>CANSZD010002944.1:0-600000 GCA_947648045.1 Beta corolliflora | reverse complement strand
TTTTCGAAAACAGTTTTTAGTAAATAATCGGGATCCGTAAACGAGGTCTGCAGATTACAACTTTTCGGGAGTTTGAATTGATTTGGAGGAACCACCACATGTAGGAAGCCCCCACTTCGGGCAAGCTTGTCTTAAATGGGGAGACATGATTATGTGTCTACAGAAGCTCGCACTTTGACTGAGGTTCAAGAAACTGAAAGTCAAAGTATACGGTGTCGGGGCGGAGAACGATTCTAAAAGCTCTGCAGTTTAGAACTGATCTATAACCACCGGTCTCTACAAAACAAAGTTAGTATGCAGGACAATAACTACAAGCAATTTGATTACCTACAGGAAAAGATGTTAGCAAACAGGTGCAAACAACTCACATAAAGCACATAATAATGCAATAATGCAAACTTGAGGTCTCTAAGGATGCATGAGACGCTATGCAAGGATTAAGGCTATGCAAAGCTAAGGAAGATGACACGTCATGCAAGTTCAGGGTTATGCAAGACTAGAATGTATGTAATGCAATGCAAGGTTAGGGTTTTGCAAGGCTAGGAGATATGGATATGCAGAATGATAGAATGATCATATATAGATAGAATGATTTTCGAAAATAGTTTTTAGTAAATAATCGGGATCCGTAAACGAGGTCCGCAGATTACAACTTTTTGGGAGTTTGAATTGATTTGGAGGAACCACCACATGTAGAAAGCCCCCACTTTGGGCAAGCTTGTCTTGAATTAGGCGTTATGAGCCTTGATTGAAATGTAGTTGATCTGTCTTGAATTGTTCAAAGTTCTTCATTAGGGATTCTTCTTTGAGGAGTTGATATAGGCAAAGTCAGATATCGCCAGCGACCATGGAATTATCGGAGAGTCCTTTAGGGAAAAGGAGAGCTTGGATTAAAAAATAAAAAGTTTAAATTTGTGACTTAAATAGATGTAGGTGGGAAAAGGCTTTGACTTGGCTAGGTTCAGACTCGAGTCTATGTCGGGATCTAGAAAGAGTATGCTCCTGAATTCTAGAAAGTCAAATCATTAGACCTTGATTAATTTTTATTTTATTGAAGCGGTTGGACCTCGAGATGAGGATTTCTACGAATCCTTGCGGAATCAGACCATTCGTAGTTTTGGATTTGATTTTTTTTGTGCCCTAACTTTTGCGTAGGCCGCCCTTTCGGGTTTTCAACCTAGCGGGCTTGGACATACCTTGGAGAAGGAGTTATGGTTGATGAAAGGTTGAAAGGTTGAGGTTTTAAGGGTTTGATAAAGGTTCAATTGGTTGGGATAAGGTAGGATCATGGCTTTGGATTATATAGGTTAAAGTTTTGATGGATTGAAGGATTTAGATGAAGGGTAGAACTTGTGTGCAAGCCCCCTAACTTGACTTTTTATTTCTTTGCCTTTGGCTTTTTCTTTTTATCCTGTGCGTTTTCTTTTGCTTTTGCTTTTTTTTCTTTCGCACTTTGAATTTTTTCAGTTTTTCATTTTTGCCTGGCATTAATCTTTTTTTTTTTTGTGAATGTAGTAAGGGTTGCACACAAGTTATTGGTTTAGGGTATTGGAAGGATTGAAGGTTATTTTGTGGAGCTTTCATTTTGAAGTTTTTTGGTTAAGGATCATGGAGAATGATGGAGGGAAGAGGGGAATGACTCCTGATCCAAAGTATGTCCTTTATTCATTTTTCTTTATTTTTTTCATCTTTTTTTATTAGTCAAGATCATTAGGTGATTTAAGTTTAATCATTGAATTCGAAGCATATATAAAATGATGGAAGGCCATTGAAAATAAAAAGAAAAATAAAATGAAATGAAAATGGAAAGGCTATAATAGATGAAGTTCTATAGTGACATAGCCTCGATGGGAAAGGACAAAAATGGCTTAGGGTAAGGACTCTTTGACTCATCCTAGTAAACCAGAAATAAAAGACTAAGCCCGTTGAATTGTTGATGCACTGCACAAAAGGGTTGCTAGTGATGTTGATTCTAGTTGAAGCAAGTATTAGAAGTCTATTGTCATCGATCATGTTTCGCAGCGCGGTGATGGTATTTGACACTAGATGTTAGATGTTTATTGTTCTGTTAGAATTCGCAGTAGAAATATAGGTTGCACCTTTTGAATTTTATTTTAAGTGTAGGGTTCGGAATAGACCCTAAAGAAGTGATCGCACCTCTATTGTGAAGGCGGTTAAAAATTTTGAGTTTTCTTTTAGGTGCAGGGTTTGGAGTAGACCTTAGAGAAGTGATCACGCCGCTATTGTGAAGGCGGTCAGAAAGTAATCTTCATGACTCTAAATGAAGTCTGTGTGGTGATAGTGTGCTTGATCAGCCATAGAGTAGGCTCACATTTGTTCCTCCATTAGGCGTTCCTAATGTTGTAATCTCTCGACCGGTCATGAACAGAATCGAGTGGACCTCGCTTGTAAGTTTTAAGAAATAATTTTCGAAATAGGAAATGGAAATGAGGAGTGGGAATGGAAAATGGAAGAGTGGAAATGGAAATGGGAAATGGAGGTTAGAAATGGGTATGGTTTTGGATTGGTATGGGCTTGACCATGATGCAGAGATGGGCCTAACTATATGCATATGCAGATATGGACTGGACCGGACTGGACTGGACTAGACTTTGAACTTACAGAAGAGCAAGCAGGCTAGGCCTAAGGGTATGAACTGATTTTTTATAGTCCGAGTACTTGACTAGGGCTTACATGGAGATGCAAACTAGACCTAAGATTGGGCTTTTATAGTCCGAAGACTTGACTAGGGTTCACATAGAGATGCAAACTAGACCTAGGGAATGAACTTGTATAGTCCGAAGATTTAACTAAAATTTACATAGAAATGCAAACTAGACCTAGAGAACTTTTATAGTCCTAAGACTTAACTTTTATAGTCCGAAAACTTGACTAGGGTTTACATAAAAATGCAAACTAGAACTAGGGAATGAACTTTTATAGTCCGAAGATTTAACTAGGGTTTACATATAGATGCAAACTAGACCTAGGGAATGAACTTTTATAGTCCGAAGACTTAAAGGTTTACATAGAGATGCAGACTAGACCAAGGGAATGAACTTTTATAGTATGAAGACTTAACTAGGGTTTATATAGCGATGCAAACCAGACCTAGGGAATGACCTTTTATAGTCCGAAGACTTGACTAGGGTTTACATATAAATGCAAACTAGACCTAAGGAACTTTTATAGTCCTTAGACTTAACTTTTATAGTCCGAAAACTTGACTAGGGTTTACATAAAAATGCAAACTAGACCTAGGGAATGAATTGTGCCTAAATGGACCTATGCATTGAATTGGATTAGACTTAGACTTAGAATGGAATGGAGTAGGAACAGACCTGGACTAGACTTCATATATCACATAAAGATGCAAATGGGCCTAGATTTTGACATGAACTAGACTTATATGGGCCAAAGATCGACTCTAATGCTAGTGAATGTATGGACTCAAATTTAGACGGGAGTAGGATGAATGCAAAATGGACTCTAATGCATATGGGCCTAAAAATGAATGCAAATGGATTGGATTGTATTGAATGAAGGTGTTTGGCTTGGACTTAGAATTTTCGAAATTCGTTTTTGAAAGGAACCCATTGTTTTTATCTTTTGTTAGGAAAAGATGATGGATTAGTTTTGAAAATATTTTTGTAAATGTCTTGTATGATGATGATGACGATTAGTAAATACTAGTGGAAAAAAGCCCATCGGCTCCGGTTAAAACCGGACATACAGATCCGATTTTGGTCCGGATCGGGTGGGCCCGCAACATTTGACCAAAGTCAACTGATCCGGTCCACAACCGGATCAGTTGACCCTCAACTGATCCGGTCAGGGTGTTAAAACCGGATCGATTATTGTAAAAACTTGATCCGATTTTAACACCTGATCGGATCAGTTGAGGCAACATATAACCAAAAAAAAAAAGATTTTCCCAACAAAGAAAGTTCCATCCACAAAACCAGCCACAAAACCGAAATTCACATACATTAAATTACTAACTTATTGTTCGACATAAACGAAATGGACATAAATGAAACAAAATTAAAATTACATGATTTGAAATATAAACGAAACTAAATTTACAGTCTATTGACGAAATAAATAGAATTAAATAAACCAAAAATACGAAAAACTAAATAAATTAAACACTAAAAAAAATAAGAGCAACTAAACCTAAAATATCACAAGTAAAAATAAAATTACAAAAAAAACGAAATCAACTGAATCTGAAACGAACCCTAGTTGGGAGACTAACAACTGTTCACAGGAGATCTGAAGTGAGCGACGGCGACAAGAGGAGGGTGGTTCGACTGCGCGACAGTGATGGAGATCTGGTGTTCAGCAAGGAGATCTCCAGCCTTAGACATGACACTGAGTCGACTCAAACGAGGCTGAAAATCATCTCTCCACCTTTGCTGGTGCGCGCAAGGACGAATCAACATAGAAAGAGCACGCTTCACCCATTCACCTTTGCTACAGTTCTTCTTTCCTGTTGGAAACGGATTCCGATTCCGATTGACGGCGGAAAAAGATCTGTTTAGAGATGTGTTTCGGTTGTTGATGAAGAATCTAACGGAAGACGACATCGTTTGAGGAGAAGATCCATAGATGCTTATTCTCGTTGGAGAAGAAGATCGGTGTAAAAGAGAGGAAGATTGATAAGATAGGGAGGAAAGGCGGAGGAAAGGCTGGGAGGAGAGAGGGAGGAGGGTGAAACCCTAGGTTGAGTGTGAATGAGAGAGGGAGGGAGGGCGTTGAGCAGGAATGAGAGAGGGCCATTTGTTTTGGGTCATCAATATTATGCGCGTTTTGGGTCTTAAATATAATGCGCGTTTGTTTTGGGTCATATGTTTGGGCCACCTACTGGTCCGGTTTGTCAAAGGACATGATCAGTTTTTATTAACTGATCCGGTTTTTTGTCAAACCGGGTAAGTTAATTGATCCAATATTTTGTACGCAAAAATTTTAAATTATCGGATCCGATTTTTGCAAAACCGGATCAGTTTAGTTGTGACATTTGAGATTTTTTCCACTAGTGAAATGCTTTTTGAATAAGGTAGAATAGACATGGGTGTAGGATTGATTTTGAAGGATGTGAGTTTTTTTTAAAAAAATTGGTAGAATATGATTAGGTAGAATTGATAGGGAAGATTAGTCGGGTAGCAAGGAGAAGGTAGACATGCATGACAATTCTAACTCTACCATGACCACTTTTCTAGCTAGATGCACCTTTTTTTTAGGACAAACTCGACCTTGCATGACAAGACTGATTTTTATGTTTGAATTAGGTGAGACCCCTAGAATGACCATGTTTGTACGCGAATGCAGACGAACCGAATATAGGATCGACCACCACAACGACTAAATTGACGAAAACCATGCGATGCACAGACCGCGTGCCACGCAGCATTGCAGCGCGTGGCACACAGCCATGCGTCTAGCGTGGGAGTGGTGCGCCAGGCGCAACTTGATGCGCTTGCGCACTAATAATTGACATGTTTTTCGGGGATTTAGGCGATGTTTTGGCCAATTGACGATCTTTTATTTGTTATTTTGACGCGATTTTTAGGTATGACGCTTAATAATGAAAATTCGACAAGTTAATAACAGGCACAATTGTAACCACGGGCAAATGTCATGTAACATGGATGCAAAAGTTCCAACCTAAAGTCCAGTTCTATGTTTGAAACTATGGTCAGGTTTAGGTTATGTCTGAAAAGGGTCCATGAGACCATGACTAAGATATTGATCCCACGCTTCGTACCTCTGCTTAAAGAGGTGGCCACTGTAAGACGCACTCCAGTTCTCAAGTCAGGAACAAGAGAACAATGCCATGGTTGGGTAGGTTTGCTTATGACTAAGATCCAACACTATCGCTCAGGAAGCTTTTTGGAAGGACAAAGCGCAAACCCCCCGAGGTGGCCTCAGGCATAGAACATGCGCTAATGAGGCAAGGTAGATTGTCCTTACGGTGGATTAAACAATAGCCATGCATATGCAAAACTGTAATGTCATTCTAAAGCATAAAAAGAGTATGAATCGTATTTTTCGAGTTTCACCCACTCATTTAAAGAAAAATTAATTTTTGAAAATCCTTCCCAGTGGAGTCGCCAAATTGCAGGCATGTTTTTTTTTCGCCTACGCGGTGTGAACGTGTATTTGACTACCTCATTGTTAAGGTTTTATTGAAAAATGTTTTGAAGTCGCCAACAAGTCTTTAAAGCAAATTAGGGACTTATCCAATATAGATTTCCCCGTCCTGACTCCATAGATGGTCAATGAACCACAGATTGAGTTCGGAGGTGAGGGTACGAACACGGTCATAATGAACCACATTCGCCCATTGTTAGCCTCTACTAAATATCGATTCATGTCAATTTTTATGCAATAGAATAACCAAATAATATTTTCATGCACCCTAAAAATAATTTAGTCTAGGTTGGTTCAGGAAACACATAAAAGACTATTTTTTTAGTGGTATGTTATTAGGCAATCAATATTACAGGGAACCTAACAAGTTGTCCAAATTATCTGATTAATATTAGAACAATTATTTGGGTCTTGTTAAGCAATAATATCATGTGGGTGATAACAAGGCATGCAGAACAATCATGGAGGCTATATAAGAAAAAAAAAGAGTGGAGATTAGAATATACAGAATAACGGTTTTTTATTAAGGATCTACATCATGAAAGAAATAGCTAGTAACTTCAATATAAACATAATTTATTCAAGGACCCTCAGGATTATACCGTGGCCGGGGTCTGAGAGATTGACAACCTTCGGTACGAGAAATCGCGAAGCCTAAAAATATGAACGTATGTATGTCTGAAAGTATTAGTTTGTATTTGTAGATTTGAAAAGTAGGAGTTTTGTAGAGAGGTTTTGTAATTGTTTTCGTAAGTGTCGAAGTTATAAAGTCGAAGTGTTGTATGAAAATCCGTTTTTTAATTCGGAAAATCGATGAGTATTTATAGGGAAAAGGAAATTCACTTCACGCGCTAGCTGTGCCAGGCGCAAGGGGTTGTGTGACGCACAATCACACGTGTAAGGCGCACATTGGTGCGCATGATGCGGCATAACCAATAAACAGCGTACACGTGGTACGCGTCTTTAAAACATAAGAAATAAAACCTGCGTGTCGCACAGAGTGGTGCGCTAGGCGCATGACTCTGTGTGACACACAGATCCACGTGTCAGGCACGGATTGGCGCGCCTGACACATCGCGACCAATGCGCTGGGCGCACGTGGTATGCTAGGCGCACCGCCTGCGTCCAGCACATTTGCCAGCCTTTTTCATTAAACGCGTCATTAAAGATTTATTTTATGCCTTGAAATCCAGAAATTTAATATTACGGATTAAATTTCTGATTTTGATTGTAAAAAATATCTTTGAAAAAAGTTATTTTATTTAAATACAACAATTAATTATTACTAAACAACTAATTGGGCTTTTTCAAAGAGTTGGGTTCAAAATACAATTAATTATCATGAATGAGTAATTGGGCTTTAAAATACGCTTTAACACTTTTAAAAATAGTTTTGGCTCTTCAGACTGCTCTACCCTTGGGTCGGACCAATTAAGGCCGCAGTCTGTTTCATCATAGGGCCCTTAAATGGGGATACATGATTATGTGTCTATAATCCTAAGATACTATAATCCTAAGATACTATGAAATAGTATCCTAAAAATTCTATCCTAAAATGATGATAATGAATTTACAGAAGATATGTATAGGGATGGCAAAATTATTTTATTTATTTAAAGATAACATAAAAAAATAATTACACTTGTACAAGCTAACTATTATACAAATTAAAGAAAATGCACAATCAATCAGGAAGTTTATACAAAAATATGGTAGTTCCAACCAAAACTCAAGCTTATATTTAGACTATGATCAGTTCAGGTTCAGGGTCAAAAAGTCCATGACTAAGAACGTGATCCACCTGTTTGCATCGCAGCTTAAGTGGGTGGCTCTGCGTGAACTTCCTCCACGCCTTAGTGTTGAATGAGCAAAAAGAAAAATGGCATGGTTTGGTGAGTTTGATTGAAACCAAGATCAACACTATAGCTAGGAGCTTTATGGATGACAAGGCTCATACCCCCAAGGGGTAATTAACATATAGAACATGCGCTAATAAGGAGAAAAGATTTTGATGAGAAGCTAGCGACCATGAAAGAAAGAAGCTTATGCACTATGGAAAGCAATAAAAAATGTCATTTAAGACCATAAAAAGACTAAGATTTTTGCTTTCGAGGTTCACCCGCTTATCTTATTTTTAAAAAAATATTTAAGACCACAAATGAAAATAGCTTACGTAATATGGTTGTAGGCATATTTTTACCTACATGGGGTGATTGAGTATTTGGCAACCTTCAAAGAGGGTTTTATATGTGTAAAAAGAAAGTCGCCAACAAGTCATTGAAAGGAACACTTATGAACCTGATTCGATTTGTGATTTAGGAACAACCTTGGGATACGATAAAGGGACTAATCCAATTGAGGTTTTCCCATCTTGACTTCTTATGAAAGGTCAATGACCAAAGAACGAGTTCGGGGTGAGGATAAGATTTAGATCATCAACCCGAAATGGCCTAATATTGGCCTCTACTAAACTCGATTTAATTTGCAAATATGATAATGAATAACTACATGACAACATTAAAGAACCTAAAAACAATTAATCTAAATTAGCCATGACAATATATTTCAAAATAAAGAATCAGATCAATTTACTTAGAACATCCAATAGTTAGACTCTTTTTTAAGGTCATCAATTATTTTATTACTTCTTCTATCCTCCACATCACTTATGCCCAACTTACTTATAAAACCCTATTTTTTTACTACCAATGGTTAGATCAATTTTTGGGGTCATGAAGTTCTTTCTCTTACTATTTACTATACCCTACCTTCTCCCCCCTTTGATTTCGTCCAAAAACTCACCATATTTATCATTTTTTTTAATTAAAAATATACTAATGACTAATAGTTGTTTTTTTTTTAAATTCGTATCGTAGTTGACTTTTTTGCTTCTAATTATAGTATTTTTGGAATTTTTATGAGGCCAATAAGTGTTGATAAAAAAAGAAGTATGTGAAAAATGTATGAAAGTAACTTAATATTGGGATCTATTTATAAAGGGAAAAAAAATAAAACAGAGTCGTTGGTTATTTTTTAAAAAAAACTCTCCTTTTTATTAAATATGACTGTTATTCCATAAATAACTATAAAAAAATCATGAATAAATCTCTTCAAATCTAGCCGTTGAGATCAAGCAATTTAAGTCATTGGTTGGCTGATATGTGACAGTCTTCACCTTGTACTATTGCGACATGTGGCCCTTCTCCGTTTCCAACTTGCCATCCAACGCTTGTTTGTTTCTCTTTCCTGCGGATGATCGGTTCATGAATATGAGCCATTCATCTGTCTGTCTCTCTCCTCCTTTTTTTCTCTTTTTTTTAATATTATTTTTCAAAATCCCTTTCCTCTAGGGGTGTAAGCGGACTGCGAAAAGTCCAGAGTCCAATCCAGTCCAGTCTAAACTTGTCGGACTGGACTAGACTGAAATTTTTTTTGGAGTGGACTCGGACTCAAATTTTCAAGTCCAAATATTTTTGGACTGGATTTGGACTCACCCCTTTGGAGTCCAATAAGTCTAGTCCAGTCCAATTTTTTTATATATATAATATATATTTAATATTTATATATATAATGTATATATATTTAATATTTATATATATAATATAAAAGATGTATGTAACTTATTTTATGGAGTGGATATAATGAGCTTAATTTTTCAAATTCAATTACGAGAAAACGTTGTGAATCATTGAATCTAAATCGGGGAAAAAAAAATACAATAATCGGACTGGTCTGGACTGGATTTAGACTCAAGAAAAAATTATCGGACTGGACTGGACTGAACTGGACTCAAAAAATATTTGGATCGGACTTGGACTTAATTTTTCAAGTCCAAAAAACTTTGGACTGGATTTGGATTTGGCAAAGTCCAATCCAGTCCAATCCACTTACACCCCTACTTTTCTCATAAACTCCCTAAAGTCCAACCACTAGAAATGCTCCCAGGTTTGCTAAGAGAAACCAACTCAAGAACACTTAGTTTCTTTGTGGCTCATCAATCATCCTGAAGAAGACACGAAGAAGAAGACCTTTGGTATCACCAGAATAAGACATGAGAGAGAGAAAGAGTGACTAAATTGGGCTATAAAACATAATATTCAGACAAATAAAAACTGGGTTGCTAAACGACGCCCTAGTTTTTTCTTGTAACGCCCTAAATACACCACAATAAATACGTTGGCCCACCTTCATGTATTGTATACTCGTTGGAATACCCCTCCTTCATGTATCCGACTAGTTCATCTTGCCCAACATCACACACACGTTGCAGCAAGATCTGGAAAATAAAGGACATAGATGGGCTGCTCTCAAATCTCAATCATCTTCAACTAATTGATATTCTCTTCTGCCTCCAGGTTTTCTTTCTCAAAGCTTACTCTTTCATCTACCCCTTTACTTCACTTCCTATCTACCCTCCTCTTTCTCCCTTTCCTTGCACCACCACCACCACCACCACCACCACCACCATTGTTACAAAATTCTCGGCGAGCTTGTCCCCGATAACCAAGAAACTGAATTTTTTTTAAAAAAAATGGTGAGGGCGTCCAAAGTAGACGCCCCACCACAGCACGAGCGTTCATGGTAGGCGCCTATACCTCGTGGTGAGGCGTCTATAAAGGTGCCCCACCACGTGCAAGCGCCTACCATGGACGCCTGCACCTGTGGTGGGGCGTATACTATGGACGCCCTCACCAATTTTTTTTTTTAAATATTTCAATTTTATTTTTCTCATAAATTCGAATCTTACTTTCTTTTTGTGGGATTTATTTTGTGGATGTGATTTTTGTATTGTGGGATTTGTTTGTTTTTTGGGTGTTTTTTAGATTTTTGGGTGTTGTATGGAAATGCTACTAATTTGAAGACAATTAAATTGTCAAGAAATTACTTGACTGGAAGTATTCCATGGAAGGTGCTGAATTGATCTTGTCGAATTTATTCCTTGGAAGGTGTGTTGTTTGGATGGCCGGTGGTGGGGCATGGTGATGGCTGGCGGTGGCTCCAGTGGGCAGTGATGGTGGGGGTGGGGGTGGAAGGAGGGGAAGTGAGGGAAATGAAGGAAGAAGGTAAAGAAAGAGAAAGTATAATAAAAAGAAATGAAAAAGTATAAATACAGTATAAAAGTATGTATTTAGGGCGTTAGTAAGAAATTATATGGCGTCAAATAGCAAAACCCAATAAAAATTACTATATTTAAATTAAACACGAAAACTCTAGAGAGAGAATAGGAAGAGAGAGAAGCTCTCAAGATGGGGTTTACAAACCCCCGACCACCTGAAAATTCACATCTCTGCTCCACCCCTTCCTCCACTCCTCTGCTCTTCTTTAGCATCCACTCACCCATGGCTCATAATTTCAGGAACTTAAACTCTCTCATGTTTGTTGCTACCTCTTCTATTGATTTTGGCCAAACTCAAGCGGTGAAGATGAGGAATTGCCGCCCCCAGCAAATTACCCACTGTCGACGTCATGGCCGCCTCCTTAGAACAAATTATACATGACGCTACCGGGTTTCGATTCAGGTAAGTACTCTATCCTTTTTATTAATTTTGATTAATTATGAATTCGAATCACTTGCTATGACTTGCAATGAAACCTTTACCAATTTTCAATTGATCTCTATACTGATAAAATCCCTGTGTGAGCCTTCTGTTGTTTGTATGTATGTGAGCTTGGTTTATCGATGTTCATGGAATTTGCTTGAGTATGATAGCTTCTTATGGAGTCTTTGTCAAATTTCTACTTTGTTCTTTTGTTCTTATGGCAATCAATTTGACCCTTCTGCTATTAAAATTTTCTTTAAGTCCTGCTATACTAGCTCCCTCTGCATTCTTCGCAATTGTATCTATCTGTCCAGTTCACAATGTTTTGTGGCACCTATACCTGATGTTACAATATTATGCCATGTATTCCTAGGTAAAGATGATTTAGTTTGGCCGGATTTATATTATGTGTGGGTTCTATACTGAAAAAGAATGATGTGCGTTTCTACTACCGGACAAGACGTACAAACTTAAGCGATGTGATTCTTTGTACTAGTGCTCATCTCCCTCTTCGATGCAACACCATGGTTGTTATGGGCTACTCATGTTCTGTGAGATTATTTTACTTTCCCAAGTGTCATATTAGCATTTGCAAAGACTTTCACATATGGGTACCCTCTTTGCTAAATACACTTTCATATGTAAGGCATAAACAACATGATGAAATGGTATATACCATTACATTACCCCTCTACGCTATTTGGTCACTTTTTGGAGAACTAGCTCAATTGTGTTGCAATTACTAATTGGTATGCTTTATCTCATGGCAAAGTCATGTCCTTGGATGAAATTTGTTCTCCATTTACTATTATATGAGCTTGATTTTAATTATATTAATTGCCACAAAGCTCTGGATAGATGTAAAATTGTTGCTATTCTGCTCCACTTTTGGGACTGGCAAATTGCCTTGCCCAGCATCATTCGATGCCTGCCTCGACACTTGGTGTCGTTGAAATTTTATATGCTTAGCCGTTGTGCATACTACTATTGGAGGCAACGCAACATCGGTGGAAGGCTAATAAATTATCAGACTATGCATCGCCTATCAAGAAATAGCAAACAACTCATACGATGGATATATGTATTTCATATGAAACATAATTTAATTGTAACTCTATTGCCTTTATGTTTATGTTTATTTATTGGAACTCTCTGTTCTCCTTGCAATAGTTCTACGACATTGGCCTTCGGCCTTGCCCAACATTATGTGATGCCTACCCAGGCTTGTGTCTTATGTCAACAATTGAATAGTATTTTAAATATAAGTAATCTATGAAAATTATTGGTTGGAATATTCAAGGTGCTAAAAAATAGAATGCCCTTAGTGAGCTTCTTTTTCTCACTCGAAAATACAGACCTGATGTTTTAATCCTAATTGAAACCATGACGTCATAAATAAATCGGCAGAAGATTCTTTCTACCCTGGGTTTTGATGATATACTCATCATAGATCCGCTTGGTCATAGTGGTGGAATCTGGGTGCTATGGAAAAATGACTCTTATTTGAATACACCGTAAATATCATCGTCCCGCTTGGCCCACTTCATTGTTCAAGAAAAATGCTCGTATTTTTCTTTTTGGCTAACCGTTATTTATGCTCCTGCCCAAAATATTGATAAAGCTCCATTTTGGGCTGAGGTAACGGAATTCTTCTCCAATCTTCACCTACCTTGGTGTCTTATTGGAGATTTTAATGATGTCTTGCACATTAGTGACAAAAAAGGAGGGATTGATGCCACTCCTTCCTGGTTGTCAGATTCTTTCGAACTTCATCTTCTCTTGTCGGGCCCAAGATGTTTCAGCCCTCCGAACTCCTTCTCTTGGAAAAAGAGACATAACGATTATTATATATATGAAAAAGCTTGACCGGTGTCTAGTCTATACCATGTGGGCATCATATTATCAAAATTCATTTCTCCATTATGATGCTTATACCTGCTGTGACCATGCACCCATGGTATTAGGTACAACTCAAATACGACAATATAAGCCAGCAATATTTCGCTTCCAAAATGCATGGACTAATGATCCCAATATTAGAAAAATTGTTAGCAAACATTGGCACAAACCACATTCACGTTCGCACTTTTATAATATAACTCGAAAACTTCAGTTTATTAGACAAGAACTCAAATTATGGGCAAGGAAAAACATTGGACATGTCCAACATAAACTTGATCAAAATCATTCTAGATTAGTAAATGTCCAACAACAATTGCTCCAGTTCCCTAGCAATCCTCATATTGAGCAACACTTAGGGCGATTAGTTCGTCAACGAGAACGATTATTAGCCTTCAACCAAAAGTATTATTGGGGCAAATATTCTCGAAAACAATGGCTGACAAAAGGAGATCATAACTCTTCTTTTTTTCATTCCAAGATTACAACTAAGCTCAAAACCCTCAACGAATTTTGCGTATTAAAAATCATTTGAATCAATGGGTTGATTCCCCGAATGAAATCCAAAATGCTTTCTTGTTAGAATTTCAAAAACGCTTTAAATCCGCTCACCGGTCTCCTCGCTCAGTATCTACGCCTTGCATATCCCCTATTGTCTCTGACACAGATAATTCCCATTTAGTAGCTCCTATTTCTGCCAAAGAAATTAGAGATGCTATCTTCAGCATTGATCCTGCAAAATCCCCAGGATCAGATGGTTTTGGATCTAAATTCTTCCAACAATCCTGGGATATTGTAGGTCCTGACGTTTGCAAAGCCATATATGATTTTTTCAATCATGGTCAACTCATTAGTAGTGTTAATCATACATTGATCACTTTGATACCGAAAATAGCTAATCTTGAAAAGCCGAATCAATTTAGGCCTATCAGCTTATGCACCACATTGTATAAAATTATATCGAAAATTTTGGTAGAACGTCTTCGCCCAATTCTTGTTAAAATTACCAGTCCATTTCAAAATGCCTTTACTCTTGGAAGGCTAATCCATGATAATGTACTTATTGTCCAAGAAATCCTGAATATCTTTAACAAATCAAAAAGTAAAATAGGATGGTTCGTGCTGAAATTAGATATGGAAAAAGCATATGATCGTATAGAATGTGATTTTTTAGTCCACGCCCTTCAAAGTTATGGTTTTCATCAACAATGGATCAAATGGATTATGCAATGTATCTCGACTATCTCCTACTCACTCGCCATAAATCAAGACACAACCTCCGTCTTTCAACCTTCTCGAGGCCTTCGCCAAGGTGACCCTTTATCACCTAATCTTTTAATTTTATGCATGGACATCCTCTCGTCGACGAAGGATTTTGCAACAAAAATTCAAAATCGTGGATTGGAATCAAACTTGCTCCACACTCTCGAGATAATTCCAGGGGCTATTCTTTGCCGATGACGGCTTATTATTTTGTAAAGCTAATTTTGATTCTGCCCACCACCTTAAAAATATTCTAGACTCTTTTTGCCTTAACTCAGGGCAGTTAGTGAATTTTCATAAATCAGCAATCATGTTTTCTAAACATGTCCCAAATTCTAGACGAAGTTCAGTTGCTGACATTTTCAATATGACCCCAAAGGTTTTTTTGGGAAGATATTTGGGTGTTATATTCTCCAATTATAAGCCAATGCCAAGCAATTTCCATCACTTAGTTCAAAAAGTTGACAACAAAATTAATTCTTGGCACAATAATTTTATTTCGAAAGCTGGAAAATCAGTTCTTATTCAGAGTCATCGAGAATCTTCCCCAACCTATCTTATGGCAACGACTCAGGTTCCCAAGAAAATATTTGTTCTACCATAGATAATATCAACCGAAAGTTTCTTTTTGCGCTCCTCAACGAACTCTTCCGGGCTACCCCTAATTGCGTGGTCAAAACTTTGTCGCCCTAAAAAATATGGTGGGTTGAATTTTCGAAAAATGGCCCATGTAAATGAAGCATACTTGGCTAAAATGGGTTGGCGAATCCTTTTTGACCAACCCTCTCTTTGGCCAATGCTTATGCGCCAAAAATACCTTCGAAATACTTCGTTCTTTGAGTACAAAGCTAAACCATATGACTCTCATATTTGGAAGTCCATTATTCGATCTCGAGAGGTTCTTAGGAAATGAATACGTTGGAAAATTGGATCTAGAACAAATGTCTATTTCTGGATTGACAACTGGTGTGCCAATGAAAGCCTTATTGAAATGTTAAATCTTCAAATCACGTCTACCGCTAATCTGGATCTCACTGTTAGTAATGTCATTATTGCATCAAGGCAATGGAATGTTGCTCTCCTTAATGAATTAGTCCCATCCCATATTGTCCAACTAATCTTGGGGATTCCTATCCCTAACTTTCCTACCCCAAACGTTCCTTGTTGTGGGCTTACTAGCTCGGGTGAATATTCTGTTAAAATGGCTACCTGGCTAGTTCATGGAATTACTCCTTCTAACAATATTCCTTGGTCTTTTAAATGGATATGGAAAATTAATGTAGCCCCTAAAGTCCAAATTTTTCTATGGAAATGTCTACAAAATGGTCTTCCATTGAAATTAAAATTAGCCCACCGTAAAAAAACTAATGACATTCTTTGCCCCCATTGTAGATCTGATAATGAGACTCTCAGTCATTTATTTTTCACATGCCCTCTAATTTGTCAATATTGGAATTCAAATTATATACGGCCTAAAATCCTTCATATAGTGCCTCAAGATCTGGTACAATGCCTAACATGTCTACGTCCCTACCCTCAGGCCTTACAATTGTTCTCTTACAATCTATGGAGTATTTGGAAGGAACACAATTCAATTATCTTTGAGAACAATATGATTAATTTAAATCGTATTTACTATAGAGCATGACATCTATATTTGGAATGGACAGCTCGCACTATCACAGATTTTTCCTTTACTATCTTTTTAATTCCTTGTTGCAGGTTCCCTACTTCTATTGCAGTCAGCTGACAGCCTCCTCCATCAGGCTGCTTCAAGCTAAACTTTGATGGTTCAGTTATTGGCTCCTCTGCCGCTGCCGGCGTGGCCATTCGCAACTCTGATGGTCTTCTTGTGGCTGCACAAACTTATCGTTTTGGCCAAACTTCACTCTCGTTCTTGAAGCCCGGGGGGTTAAGAAATAGACTTATTCTTGCCATTCATCAGCATATTCAAGATCGATATATTGAAGGAGACAACCAAGTGGTTATACGAGTTCTGCAAGGGCATTACACTTGCCCTTGGACTATACAAACCGTCATTTGCTACGACAATTTAGATTCTACACCATTAAGCATATTTTTTCGGGAAGCTAATCGGGTAGCGGATCTTCTATCAAGAAAAGGTCACAACAGTTCTGCTGCCTCGCTTGACGTGGATGTTTCAGTAGAACCCGCGTTACATAAATTTGTTCTTTTTGATTCGTTAGGAGTCTCCATTGAGAGAAGGGTGTCCTAACTTTCCTCATGTACCAAAAAAAAAAATAAAAAATAAAAATTACTTTCTAAATTCGTTGTAACAAATGACAATAATAACTGTTGATGAGTGTATTGGGCTATGTCTTCTGCAAAAATGTTGTTATGAGATATTTTAGTAATGTAAATATAAATAATAATGTAACAGAGTCGGTTATCAAAACACATTAGTTTGTAATAAAATACTTTCACAATGTAGAAAATAACTTCCCTCTCCCATACTATTTCTCTATGTTTCTTTAGGATTTAATGTTGCTTCATTGATGGAGGTTCTTCTCCAAACTCTAATTTCTGGCATTGTCCCAAAGCTGGATGAATCCAGGCCCTAAATCGCTTATGCAATTCTTTGCATTTGATGGTTTTCAACTTGAATTTAGTTTTTCTTCTCCAACAAGTAATAAATAGATAAATATTAATCCTCACTATAAAAATGCCACCACACTTAAACTTACTTAAAAGTTCCATAAAACCTTTAAAAATCATTTCTTTCACATCAAAGTTCCAACTTTATATTTGCTAAGTAAGTAAATTGTATTCACATAAAAAATAACCATTTACAACCTAAAACCTATCCTAAGGGGGACAAACCAACAGGTTGAATTGTCCACCATAAAGGAAGGACACAAACTATACATCACTATGAGCTTTTACTCACTGAAACAAAAACAATAGCTATAAAGAATTGAGAATAACATTTTCATACCACTCTCTATTCCTAACAGTAATCTTTTGAGGCGAAGTCACTTGTAATCTCACTTTAATAACCCCCTACAACCTCTTCACCAACACATTAGGATGCCAGCCAGTCTTATTCCAGCAGTAGGCTTCATTCCTTGCCCACCATATAAAGTATACCGCGCAAATAAAAGCAACATCAACTCTTTTATGAAAATTGAACCTTTTACTTTTCTGCAAGAATCTTAACATTCTCTAAAACATGCTAAGTCTATTATCAATATGCAACCAAGCCTTCACAAGCACCAAACATCTAGCTGCATAGTCACATTAAAAGAAGAGGTGATGATGAGATTCTTTCCCCCATAGCATAGGAGACATTATCAGAGTCGGTAACACCAACCTGAAATAATCTATCAGTTGTTCCAAGCTTGCCAAGCATGACCAACCAACCTATCATTCTATGCTTAGGACAAGACAATCTATCTCTAATCATCTTATCCCAATAGACTTTCTGAACCTCACCAACCAAATTTTCATACACTTTCTTCACATTGAGCTGAGTCAAATCTAGCAGCTTCTGCCTAGATTAGATGCTCTTGATTTGCTCCTTTAATTTGCAGACTTACCTCAAGTACCAACTGCTGTCTACAGAATGGTAATAACCCCACCAATTAGCATCCTTCAAATACATCATGTGCACCCATCTAAGCCAGAGGGTATCTTGCTTAGTAGTTATAGCCTAAACATATTTGGCTAAAGCTGCTTTGTTCCACAACCTTATCAGTCTAATACCAAGGCCACAATCTTGCTTAAGCCTACAAACATGATGCCAAGCTACATTACCAGCTTTGCAGCTATATTATTCACCATCTATAGGTAGGCTATGCAAATCTTCTCAATTTCCTTCAAAACTAAGCCTGGAATTATGTAAACCCGGGCCCAATATATGTGAATGCTCATAAGCACTGAATTAATGAGCTGTATACTCTTCCACACCTTAATCCTAACAAACATCTTCTCAACAATACTAGAACACTCTACAGTTGATTTTTTTTAGCATAAACTTGCACACCCAAGTATTTAAAAGCAAGTTTATTATGACAGAACCCTGAAATATCTTTAGTTATCTGGATATCCCTCTCATTCACCCGTGCTATATATATAGAAATCAGATTTGCTCTCATTGATCATCAAACCACAAGAGTATGAAAAAAGTTTAAAACTTGCAGCATCACATACATATCTGGAAATATACCACCATAACATAGGATCACATCATCAGCAAAAATCAAATGAGAAAACTTTATCTCCTTGCATCTAGGATGAAAAGAGATCATAGGATTATTGTAGGCATGTTTTCATTTAACCTACACGGTGTGAGCGCGTATTTGACTACCCCATTGTTAAACTACCCCATTGTTAAGGTTTTATTGAAAAATGCTTTGAAGTCGCCAACAAGTCTTTAAAGGAAGACTCATAAACCTTATTGGATATTGGAAAACCGTAAGGACAAATTAAGGATTTATCCAATGTAGATTTCTCCGTCCTGACTCCATAAATGGTCAATGAACTATAGATTGAGTACGGGGGTGAGGGTACGGACACGGTCATAATAAACCACATTCACCCATTGCTGGCATCTACTAAATATTGATTCATGTCAATTTTTATGCAATAGATTAACCAAATAATATTTTCATGCACCCTAAAAATAATTTAGTCTAGGTTGGTTCATTAACCACATAAAAGACTACTTTTTTTAGTGATATGTTCATTAGCAATCAAAATTATTGGGTTCCTAGAAGGTTGTCCATATCATCTGATTTAGTTAGAACATTTATTTAGATCTTGATTAACAATAATATACAAGGTGATAAATATTACAATCAGACATATAAAATAATATTCATGAAAAATAAATAAAAATATTGAAAGAAAATATTGCAGTGAGTTGGTATAATATACGATACTTACAATCTACAATGTTAGTAACTTCAATAAAAAATAATAATAAAAAATAAATAATGAAAAGAAATATTTTTAATTTGTTTGACCTTTATAACTTATACACCGTCCGGGGTCGTTGATTTGTACGGATCTTGGAAAATTAAATGTCGAACGAGCCCTAAAAAAGTTTGTGTCTTGTGTTATGTATTGCGTCAAACCAAAAATATTTGTTGGTGGTATTCAGGGGCGGATCTAGGATTTGGAGTGAGGGGTAGCGTAATGTTGATAATTATGTATTAAATATAAGAAAAAAAAAATTCATAAACTATTACATTATTCAAATACAACCTAAAAGTAGTTGTTCATGTTGAGTTTTCCAAATTCTAATTCACCTTCTTGATTTTGAGGAGGAATACTACTTGATGGAGAAAATGTTTGTTGGTTCCATTGAGTTGGAGGAAAATTTGGATTAAAATTATGTCCACTTTCATTTTGTGTTATTTCTGAAATAGTTCTCTTGTAATCTCATCATACTCTAAAATATTCTAATTATACACATAATACTGAAACTGGTGAAAGTGTAAACTAAATTACACTAGGAGAGAGAAATATTACAGCAAACTCTATGTTTAACATGGACCCAGAAATATTACATCACAAGGAAAACAAATTAGACCAATAATTCCATATCAGTCAAAAATTAAACCGATTTGCAGCTATATACAACAAACTCACCTTTAACATGCCGAAAAAAATATTTTCCCTCTTCAAAACTGATGGATCCCCAGTTCGAATCTTCTTAACCAAAAAAAGAGAGAGAAAATCACCTGCTCAACCATCTTAGCTTAAGGATAGTACTCTATCAAGAACTTTCATGGCAACACTTTCAACAGTTTCAGTATTCTGAACAAACTCACCTTTAACATGGACTCAGAAAAAAAATTCAAAATTTTATGTTTTCTCCTCTTCAAAACCTGATGGATCCCCAGTTCGAATCTTCTTAACCAAAAACTAGGAGAGAGAAAATCACCTGCTCAACCATCTTATGCTTAAGGATAGTACTTCTATCAAGAACTTTCATGGCAACACTTTCAACAGTTTCAGTATTCTGAGCAAACTTCACCTTGGCAAAAGTTCCTAATTTTGCTAAAGTATCAAGAAAACTCTTCAAATAATTCAAAATTTCAAAGTTTAAATGAGTGAAAAGAAAGGCTAACCAAGATGTAGATAAAAAAAGATAGTAGCAATTATCAATTATTCACCACAAAGTTGGGGTTTCACTTCCATCTTTTCATTCAATTTTATCCTTACCTTAATTTCTGCAATATCCAACAACTTGCGAAAAAGCCACCACCACAACTCCAGGAGTTGTGACCTTGCGATAACAACCAGAAATCCAGAACAACCGAAAGAGAGAGAAGGAAAGGAGGAGGAGAGAGAGAGGCGAAAATGACTTAGGGTTTGGCTGACTCATTGCACGCTTTTGGCCTCCCTCACCGTTTCTCTTCCTTTTTTTTAAAAAAAAAAAAAAGAAAAACTCATTTTTTAAAAAAAAAAACAGGGGTAGCACGTGCTACCCCTTGTTACTATGTAGCTCCGCCCCTGGTGGTATTCGTTATGTGATACGTAGGTACTGTGAATGAATATGATGGTCAAAGAATGTTGATGTGTATAATGAAGGTTGTAATTAATCATGATGTCGTGAGTTTTTTTTAGGGAATTACGAGTGAAAGTATTAGGCGCAGGTATGTGTGAGGTGGCGATGTTGATGAATTGGTGATGGATGAAGATCAGCGTGAATTTAGGGAGTAGGCAATGATTAGATGATGATGATGAATCGGTGATGATAATTAGATGAAGATGCTGTTGTAGGTGATTAGGCGATGTAAGGGTGATAGAGGTATGAAAGATGAGAGTTGCCGATAGATTTTATTAGGAGTGCCGTGTGATTTGTGAGAGTTGCCGTGTGATTGTGGGAGGAAGGGGGTGATATATATAGGTTAGGTAATTAACAAACAATAGGTAACCGAAATCTACTAGGTTTCTAAAAGATTTTTAATAAAAAGATTTTTTAGAAAAGAGTTAGAAAAAAGTATTTGAAAACACTTTGGAGAAAGATGATTTTTATAAAAGATATTTTTATTAACAAAGCTAATCAATATAATTAATTAATTCTATTAATTGTATTGGGCTAGATTATGGGTTTTATAAAATGAGCTTTCATAAAAACTATTTTTAAAAGGTTTTTTCAAACGTGGGCTTTTATAAAGTTATTTTGAAACGTTATATGAAATGAGTTTAGTAAAACTATTTATAAAAAAAGTTTTTCGAAATGGGGTAATAAAAAGAGTTAGAAAATGGATTGCGCATAAAATATTTTGTGTTAGACTCGTTATTTATTCTTTCCTCGATCCGGACCAATTAGAGCGGGGTGTTAGTCATCATAAGGTACTAAATGGGGAGGCACGTGTCTACAATTATCATCTAACTTCCTTAGCACTCTGGAGAGATACTCCATACAAATGACAAATAGCATAGCGAGAGAATGGGCCCCCCGCCTTAATGCCCTCCTAGACCCAAAAAAATCCATGTAGAGACCCATTAACCATAAGTAAAAATTTAGGTGTCTTTACGCAATGCATTACCAGGTTAACAAACCGATTAGGGAATCTTAATGCCTCCAGCATCTCCCGAAAAAATTCCCAGTCCATAGTGTCGAATCCTTTTTCATTTTCAAATAACTTGATGATACAGCTAAGCTTGGCATTTTTCTACCATAATGCCTTACAATTTCTGGCACACCAAAATGTTATGCACAATAAACCTTTGGTGAACAAAAGCTCACCGATTATTAGCAACAATATCGGGCAATATCTTTTTTAACCTCCCACATAAAACTTTTGTAACACACTTGTAAAGTGTATTACAACAAGCAATAGGCCTGAACTCTATGACGTTATTGTTTGAGTCAGTTACCTGGATTAAGTACATCAATCACAATATTTGTAACCTCCTCACCCATCAATGACGAAGCATCCTAGAAGAATAATGAACCAAACCCATCTGGACCATGATATTTCTCCCCCGGTATTGAAAATAAAGCGGCTCTCGGCACTTCATCTACGATACTATAGGGATATGAAACAATTTGTAGATGCTCCTCATTAAAAAGTGGCCCTATATTAATGACAACTTGCTTCACCCGAATCCTATTTTCCATCCGAGAACTAACAACCGCTTATAATACTCCAAAAAAGCCTCACTCACGCCTTGTAGATAGTCTTTCCAAGCCCCACCGAGTCATGCATGGACACCATACACTGTGTGTTTTGAAGCCTTCTTGCCTTCATAGATTGATGAAAAGCTCGTAGTGTTTTCATCACCATCTCTACACCACTTCGGTTTGGCTTTTTGTGCCGAAAATTAAAGATAAAGTTTATGCACCCTCAAATACTCAGCAGCTTTTGCCTGTTCTTCATCTCTCAAACGATTCACATCAGGATGTGCTTATATCTCTTGTTGACATAACAAAAGCTGCTTATATGCCTTGATATCTAAGCACTACAATTCAGAGAAGCCTTCAACATTGAGCTTCTTTATAGCATGTTTCACTAGCTTCATATTCTTTACAACTCTAAACATAGGACTCCCTTCAATTCTTATATTATAACAAGATTCAATAATACTTCTGATAAAGTATTTAAAAGGATATCTGCCTTAAGTAATCTGAGGGTACACATTTACCATAATAGGAGTGTGATCAAACTGCCCCTGAGGCATGAAGTGAGCAGCCGAGGTTGGAAAATTTTCCAACCAATCCTCATTTACCATAGCTCCGTCAAGTTTATAGAACACCTTTTGATCAGCCTTGCTGTCTATTGTTCCATGTAAACAAGCTCCAAGTGCTACTGAAGTCTTGCATGCCACACTTCACCATACACTATCTAAAGGCCTCAGTCTCATGAGGTCTCACAGCAACTCCAATTCTTTCCTCTGGCTTCATGACACAGTTAATGTCACCAAGTATAATCCAAGGACCGTGAATTGTCCAAAGCAAGTCTTCCAAATCCTTATAGAACAAACTCCTTCCATAAGCATGATTTAGAGCATAAACTAATGTACAAAAGAAATGACATGTGCCAATAGCTGGTCATATCAAACAATGAATCATCAGACTTGAAACTACTAAAATCCCTACCTCGAAATTCTTTGGATTCCAAGCAATCACAGCTCTTCCTCCTTTTTTATAAGCAGAATTAGAAGCGAAACACCACCCAGTTTACAACTTTTGGTAAAGGCATCCCATGTTACATGCCTTTACCTTTGTCTCAAGGAGAATAGTCAGCCCCATAGACTTAATGCTAATGAATTTCTTAACATCCATCTGCTTTTGGTGGCTGTTAATCCCTCTGACATACCCCACTGTTACCTTATCCATTATCTACAGGAGTTGACCCACTCATGTATCCACTCTATCACCCTTTCCACAACAAACAACCTCCATAATCGCAGTAGAACTCAAGTCACCCTTTTGAGTTGGTGTTGGCCTAGGAATTATTTACAGTCTCCTTGTTGGGTTTCTAACCACTTGAAATCCCTCTTCCTCCAGTGGCTTGTTAACATTCTTCTACACCATGGGTTCTATAGGTTTAGGCCTCCGATCCTTTCTCTAAACAAGCTTTTTACATTCCTCATCTAAATGACCCACCCCTTTACAAGTCACACAATATACATGCTTCCATTCATATGTTGTATGCACAATCACCTGCTGATCCAGCTAATTAATAAACTGTATTTCATCAGGAAATTGTTGATCTCATATTGATGTTTTTCACATTTCAAAGCAGCATATAAAGTTTAATCACCTTTCTAATCTGCCTTGCAATCTTGGCAATACATGAATCACCCCAGTATCTGTAGTCAAACTTCATCTGTATCTAAGTTGGTAAGGTCCTAATGTCATCTCTGCACATATCGAGTGTAGCATCACAAGCTTTCATAATAACAAGTTTATTACAAAAAAGGAGGATTCCAGCTAGAAATATATCTCTCTTCTCCATTGATCTAAACCTCACCACAAAAATACCACGCTTAGCCATGTCAACCTTATCAGCACCATGAATTCTCATGATTCTCCTAATAATGCCTTCCATGACATTACTGGGAGGATTAGCCCCCACAACATAGCAAAATAATGCAGAATTCCAATAATGAATTTCATTTTGAATATCAGAGAAATTAATTTTAACCATATTATCCACATTCACATTAACATTCAAATTAACATCAACATAATTAGCACCATTTTGCACATCACCTACAACTTCCTGATTAGCTAGAGAATAGAGGATAGGAAGTGGATCAATCGTACCTTCAGCATCACGTTTACTCTGCTACTGATTCCTCTGAGCTTTAGAGCGATGAATGGATTCTAACTAATCCAAAAATTGAACATGAACCTCCGATTATTTTGAAGCGATCTAAGAGAAGATCGGGGAGACAAAATCTCCTCATGAATCACAGGTTGTTCTTCTTTAATCTCCAATACCGTGACTCCTAGCACAACATCCATTGGTCTCATCTGATTCGCCTGATTAGCTAAAGAAAGGCCCTTCAGCTTCACGGGTGTTGCGTTTGCCTGAGTTGCTAAAACCTCGAGAATTCCTTGCCATGGCAATTAGACGTACACTGTATGCAGAGATAAAAATCTAGAAGGAGAAACGCGCAAACACAATCTTTTCTCAATACTATGGAAAGAAATTGTAGTATTAAAATCTAGTTTTTCAGGCCCAGTCAAAGTTAGGGGGTTTCAGATCATGGTGCAAGTGTGCAACTAGATAGAAAGACATTCAGCATCAAGGAAACTTCAATGGTAAAGCAAAGCGAGGAGAAGTTCAAAAAGTTCCAACCTTTAAAATAATATAGTAATAAAGTTTTACTCTTTAAAAACTCATAATTCAACACTTAAAAATCCTTAAGTTTAAACCTTTAAATATGAATTTTTGAAGTATTGATATTATAATATATACTACACAAATTATAATACTAATATACACTAAACATAAGTTAAACAATAATTAAACTATAATATAAATCAAAACAACAACAACAATAATACTTATCTGCAAAACCGAAAGAATAAAAGAAGGAAAGGAAAAGAATTCGAAAGAGAGAGAAAGAGAACCACCAGAAAAACGAGAGTAAAAGGAGGAAGGAGAACACCGACAAAGAGCAGCAGCAGCAGTGATGCATTGTGCGAGGAGGAGGAAGGAGAAGGCACGGGTGAGGGAAGAAAGAGAAGAGGAGTGCTGTTAGAGGAGGGGGAAAAGATAGAGTGAGATTAGGGTTGTAAAAATGTTTAATTAACCCCAAATCTTCAAGTTATAGTTTATGGAAGTTATAGTCAAACTAGGAACCCTAAACTCTTTTCTAAAACATTTAAATACTCTCCTGCAAATAATTTAAATAACTTTGACTTAATATAATCATTAATTATTAACCCAAAATATTTAACCTTCAAATAAATAATAATAATTAAATTTTCCCTTGAATAAAATATGGGCAATTAGAAAACTAGAATGATTTACAGGACATCATTCTAGTTTGAGGGGGAGGGGGGGTGTTGGAATACCCCAACTCATCTATGTTGAGAAGTTAGCCCAAGCTACACTGGTAACTCAGTTTAGCCTCAGTCTAAGCAATTCCGACCCTTGCCTAACTTGAGGCGAAATTTTGAGTGTATTGAGCCAAGTCTTCTACAAAATATTTTTATGACCAACATTTCAATAGTATCGTTGATAAAGAGATATTTCTGAGTATATAATAGAGTTATGATCCCCATTATTTTCCCTTTCTCAAAATAGTATTGTTGATATGTGCAAATGACAATAGTCGTTTGGTGGTTGAATGTAGGCACATACACTTTCTACTAAGTTTCACTATCAAGGAATATTATAATAGATATGAAAGTTGTTTGGTTGAGTATGAGAAATAGATCGTTCCAAGAAGTTTGACTTCTTACGATTATGTCAATCAACCAACATTTCAATTTCCTACTGCCCAATGATTTCAAATTTTCATGATTTTTCATGTCAAAACAAACACTTGCAACGAACCTACTTGATTAGTGGTTATGAATATATTTTAGTGCAAATTTATAGGGAAAAGTTGACACGAACAGTCCCAACTATGGGCGTTCCGTCATTTTTTAGTCTCAACTTTTGATTATTTCTCAGTGGTGCCAACTATTGGGTATGTTTTATAAAAACGGTCCCAACATGTTAGTGACCTGCTACAACCGCTAAAACGTCTAAAACCACCACCCAAGCCACTCCTTTCCCCTCCCGTGGCAGTCTGCCACCCCCTTTCCCATACCCGAAACTACCACCGCCTCCTCGCCGCAAAAAGTTAGAAACCTTATCATCTCCATATTCCCAAACACAGACCAACAAAATTCCAAAAGGTCTGCACAAATTAACACATTTATTTCTGATTTCTCCTACAAAAATTTACACTTCACCAAAGAAAAAGCGCATAATAGCTGTAGGCGTGTAAGGGTGATAGCTTTTTTTTGTGTATGGCGTGGGATATTCGGATTAGATGATTAGTATTTGATGATGATAAGATGATATGATGATTATTAGGCGCTTGTGGAATATAGAGGAGTTCGATGAATTGGTGTGGCGAAGGTGTAGTTATCAGTAGGATAATGGGTAGTCTTTGGTGTGGTTGACTTTTGTAGGTTGATGAATGAAGGATTAGGATTTAGGTGTCATGATGCGTGGCAGTATGATGATGAAGGGTGATTAGTATTAGGTAACCGGGAGGTAAGATGCGCAGGTGAGGGAAAGTATGGGTTAGAGGATTTTCGAGTGATTATGTGAGGTCGAGTGTTTTTGTGTTGTTGCCGAGTTGTTTGTTGTTGTGCTGTGAGAGATGAGGGAGAGCCGTGAAATCTGATTTGTTATATGTTGAGGAGATGAGATATATATGTTTAGGGAGTTGGGAAGCGATGGGTTTTCGAAAACAAATGGGTTTCTTAAAAGATTTTTTATAAAATAGTTAGATAAAGATATTTCAAAACAGTTTGGAAACAGATGATATTTTATAAAAAGATATTTTTATTAATAAAACTAATTAATATAATTAATTAACTCTATTAATTAAATTGGGCTAGAAAATGGGTTTTGTTAATTGGGCTTTCATAAAACTACTTTTAAAAGGTTTTCGAAGATGGGCTATCTTAAAAGTTATTTTTAAACGTTTTGGGAAGTGGGTTTAGTAAAACTATTTATAAAAAAGGTTTTCGGAAATGAGTTAATAAAAATAGTTAGAAAATGATTTTGCTTAAAACATTTTATTTTAGACTCGTTCTTTATTCTTTCCTCGATCCGGACCAATTGGAGCAGGGTATTTGTCATCATAAAGTACTAAATGGAGAGACACGATTATGTGTCTACAAAAGCCCCCACTTTGACTGAGGTTTGCAAAACCGAAAGTCAAAGTATACGTGTCGGGACGGAGAATGATTCTAGATGCTCTGCAATCCAAAATCACTCTTTTACGCCGGTACCTGCAAAACAAACAAAAGCTTCAAGAACAGACATGTGTGAAACATATTTGCAAAATAATTGTAAATTTGCAAAAATGTAATGATATGTGGAAAAAGGAATCAGGAGCTATTATGGTCTGGTTCATGTCGGGGTAGAACTATTATGGTCCCACTCCGGGGTATTGATGATGTGTAGAGCTATTATGGTCCAGCTCACGTCGGGGTAGAGCTATTATGGTCCCGCTCCAGGGTATTGATGATGTGTAGAGCTATTATGGTCCGGCTCATGTCGGGGTAGAGCTATTATGCTCCGGCTCCGGGGTATTGATGATGTGTAGAGCTATTATGGTCCGGCTCACGTCGGGGTAGAGCTATTATGGTCCCGCTCCATGGTATTGATGATGTGTAGAGCTATTATGGTCCGGCTCACGTCGGAGTAGAACTGTTATGGTCTCGCTCTAGGGTATTGATGATGTGCAGAGCTATTATGGCCCGGCTCACGTCGGGGTAGAGCTATTATGGTCCCACTCCAAGATATTGATGATGTGTAGAGCTATTATGGTCCGGCTCACGTCGGGGTAGAGCTATTATGGTCCCGCTCCAGGGTATTGATGATGTGTAGAGCTATTATGGTCCGGCTCACGTCGGGGTAGAGCTATTATGGTCCCGCTCCAGGGTATTGATGATGTGTAGAGCTATTATGGTCCGGCTCACTTCGGGGTAGAGCTATTATCACTAGTGGAAAAAACCTTATATGTCACTTAGTAACAGATGCGGTTTTTGTAAAACCGCATCCGAAAATCAACCGAAAAATGGGAGGAAAATTTGGCAAAAAAATCTGATGCGGTCCTCAAAAAAACCGCATCAGATTAAAAAAACCGCTGCGGTTTTTAAAAATCTGAGGCGGTTTGGTGGACCGCATCAGATTTCTTACTTTTTCGCAAGAGCGCTGGCCCAATTTTGCCAAAACCGCTGGCCCAATGTTTGCCAAAATCGCTGGCCCAATCTTCCCTAATAAAACCTAACCCTAGGACGCATTCACACTCAACATTCCCACCTCTCTCTCACCAGCCCCCATCTTCTCTCTGCTCACCTCACTATCTCTCCTCGCCCTTTCACCGACACACATTACACACGACAATCACCACCAACCAACCACCAAGCCCAAACACCAACCTTTTGTCGTTGTCGCCGCCTTCATTCAAGATTAGATTTAGGGTTTGTTTAAACTCGAGACCAAAACACCTTGCTCGCCACCGTCAAAACTCGCGACCCAGTTCAAATTCGTTGCGATTTCGAAGAAAAAGCATGCAGATGAGGATTTCGATTGGCTCAAAGCGGTCAAAACTCGCAACTATCCAACTTTTCGTCGGAAATTCGTGATGAGGATTTCGATTGGCTCGAAGCCGAAGTCGGCGCACTTCGATTTCGAAGAAAAAATGCAGATGATGATTTATTTATTTTTTGAATTTTGTTTGTATTTTTATTGTATGTTTTGTAATTATAATGTAATTAGTTGTCATTTTCTTTTAATTTTTGGTTTGGTGATTTTGTAAATCACTCTCTACTAATTTATAGTTTCGTGATTTACTAATTTTGTATATTAAGATTTCTGTTTAATTTCTCTACATATTTTGGCTTCCATTACTTTTTTGTATCGTTTCCCTCCTTTGGTTAGGCCGCGCGTAACTTTTTATTTTATTTTTCAAAAGACACACAATCTGATGCGGTTATTCATAACCGCATCAGATTCTTACTATACTGATGCGGTTTTTAACCGCATCAGTTTTTTTTGGTTAGCTGTTGCGGGCCTATTTGATGCGAACCAAAACCGCATCAGTAAGCCCGGTTTTGACCGCATCAGATGGGCTTTTTTCCACTAGTGTATGGTTACGCTCCAGGGTATTGATGATGTGTAGAGCTATTATGGTTCGGCTCACGTCGGGGTAGAGCTATTATGGTCCCGCTCCAGTGTATTGATGATGTGTAGAGCTATTATGGTCCGGCTCACGTCGGGGCAGAGCTATTATGGTCCGGCTCACGTCGGGGCAGAGCTATTATGGTCCCACTCCAGAGTATTGATGATGTGTAGAGCTATTATGGTCCGGCTCACGTCAGGGTAGAGCTATTATGGTCCCGCTCTAGGGTATTGATGATGTGTAGAGCTATTATGGTCTTGCTCACGTCGAGGCAGAGCTATTATGGTCCCACTCCAGGGTATTGATGATGTGCAGAGCTATTATGGTCCGGCTCAAGTCGGGGCAGAGCTATTATGGTCCCGCTCCAGGGTATTGATAATGGTCCTCAGACCCAGCGCTGGATTTGCCCGCTGTTTTGATTTATTTTGGTCCGCAGACCCATCGCTGAATTTGCATGCTGTTTTGAAGTTGTAATGGTCCGCAGACCTAACAGTTGTCTCTTGGCTATGAAGCCCCCAAGCACATTGTAGAGGCTTGTGCGCAAGATGCAGAAGCTTACGCATGGCGCTGCATATTGCGTTGGGCCGCATTTCTTTGCGTGTGGCACAGAGTTGTCGGTGCGCTGGACGCACCATGTATATAGCGCTTGTCTTTCGCTATAACTCGTATATAGTTGTTTAATATTGGGTACCTGTGAATACAAATAACACAGAGATTTACAGACAAACAACTAGGGGACATGCATGTGTCCCGTGATATGGGTGCTAGTGTATGGATAGGCGTGACCTATAAAGAGTGACCTCTAGTACTCTAGACTTAAAGGTGCTATCGTGTGTGCATACGTGTGTGCGTGCATGCGTGTGCGACTCGATGACTGACGCTAGAATCCTATGGCTAAGGACGAAGGATGCAATGCTTGACACAATGTTTGGACGATGCAGATATGTAATGCAAATGTAGAGATGTGACACTAATGCAGAGGCATGACACTAATGCAGATGATATGACACTAATGCAGATGATATGATATGATGTTTTGATCGTTCCATTAGAAGCTCAAATTTCTGTTTAGAAAACTGTTTTTGAAAGAGGAGAAATGGGAAGCCCCCAAGGATGATCCATGTAGGTTATGTTTGATTCAAAATGTGTTGTAGTTGTTACGGGCCTAAGTGAGCCCATACAACAGTTATGATCTCATATGGGTCTGGGTCCCACAATCTTTTGTATGGACTCGAAATGAAGTCCTGATCAGGGTACACATGGAACCTATGAAAGGGGAGAAATGGGAAGCCCCCAAGGATGATTCATTCAATTAATGGATGATGTTGGGTTTGAAATTTGATGTAGTCCTCATAATGCTTGGGTTGTATGCGCTTCAAGTTTTGTATGCCAAGGGCCTAAGTGAGCCTATAAATAGATGTGATGTTGTATCCGTGTGGGCTTTAAAACCGAAGATTTCATGTATGGACTCATAATGAAGTCCTTGTTACAATAGGCTTAGACTTGGAGCCTATGATTTTCTGTGTGGACCAGTGATGAAGCCCCCGGTAAGATGGAGTTGATGAAGTACCCAGCTTGATTGCTTGATTTTGAAGATATCTTGTCACGCTTAGTGGAAGTTTCGATGGAAGATTCCATATAGGGTTCCTAAGGTGAAAAAAGACAAGAAAGACCAAAGAAAGAAACACTCGAAAGATGAGGCGTGGTCATAGCATTGAGTGTTGAAAGGTTATGCTAAGGTTGGCTTAGAAGCGATAATGTGGCTGAGAAAACGGCAAGGGATAAGAATTAGAAGAGGACGGAACCATAATGAATTGACTCATGCAATAAGGAAGGCTAATGATGCAGGTTCAAATCCCAGTCTAGTTCTTAGGATAGGGATGAGCATTGAAAATTCATGATTTTTGGGCGATCGCGCTTTTCTCATGGGCCTAGGCGAGCCTTAAAAAGTGTTTTGAATTAAAGGGCCTCAAAAGAGGTTGCCTACGTATCCACGATGGAATCAGGCTAGTCGTAGCTCTTAGCATTTTAATTGGTGGCCGAGCATTTTGCTTTGAAGCCATTTGCAATGAATTAGGCATTGAATTAAGCATTGATTTGGAAGAGGTCTTTGGCAAGGGTGGATAGTGATGTAGGTTTGGTTTGGTTTAAAGCGGTCGGACCTCAGGGTGAGGTTTTTTACGTATCTTTAGCAGAATCAGACAATTCGTAGTTCAGGCTGATGAATGAGAAGATGCCCTGACTTTTGCCTAAGTCGCCCTTTTGGGTTTTCGACCTAGCGGGCTTTGGTTTGTCTTTTATAGCTTATTGGGATAGGATATGAATGGTTATGACAAGGTTTATTACAGAGATTTGAAGTTGGAGGTTTAGAATCGAAGGTTGAAGGTTAAAGGTTTTGAAAGAAATACCTTTGACAACGCTTTTAATGGGCTTATTTGCAACACTTCTTCGTGTTTCATATTTTGCACTTTTTGTATCATTTTTTTTCCTGTTGCACTTTTTTTTACTTGCCCTTTACATTGAATTGTCGTCAAATGTACTTCTTATGAGGTAGGTTAAGGGAGAGGGGTGTTATGCATGATAAGGATTGGAGAAATAGTTGTGGGGAAAAGGAGGAATGCCTCTTTTATATATGCCAGTTGTTCATTGCCTTTATTAGAATAGACATGAGAATTAGAAATTCATTTCTTTCAAGGCAACAATCGTGATTTTCATTGATGCTCATTAATGCAAGGTTAGAGAATAAATAAATAAACACTCATTTATTAATTGGAATTTATGACTACATGCAATAAGAGGGAAAATCCAATATTAGACTGGGCAAAATAAGAGAGATGACACAAAAAATGAAATCCTAAGTCTAGACTCCTACGTCACGTGACAAGTGATCTCAAATCTGAGACCTTTTTGTAGTAGGAGAAATTGGAAGTCTCCCATTATCGATCATGTCCTGAATAAGGCCTCGCAATGGGTAGCAATTGTCAGTCTTATGTCCATGGCCTCTATGGTACTTGCAATAAGCATCTTTGTCCCAATTTGGCCCCCTTTTATCTTCGTCTGGATCTGGAGTTGGCCCAAGAGGGGAAAGTGCGCCTTTTGCGCGAAGGCGGTCAAAAGCTGTTCCATAACTTATACCCAGTGAGGTATATTCTCTCTTGCGTTTTCTTCGAGGCCAGGTAAGAGTTGGTGCAGGTCTGGAATGTATCTCACAGGTTTCCTTTGTTTTCATAGATACTTGGGCGTTAGGTGAATCATCAATAATTCTTTTGCCTCCTCTGGAAAGAGGCGAGCTTTCAGAGATTGATTTGATGGAAAGATTTATCAGCGGACTGTGTTGTATGATGTCATGTAGTTGATTGATCATTTGTTGGTCAGTCGCTATTGGAGCAAAACAATCTGGTGCCTTGTAATTTTGGTAGGCTGTCGTACACCTGTCAAAAATAATTCCTGCAAAACCTTCTAACAATGTAGTAGGGTAAGTAGGGTCGAATCCATAGAGAGATGGTTGTTTTAATCTAGCTTCTAATGCATGGAGAAACTAAACAAGATCGGGAATAATGAATTAAAGTTCTAAACTAATCAAACTACGAAAATCAAGCTAAAAAGGATCTAGGGCAATGGTTCACCATGTTCATAACTATAATCTATCAAAATATCATCAATGATTCAATTAATCAGATATCTAGAGCACATGTTAATCCTACGGTCGGGCATTAACGCTCTCAAATCAACATATGCTAGTACGGTCGCTCAACATAATCAGATTTGTTAATTGTAGGTAAGCCTCTAACGAGTACTATCTCTCGATCTATGACTCGATATTAGCAATATTTAATCAGACAATTGATCAGATTGCAAGATTAACAATAAAAACACTAATCAATTAGAGATATCAATAACTAATCAAACCATTAATAAATATCAATCAAGAATCATAGCATATAAACATGGATTCCCAAACCCTAGAATATAAACTACTCAATCATGAAATAAATAAAGAAATTTAAATCTACAAAGAAAAGCATGATCAAAGAAATCAATGAAAGAAAAGAGATGAAAATTATAAACTCATGAATTAATGAAGAAAAGAGAAACTAGGGTTTGCCATGAAAAACTAGAGAGAAAAGGGAGAAGGAAACTAAAAACTAAAACTAAGAAAAATAACGTGATAAAAGAGAGGAGAGAGAAAGAGAGTGCAAACCTCCTATCATTAATACTAGGTAACCTAATATGACTAGGAAAGTAAGTTACAAGACTAAGGGAAGTCGAAATATCATTAATTGGGCGGAATTAGTGATCCGTGCGTACGCGTGGCAGATTCCAGCAGAAACAGTCCCAACTTCGGAAAGGCATAACTCCTTGACTAGAAGTCTCCTTGGGGCGTGCCACCTATCGTTGGAAACCTCTTCAAGTCTAGTTTCCAAATCTGCTGGAATTACTCGATTCTAAGAAGCACATCAAAAGTTATGATCAGAAGAGTAGACATGACTCATTTTTCACATTTCTTCTAATGATTTTCCGCTTCGTTTGCGCTCAAACTCGTACTATGACATATCCATACGATCCTTATGCATTGTAGCTTTTTTTCCAAGTGCTCCTAATGCTCAAGCTTAGCTAATTATACTCCAAATACGTTCTCATTACCTGAAATTCATCAAAAACAAGAAAACATACCAAATAGGAGTAGAATAACATAACTTAAGAATATGATGCAATAATGAACCTAAATATGAATCTAAATGCTCTAAAGTGCAACCTAAATGCACCTTAAAACTAAATATAAATATGACTTATCAAACTCCCCCAAGCTAAACCATTGCTTGTCCCCAAGCAATAAGACATAAACATTGGAAAAGAAAGACGACCTACAATATAGGACTACAACAGGGCTAAACACTCAACTGAAAACACAAGAGATATAATCACTACACAAACCAAGTATCGAAACAATCTCGAACAAAGCCGCATAGCATGTCATGTATCGTAATCGACTCTCCAATCATTCCACATACCATCTCTTCCAAGCTGGATTTAACAAAACCTGACAGACCTCACTATAGTTATGTGCACTCAAATCTCTCATGTGTTAAAGGCATAAATGATGACACTCAACCTAATTAAGTCGACTCAGATGAAGCAAATACTCTTTGACTTTGACTTTTTGACTCACTTAATACTCAACAATACAATACACAATGATCAAGAGGACTTTTAAGGGTTGTAATGGGGCTGAGATTAAAGGTATGTAATAATTTGGGAATTGTGGTGGAAAAATCAAGAAGGGGGAGCATCATATAACTGAAAGCATGACCAAGAAAGGTCACAACAACTCCGTGCAACAACCAACAATCTCCAAATATAATCAACAACCTTTTTCACTCAAGAAATTCAATCATAACCCTTTTTATTTCACTTTATTCACAACTTTTTTTTTTCACTTCTTTTTCATTTCATTTTTCATTTTTTTTTTCGAACTTTCAATTCAATTTCAAAGCTCACTAAACATACTTTTCCATCCTTCTAAACCATAAATAGAGCATTTCAATTCAATACAAACCAAACCAAAACTAATACTCGCTCCCCCAAGCTAGGCTTAGGACAAATATCAAATGAGGCCAATGGCTTGTAATGTAGGTAGCAATCAAACATAGTCAGAAAGGCTCAGCGGGGCTAGAGGAAGGATAATATGAAAACAAGAATAACTCTGGAGCTAAGATCATGAAATAGAATGCCTCAATCAAATCAAAATGTATGCACTATCAAATATCAAAGAGTATCAAGTCAAAATCAAGATGAATGCGACAACTAAGGAACTAATCACACATGAAAAAAACATAACTGACAAAGATACGTCAGTTTATAGGCACAAAAGCTCACTGAGGTTAAGGTGTCTGCACAGTAAAGTTAAATCGAACCAGAGAGAGATCAATCAATCTTACCACAAACAATCAATTGCGAAACAATCGTGCTATAAAGTATCATGAACAAGATGAGTGACGCTTATGAATTGTAGTAAGATATCAACAAGGTTCTCAAAAAGTGTTAGCAGTAGTCCCATAGATGCAACTAAAATGAGATGAAATATGCTAATGCAACTAAGAAAGCAGTACAATTTTTTTGGTTACACGTAAACTCCCACTCCTAATAAGCAGTACAAACCGTGCAACATCCTATGAAAACAATGAAATCTACACTAGAAAGCAATAAAAGATAGAATATTCCTCCCCCAAGCTAGAATCTGCAGTGTCCTCACTGCGGAAACTAGTTCAAAGAAGAAACCAAAACCAACCCCCACAATCATCCAACAACAAAGTCTCCCACCAAGAGCCACAATGCACCACCAAAACCACACACAAATCCCAATAATCCAATCAATATGTACTAAAGAATCTCAACAAGATAGCAACAAAATAAAAAATTCAAGACGAACATTAACAACAAATATATGTGAGAAAAGATGCTTACTACCCAATTAATTGGGGAGAAGAGTCAAATATATTCAAAAATATTGTCGTAATGCTTCATGAAGGAGAACTTGAACCAATTTGATGCCTACTTGAGAGAATCCTATGACAACATTGAGGGAAAAAAAAATAAGAAAAAGAGAATTAGAAGATCATTGGGGGAAATAAATAATAAAAGAAAAAAAATCAGAATAATACAAATAAAAAAAAATAAAAGAAAAAGAAGAAATAAAACAAAAAAGGAAAGAAAGAAGTAACGAAGAACTGAAGAAAGATCGACGGGAGAAGGAGTTCGGTGGGGGGCAAGGTGTGGCGCGGAGAGATGTTAGTCGATGGTGGGGAGGCAGTGGTGTGGTGTGTCAGTTCGTCGGCGGGTGGACGGTGGTCTATGCTGGTGATTGGTGAAGAGAAATCTCGGGGGACGTGGGGTTGCTGCCCGGACCAGGAGGGGGTCGCGAGGGGAACGAAGGTGGAGTGAAGAACACTACGGGTGAGGAATCGAAGGAAAGAAACGAGGGGGGCTGAGGAAGACGAAGCAAAGAAATAGGCGTTTCCTTTTTATATTTTTTTTTAAAACTCTCTCGCCCGGTCAAGTAACAAATGGCCCGGTCTGGCCAAAACCTACGCCCGGTCGGGCAGATTTGCCCGGTCAACCGGGCAAGTACTACTTAGCCAAATTTTTGTAAAAATCTTCATCCTCAGAAATTGCTTGCGCGCCCGGTGGGGCGAAATCCACCCGGTCAGGCGTCTTCGACCAACTATTAAACAACTTTTTTTTTTTTTTTTTTTTTGAATATCTCGTTCTACCTAAACAAACAATAACACACCAAAGTGAGTAAAGTCACTCAAAAAGGATGAAACATAGATAAAAATCAAAATAAAAAGTAAAGAAAAGAAGAGAGAAAATAAGTTAATGCTCGGGTTGCCTCCCGAGAAGCGCAAATTTAAGGTCTTGCATGACCGTTTAAGATTAGCACACCAAAGCAGAACAATTTAATGCTCTAAGAAGCTTATCATATGTTCCTGCAAACATCTCAGAGCATATTATATAAGTGTAAAAAGGAAAAATGAAAAAGGTTAGTCCTAAAAAATTATGAAAACTACAAAAAGAAAAATCAAAGGAAAAATTATATTTACAAGAAGAAGAAAAAGAAAAATCGTTAGTGTTTTTACATGACTCAAAAGAAGGAAAAGAAACAAACTGTACATTATTTACATTATCATGAGAGTCATTCAAAAGGGGAGAAAGAAGGAACGATGGAGAATATAATAAAGGGGAAGAAGGAATAATGTCAAGCTTTTGAGAGAATGGAATATGAGACTCAAAAACAGTATGTGGTACTGATAAAGAATCATAAATCATCTCACGCTCAACTTGACTTTCCTGCAAAGAAGAAATTTCAACCATAGTTTCTTCCTCCTGCAAAACATCCATCACATTAGTCTTTCTTTCCATCTTTTCATCATCCCAATAGCTCTCATTTATTATCCAACCCTCATCATCATCATAAATAATCAGTTTGGGGCTAGAATTTTGAGCAGATTGACATTCATATTGGGAAGAGGGGTCAAAGTCATTTAATAATGTCATATCACATGAAGAAAAATCATGAGAAGTAGACTGACAATTAGAACAGTAAGGGGTTGGTGTCATGTAAATTTGGGGTGAAAGAGCAGATGAAGACATCTCCCACTCATAAGTATCCCTAGCCAACCACACAATTAAATCCCAACAATAATCAGGTGATCGGAATAGAAATTCCCCATTAGACATAGATTCTACCACCATCCTAGTTTCTTCATTTAACCCCTCATAAATCACTAGGCACATATCCCACAGTTCAATTCCATGATTAGGACCAATATAATCACCAAGCCTATGGTAGTATTTCCAAAACGCTTCATTCTCATACTGGGGAAACGAAAAAATTGCTCTAGAATTACTAGCATGTACATGCGGTTCACAAAACATATGAGGTAATTCAGGAGAGCTCATGCAAAAATTGGGAGGATTTTGATATGATGCATCAAAACTGTAAACATGAGAATCCCAAGAATTATTACTATGTTGCCTAGCAAAAGAATTATCCCCATCATCAAAATAGCATGACTCCGTGATACAGAAAAGAAACTAAAAAAAATATTCACAAAAGGGAAAATATATATATATATATATATATATATATATATATATATATATATATATATATATATATATATATATATATATATATATATATAGTTTAGTCTCACCAAATAATAAAAATTAAATAAAACTATACGGTCTCCCCGGCAACGGCGCCAAAATTTGGTAGGCTGTCGTACACCTGTCAAAAATAATTCCTGCAAAACCTTCTAACAATGTAGTAGGGTAAGTAGGGTCGAATCCACAGAGAGATGGTTGTTTTAATCTAGCTTCTAATGCATGGAGAAACTAAACAAGATCGGGAATAATGAATTAAAGTTCTAAACTAATCAAACTACGAAAATCAAGCTAAAAAGGATCTAGGGCAATGGTTCACCATGTTCATAACTATAATCTATCAAAATATCATCAATGATTCAATTAATCAGATATCTAGAGCACATGTTAATCCTACGGTCGGGCATTTAACGCTCTCAAATCAACATATGCTAGTACGGTCGCTCAACATAATCAGATTTGCTAATTGTAGGTAAGCCTCTAACGAGTACTATCTCTCGATCTATGACTCGATATTAGCAATATTTAATCAGACAATTGATCAGATTGCAAGATTAACAATAAAAACACTAATCAATTAGAGATATCAATAACTAATCAAACCATTAATAAATATCAATCAAGAATCATAGCATATAAACATGGATTCCCAAACCCTAGAATATAAACTACTCAATCATGAAATAAATAAAGAAATTTAAATCTACAAAGAAAAGCATGATCAAAGAAATCAATGAAAGAAAAGAGATGAAAATTATAAACTCATGAATTAATGAAGAAAAGAGAAACTAGGGTTTGCCATGAAAAACTAGAGAGAAAAGGGAGAAGGAAACTAAAAACTAAAACTAAGAAAAATAACGTGATAAAAGAGAGGAGAGAGAAAGAGAGTGAAAACCTCCTATCATTAATACTAGGTAACCTAATATGACTAGGAAAGTAAGTTACAAGACTAAGGGAAGTCGAAATATCATTAATTGGGCGGAATTAGTGATCCGTGCGTACGCGTGGCAGATTCCAGCAGAAATAGTCCCAACTTCGGAAAGACATAACTCCTTGACTAGAAGTCTCCTTGGGGCGTGCCACCTATCGTTGGAAACCTCTTCAAGTCTAGTTTCCAAATCTGCTGGAATTACTCGATTCTAAGAAGCACATCAAAAGTTATGATCAGAAGAGTAGACATGACTCATTTTTCACATTTCTTCTAATGATTTTCCGCTTCGTTTGCGCTCAAACTCGTACTATGACATATCCATACGATCCTTATGCATTGTAGCTTTTTTTCCAAGTGCTCCTAATCCTCAAGCTTAGCTAATTATACTCCAAATACGTTCTCATTACCTGAAATTCATCAAAAACAAGAAAACATACCAAATAGGAGTAGAATAACATAACTTAAGAATATGATGCAATAATGAACCTAAATATGAATCTAAATGCTCTAAAGTGCAACCTAAATGCACCTTAAAACTAAATATAAATATGACTTATCAAATTTGCACTACGATTCTCTTGAAGAATAGTGTAGTGTGCTTCTAGTCTGACGACACGTGCTACAAGATCTACCAGTACACCCTTCAACTCATCAACTTGTTCTTGAAGTGTGCTTGACATATTGTGTATTTCCTACAATGGATCATCCAGCAGGAGATTAGAGATGGAGTGATGATGGAGAGAAAGGAATGGAATGGGAGAATATATGCTTGTTTTAAAAAGTCGAGCTTCTAGGAACAAAATAGCATCTCCTAAATGAATGGAATATGTTTTTTTTCGAATTTGTTTTTGTGGATGCACCTAGACCTAATGCATGTATGCATGACTCTTTTGAATGCATTTAGACCTAATGTATGTATAACTGACTCAATCTATGCGTTCGAACCTGTGAAGGCTGCCTACATATCCCAAAAGAAGGAATCAGATCGCTTGTAGTTCGGGACTACTGTATGTGGAATGCATGAGATGAAATGGAGAGTATGGATGCAATGAGACTCCTAAATGCCTAATAACTCTAGTTATGCATGAAGTGTATGAACAATGGACTATGCAATGGAAAAGGATTCTAGTATGAATGTTGTCCTAATAGATATGAAATTCTAATGACTTCGGAATCCTAAACTTGATAGACTTCTAACGACGTTAGAACTTTAGATTTGACTTACTTTCGAGGATGCTAGACTCCTAATATGCACGAGACTCTAGTAGACCTAGACTCCTAAAATGAATGGAATTAAGATGGTTTTAGACTCCTAATATGCATGGACTTTCTATGGATTATAGACTTCTCAGATGGATGCATGGGACTCAAGCGAATTCAGACTTCAAACATGTATAGAGTTAGACTGGATTAAGAACTCTAAATGGAGTGAAACTGGATGAACCTAGACATTTGGGTCAGACAGACTTCAAATGGAGTTAGAATTCCTAGGTGGATGAGACTTTTACAACAAGGTGGACTCTAAAAGGAATCCTAGACGATGTACACAAATGATAGATAATATACATAGAAAGATAGGATAGAGAAAAAAGATGAATTTTCGAAGAAAGGTATGTGATAGGAAAAAAGATGGAAATTTTTTTTGAAAAAAAAGGTGGAGATAGAATTATTGAAGTAGATAAGAGATTGAAGATGGGATGAAATTTCTGAAAAAAATAGGAGAATGACTTTAAAAAAAGACGAGGATGAAATTTCAAAAGGATGGGAGATATAGTTTTTCAGAAAAAGATGAAGATAGAAATTTTGAAATAGATAGAAAAAGGTGGAGAGATTTTTTTGTTTTATGATGAAAAAAAGATTATAGGAAAAAAAAGAAGCCTAATTATCCTATGATTTGGTTTAAAAAAAAAAGAAAGGTGAATATGCAAGCCAAGGACACTATGCATCCCAAGCAGCAAAGGACCTGCACTTAACTCAGAAGGAACGCGCAACAGCAACCCAACCGCGCTACACGCAAGGAACAGAAAGCATCAGACGCAAATAACAACGATGTACGCGGGAATTAAGCGATGTACGCACGAAGAAGTAGGAGTGCTGAACGCGAATAGGTTGCGCCAGACGCTGGTAACTGTTCTAAGCGCATCTTATAAGCCTGGCGCACGAGAAGCTCGACATCTCATCTTTAATTTGCTTTTCCGATCACGTAACTTCGATTGACGATTTTATTTTGAAAATTACGCAACACATAGCAATTAAAGGCACGCAACAAATATGCACAATTAAGATAATAATATGCAAAGTTCTCAACCTAAAGTCTAGTTCTGTGTTCAACTATTGGTGAGTTTTAGGTTACGGCTGAAAAGGGTCCATGACTAAGAGATTGATCCCACGCTTCGTACCTCTGCTTAAAGAGGTGGCCACGTGTAAGACGCACTCCAGTTCTCAAGTCAGGAACAAGAGAACAATGCCATGGTTGGGTAGGTTTGCTTATGACTAAGATCCAAGACTATCGCTCAGGAGGCTTTTTGGAAGGACAAAACGCAAACCCCCCGGGGGTGACCTCACACATAGAACACTAGCCTTCTTTGCACGCGATGCGTGCGTGAATTATTTGGCAATTTTTATTAAATTTCATCTAAATGTAATTTTGAATGATGTAATTTATAATCATCATTAGTTCTAATTAAATATCACGTGGTGTAAATATAAAATATAAAAATTACTTGATGAATAAGTTGTTTTCTTGGTATTTTTATTACTTGTTAATGGATGTTGGTATTGTTATTGCATTTCAAAAGTTTAGGTAAAATTAAAATTTTATGTCTTTGGTTTTGTAATTGATTTGAAAACTGTTTTAGCTATGTTAATTTGTTCTTCAATCATAAACTTTTTCTTTCACTACACATATTTTTATGAAAGTTTATTTTAGCTACTTTGAACTTTCTTTGATATACATATTAAATTAGGAAGGGTTATGATTGAGGAAAATCTCGAAATCTCAATAGGTAATATTTTTTATTGTATGAAGGGTTAAAAAGTCTTTTCAAAGGGGGACACCATAGCTCCCCCCTTGGCTTATATAATAGAGATGTGCTAATGAATCAAGGTAGATTGTCCTTATGGTGGCTGAACAATAGCGCATATGCAAAACAATATATTATTCTAAGGCATAAAAAGAGAATAAATCGTATTTTTCAAGTTTCACCCACTCATTTAAATTTTTTTTTTTTAAAGTCCTCCCCAGTGGAGTCGCCAAATTGTAACAAAAATGATACAAAAAGTGCAAAATATAAAAAAAAGAGAAGTGTTGCAAATAAGCCCATCAATAGCTTTATCAAAGGTATTTCCTTCAAAACCTTCAACCTTCAATTCTAAACCATTACAAGTCAAATAAAATCTCTGATAAACCTTCTCATAACCATGCATATCGCATCCCAATAAGCCACAAAAGACAAACCAAAGCCCGCTAGGTCGAAAACCCATAAGTGCGACTTAGGGAAAAGTCAGGGCACCTTCTTATTCACTAGCCTGAACTACGAATGGTCTGATTCTGCTAAAGATACGTAGGAAACCTCACCCTGAGGTCCGACCGCTTTAAACCACCCTAAACCTATATATAATTCGATCATCCCCAGTGAAGTCGCCAAATTGTAGGCGTGTGAGGGTGATAGCTTTTTGTTGTGTATGGCGTGGGATATTCGGATTAGATGATTAGTATTTGATGATGATAAGATGATGATGATGATTATAAGGCGCCTGTGGAATATAGAGGAGTTTGATTAATTGGTGTGGCGTAGGTGTAGTTATCAGTAGGATAATGGGTAGTCTTAGGTGTGGTTGACTTTTGTAGGTTGATGAATGAAGGATTAGGATTTAGGTGTCATGATGCGTGGCAGTATGACGATGAAGGGTGGTTAGTTTTAGGTAGCCGGGAGGTAAGATGCGCAGGTGAGGGAAAGTATGGGTTGGAGGATTTCCGAGAGATTATGTGAGGTCGAGTGTTTTTGTGTTGTTGCCGAGTTGTTTGTTGTTGTGCTGTGAGAGATGAAGGAGAGCCGTGAAATCTGATTTAGTATATGGTGAGGAGATGAGATATATATGTTTAGGGAGTTGGGAAGCGTTTCGAAAACAATTGGATTTTTTAAAAGATTTTTTATAAAATAGTTAGATAAAGATATTTGAAAACACTTTGAAAAAAAGATGATATTTTATAAACATATATTTTTATTAATAAAACTAATTCATATAATTAATTAACTCTATTAATTAAATTGAGCTAGAAAATGGATTTTGAAAATTGGGCTTTCATAAAATTACTTTTAAAAGATTTTCAAAGATGGGCTATTTTAAAAGTTATTTTAAAACGTTTTAGGAAGTGGGTTTAGTAAAACTATTTATAAAAAAGGTTTTCGGAAAAGAGTTAATAAAAATTGTTAGAAAATGGTTTTGCTTAAAATATTTTATTTTAGACTCGTTCTTTATTCTTTCCTTGATCCGGACCAATTGGAGCAGGGTATTAGTCATCATAGTAAGTCTTAAATGGGGAGACACGATTATGTGTCTACAATAGCGACCAACAACAATAACAATGGCAATGGCGACAGATGATCATTACCCAAAGTAAATCCACCCTTCTCTCGCGAAACCTCTACAACTCTTCCGATTCTCTTCGCTACACACTTTCTTTCTCCTCCTTTCCCGCTACTTTTCCACTAAATCAGACAAAAACGACGTCGTTGTCATCGACACTGGATTTGGTGGTTATGGTGCCGCCATTATAGCTGCATAACGACAACTTGGCTTCAAAACTTCCTGTATTGAGCACCGTGGAACCCGAGGAGGCTGGGTTAGATGGTGGTTGGGCTGGCTCACGATGGTGCGCTGATGGTTTGAGTGTGGAGGATTTGCACCAGCATTGAGGTGGTGCTTGGGTGGCCGACCCTAATAGAGGAGAGAGAGAAAAGTTGTGCGAATCTTAGGACTTTTAGGGGTCTTTTGGGCTGCGTTTTCTGACGAGATATTGGTTTATTGAAAGACAGAGGGGTGGTAGGGGAAGGGGTAGGGGAGGGGGGGAGCCGAAGGGTGGCAGGGGGTGCGGGGAGGAAGGAGAAAGAGGGGGAAGAAATTAAAAAAAAAAAAAACCCGTTGAACAGGTAACCTGTCAACCGGAACCTTTTTAGAAAACTTATCCAATAGTTAGACCACCGGAAAAATAATCAAAAGTTGGGACTGAAAATGGCGGAATGTCCATAATTGGGACTGTTCCCGTCAATTTTCCCAATTTATAAAGCAATTCTCATGTCAATAATTTCAAGGAATATTACTTTATCCAACACATCTAGTTCCTTCCTATAATTTTGTTACCATCATTTATGACCGCCTATTAGATAAGTGGTTAGTTCCTATTTGGAGGTGTTTGCTCCAAATAAGTATGTTTGGTAGTATAAAGCAATATCCTTTGTGTATGCACCACCGTTTGAAAAAGGAAAAAAAATAAAATTGAAAACACTTATTACACTCAGGCAAACATATAACAAAAGGAGGCCAATCAAGAAGGGGCCGGGTAAAATAGAGGACATTTGGCTAGCATTAGTAGTGGCTCCAAGGAGAAGCCTTAGCCATAGGACCACATCCTACCAGTTGACTCTAAAACTACTACTATTTCGCGCTATTTATAAGTTGTAAGGTCGCCGTTGATTTTGTCTTGAGTTGACTGTTGGGAGCACTAATGTTTGGTGTGGGAATGGGCGGTCATCACAAACTATTGTCATCCCATGTAACAATTTTTAAGCGCTCTGAGTAACAACAAATAAGTATACTTTTAATGATTACCTAATTTATGCTGTCATCAATCATCATGAGCAGTTTGTAACAACTGAACAAAAAGGTATATTTCTAAAGATCAAAAACAAATTATGTTACTTTAAAACAAAGGTATCTGCTTTTTAGGGATCTGAATAGTACTCCATAACTCCATTATGATACTTATATATTAAAGGTGATTATTCAGATCAATGTTTTGTACACTAGGGATAATTATTATACATCTATATTTCGTATCTTGTTTGTATTTATAATATGGGATTGAATCTTACTTACAACTGGTTCTAGCAACATACAATATTCACAAAGATCTGGCCTTTCATTATGCTGAAAAACCAAGTGGTTCTGACTTGTGTGAGTGCATGATTCAGGTAAACTACCTATAAAAAAATCATGATATAATAGATTAAAACACCCCTAGTTGTAATTTTCATTATTTCAGTAGTCTCGAAATTTTATGAGACCGATTCATCATTCTTCGGAGCCAATTATAACCAGTATTGGTTTATCTTTCCATTTTTGGAACTGATTTATTTTGAACAAATTCGAAGCTGATTCCAAACTATTTAACCATGTATATACATTGTGGTTCATCCCTAGTGATTGATTCAGGTGCTCGGGTAGTAATGCAACATACTCCTCCGTCTCAGAATAATCTTAACATTAGTTTGAACTCTACCATTTTTGACATGGTCCTACTATTATTATATTATTTCTTATATACTTCTTTGGCCCACACTATATTATTATCAACAAAAAGGTTACCTAACTTTCTCTCTCATCCAATAAAAAATAGGATTTTTTAACTAGAATAATACAAACTTTGGCCGCTTCTCACGCAATAATACAAAGTTTCGGTTATTATTTAATATATCAAACTTTTTTTAAAATTTACCCATGCATGTAGGTCATAACCGGTTGTTAACTTGTTGTAGGAGGTTAACTAGTTGACGTGGCTCTTACGGGGACACGTGTCGTTATTTAATTGGTTGTTTTTTTAATTTTTATTTAAATTTTCATTGTTAACTTGTTTTAGGAGGTTAACTAGTTGTCGTTATTTTCATTTTCATTCTTTTTTCTCTCCTTCCCTCCACTGACCCTCTTTCCCTCTCCCCCACCCTTGCCCACAATAGAGGCCCCCCTCCCTTCCCCCACCCCCGAATACCCCCCTTCTCTCCTCCACGATTTCAAAATCCACCACCCCCTCTCCTCTTCGTTCATCCACCAACTGCCACAACACGACAACACTCACCACCACCTCCTTTCCTCTTCCTCTTCCTCCACAACCGCCATTAATGCCCGGTTGCTTACTGAGTTCCTTCACCAACACCCACCATAATTTCCAAACCGCCATTAATACTCAAGCTAGATATGTTCAAGTTCGACCCACCACCTCCTCTCCTCTTCCTCTTCCTCCACAACAGCTATTAACCAACACCGAATTTCAAAACCTCCACAACCCAAAACCTATTCGAGTTTCGTGCTCGTGGTGGTGATTTTTTCGAATTTGGTGGTGGTGCTTTGGTGGTTTCTTTTTCGAGTTCGAAATTAGTGTTGCTTTTGATTTTCAATTTTGTTTCGAATTTGGTTTTTTGCTTTTGTTTTGATTTCGATATTATTCATGTAATTTGGATTTCGTTTTGGTGTTTTTTGTTGGTGGTAGAAATGGTGATGGTTTTCGATCTAGAGTTTGGTGGGTGGAAATGGTACGGTGGTTCGAGATTTTTGGTTGAATGCGGAGTTGGGTGTAGTGGTGGCTCTTGTGGTGGTGGGAGTCGTGCTAGTTCTTCTTGTGGTGGTGGTGGTGGTTATTTTGATGGTGGTTTGGTGATTCTGCTCAGCTATGGCAGTGTGGAAGAAGGAGATAGGGGATGGGGGAGGTTTCGTGGCTCGAGGGTGGTTTTGTGGTGGGAAACGGGGTGGTGAGGGTGGTTTTGTCCGTGGGGGAGGGGGAGGCGGTGGGGGTGAGGGTCGGGTGGGGGTGGGATAAGGGAGTGGTTTCGGTTGGTTGGGGAAGGGGGGAGCGAGAGAGAAAGAGATTTTGTTTAAAAAAAATTATTTTACCTGTTTTACAGGTTACAAGTCACATTGACCTACTATAGTAATTTTGATCAAAAGTTTGTATTATTGAGAGCGAAAGGCCAAAAGTTTGTATTATTCTAGTTAAAAATCCTAAAAAAATACTCCAACAACTCCTATTACATCTATTTTTTTTAATAATATAATATTTGATAACAACTGTTTCGGGTAAAAAACTTGTGAGATTGGGGACTAGTTCATCGAAGGCGACCAGATGCCCAAAAAGTGTTGTGAGACTCCGCAAAACGAGAGTTAAACTACCCCGGGGGTGTTTCCAGGATCGCCCCTCCGACGCTCAAGTCAGTTATGGAACTTAGCGGTTAGTAGGGAGTGATTGGTCTAGAATTCATTACCTCAATAAATGGAGAATTGTTCCCTATTTATAGGCGTTGGGATGTGTGAAAAGCGCTTGCCAAGCTGGACCAAGGTCTGGGTTGGACCAAGACCTTTGTCCTTGGCGGCCTTTTCAGCATAGGGGGGCAATCTTGTAATTTCACCATGGATTGGGGGCCCAGTGATATATCGGGCCCAAACATTAGCCCCACGTGATATATGCAATGGAAGGCTCCTCTGAGATCGCGTGTTTTGCGGAATGTTGTATCTTTTTCTGTTTTGGGTTTCGCTCACCTCGAGCGGTATCTTGGACCTCGCTCGAACCCCAGGTACCTCGAGGGGTGTCTTGGACCTCGCTCGAGGTTTCTCAGGGGCTAATGAGCCCCACGTACCTCGAGGGGCGTCTTGGATCTCGCTCGAGGTATCTCAAGGGCTAATGAGCCCCATGTACCTCGAGGGGAGTCTTGGACCTCGCTCGAGGTGTCTCAGCGGCTAATGAGCGCTATGTACTTTGAGGGGCGTCTTGGACCTCGCTCGAGGTGTCTTAGGGGCTAATGAGCTCCATGTACCTCGAGGGGCGTCTTGGACCTCGCTCGGGGTGTCTTAGGGGCTAATGAATCCCCTGTACCTCGAGGGGCGTCTTGGACCTCGCTCGGGGTGTCTTAGGGGCTAATGAGCCCCCCTTGAACCTCGAGGGGCTTCTTGGACCTCGCTCGGGGTGTCTCAAGGGCTTATGAGCCCCCTGTACCTCGAGGGGCGTCTTGGACCTCGCTCGAGGTGTTTCAGGAGCTAATAAGCCCCATGTATCTCGAGCGGTGTCTCTGTTTTGGCGCCGTAGCACTTGACGGGCGCCAACTCCAGTTGTTGGGGTGACTTGGAGTATCCTTCACTCGATATGGGTGAAGTGCCTAGGTGTAGGTCTTTTTTTCAGCTGAAATTCAGTCAAAACAGTTATCGTTGGTGCAACCAAGCGAGCTGGGATGGACTGACTTTGGTAGCCAAAGGGGGTGGCCCTGGTGAGGGTAACCGTTGGGCCTTGCTTGGGGCCCAATGTAGGGTTTGCTGTTCTTTAGAATTCTTCGGGGCCCGCGGGATACCAACCATTTATGTACGGTGTTGCTTATAAATAGGGGGGAGGACTGTGTCATTTGTCTTATTCTCTTCATTCTTATTTTCAAAAATTGCTGGAGGTTGAGAGTTTTTGTCTCGAGAGCACGGGATAGATCGAAGAGCGTTTCGCGAAGGATCATTGACCTCGAGAGCCCTCAGCCCAAGGTACGACATTCTCTTCTTCGTTTCTTTCTTTAGTCAATAAATGGACCCGGCCGGGCTAAGTTCCCCTTTGATAAATAATGGGGGTTCCTTGTCTGGCTCGGAGACCCCTCCCTCGCCCCTCGAGCCATTGTTCGAGGGAGTGTTAATAAATGGGGTACCCGTGGTGTCTGTGACCCATGGATCTCCTGACTCCCCCCGTATACTCGATGTCGTTCCATGCTTGAGTGACGGGGAATCAATAATGTCCTCCGGGGGGGAGGAGTTGAATAACCCCCTTATGCTGTGACCGTTGCTCGACCTCGGGCTGTAAGGAGTTAATTAGATCCTCTTCTCGATAACCAGGTCGTCTACATCATGGAGAGAGGTAGCGATGACTCATCCTCCGAGCCAAGTATTAGTGGCGAGGAGCAACTACCCAGGGTGAAAGAGGTCGCCCATTTCTACATACGATGGGCTTTCATGCAGTTTTTGATAGACAACCTTCGCTATCTCGAGGGGGTATACTGGATCCGCCACCCTTATGCTTTGTATACCCCAGGCCCTTACAAATCTGTCTACACCCCTCCCACGGGTTGTATTGCTCTCTGCCAGGCCTTTCTTGAACCGGGCCTGCGATTCCCCATGCATCCCTTCGTCGTTTCAGTACTTAGGGCTTATGACCTTGCCCTTTGCCAGTTGATGCCCAATAGTGTGGGCTCGATGGTAGGGTTTCTAGCCATCTGCGACATGATGGGGGTGGAGCCATCCTTGGTCCTGTGGAGAAATCTAATGAAGCTAGCAGTGATGTCTTCGGGTTCCCGTGGGGAAGGGTGATACAGCTTCCAAGCCCGTCTTCGATATAAGATTGTAAGGACGATGCCGTCGAATCAACAACTGTTTCGGGCGGAGTTCTTGTATGTATATTGAGCTGAGCAGTGGGACTTCCCCGTAGTCCCCCGTCTCGAGGTCCCCAATATGGCTTTTAACCGGTCGGTGCCCCAGATGTCAGAGGAGGAGGGGGTAGTGGCCATTTACTGCCAAGCCATTTCTAAGGTGGTGAATGGTGACCAGAAGAAGGTCCCTCAGCATATTGGACCCCCAACTCGATGGACTTGAGCGACGAGCATTTCTTGTAGGCGACGGGACTGAGTCCTGCTTACCCCAAGCGTAGGGCCTCTATTGTTGGGTGTAATGTGTCCTTAGGGCACTCTCCTTTTTCTATCTCTCTATGTTTTTGTGTAGTTATTGCTTATCAAGAACTCGATGACGCTATGCAGAAGCGAATGACCGCTAACCAACGGGTACAAGAGAAGAATTGTCAGAATATGTCCTCAAAGTTTTACATTGGCATGTGTGAAAAGTGAAGTGTAACATGTAAAAAAAAACGGAGGAAGTATAAAGAGTTTTTAATATTAATTGCTTAATATAGGCCTAAAATTATATCAAGTACACAATCTCACCGATATTTGCATATTTTCGTAAATTTCAAAAAAAATTTGAATTCCATGACAAATTTTTGACAATCGTATTAATTACAAATTGCCAAATCTAGTCTTAAATTATTAATGACATTGACAATTTTGGGACGATTGTTATGTTCTTTATTAAGAATAACAACGGTTTTTTTTATACCAATTGCATAATGTATTCCTAATACAATGTCAATTATACAATACATGACCGATTTTTGCCTAAGAATTACTTAATAATTTATAGTAAAATAAATTTACGGTTTTAATAATTCATAACTCACATAATGTTACAAAATATTTTCATACTCAAAAAAAGTCGCATTAAATGTAGCATACAACCAAATGTGCAAAAAATAAGATAATAATTTTTTATTCATATGATAAAAAAGTGAAAACATACATAACCATTAGATTGAATAGAGCACTAATACTTCAATAACATGACTATTAATAACCCGAAATAGCCCTTCTAATTCTTCAAAAGTGATTGTAATTCCACAAACCACTTCTTTTGCTATTTGACTTGCAAGGTCAAACTGATTACGAGCATATATTATTTGAACTATGTAACGCATAGTCTCCTTTCCATTTTCATTTAAATTATCTAACTTTATGACTATATCCTTAATATTCTCCTCATAATTTGACGACTCTTGTAAAAATGAATTAGTTGCCTTCACATAATTTCTCAATTGAGTTTCAACTCTGAGATCCATGATGAATGTTAAAAGTGTATGATAATAAGAATTTGCGGATAGAAGTTGTATAGAAAAGATAAAGCAAAGAGTATAAAGTGAAGTGGAAAAAATATGAGGTGATGACCAAATTTATAGGACAAAAATTTCGGCCAATGCATATGTAAACCCTAAATAGTTGGTTGTTGACATTAAAGATATGGTTGGAGAATTAATATATATATTTTTTAAAAGTAAAAAGTAAATGTAAGAGTTGGTGGTTGATATAACAATGTAATAAATATTGGCCAATCAATTTTGGCCTAACTAATAGAAAATAAAAAGAGGTAAAAATAATCTTATTAATTCAACATTAACAAAATTAACCAAAAATAAACAAAATGTAATAAAAAAGACTCTAACTCTAAATTGCATTACGAAATCGAATACAATAATATTTAATAAAACTAAAATAAACCAAATTGCATTACAAAATCGAATACAAAGGTTTATTAGTAAAACTAATACTAATCGTTAGCTAAATAACACAATAACACTATATTTTTAGGTGGTATAACATCTCCCTCGTTCAAAGTGATTTCTTCAAATGAAACTTGACATACTTTATGAGCTCTTTGAGGATTGCAATGAAGAAAGTGTATTACTATATATTCTAAATCCAAATAAATTCTAGAATACTTTATTGTAGCTAATACATACTCCACCCTATACCAATTATCCGAATTGAAGTCTTGATCCATTGTAACATCCTTGCAAACTTGGTAGAATTTAAGATGACTTGAACGGAACATTGTTAATACCATACCTTCATGATCAAAAAAAATTGAGTGTTCTACTTTAGGATGCCAAATTTTTAAACGTGTAGGTGAAGGTGTTGTTTCAAATGAACCATCTTCATTCTCCATATGAACAAAACTTTAGGTGGCCGGTTTTACGAGAAGGATATTAGGGTTTATGAAGTTTGGTGTAGTAGTGGAATGCAAATATGATTAGGGTATTTATAGTGTTAGAGTTAGGGTTTTAAAAAAATATGCTCGTTTTTTTTAAAAAAATTACTTCATAAAACCGGCCATATTAAATATTGAAAATTCAATCCCTAAAATCACGTTTTGCAAATTAGGAATGATTTTGATTTAGGTGATCAACTTGCACGTGATCTAAGCATCCACATCTTTTATTTCCATATTTTAAAGACTGTAATTGGTTGACATAAGCTTGATTGAAGGATGACCAACTATATTGAAATCTATGTGGCAAAAACTTGATAAAAACGTGACATGTGGCCACCGAATGTTTGAGGACGATTTTTTGGATGCCAAATGACAAGAGCAATTCTATAGCTGACACATAAGACATATATATATATATATCTTTATTATATAAATGAAGGGGGGAGTTATGGTGTCCCCCTATTGAATTACATCCTTACCCTCATTAAAAAATATTACACAACATACAAACTAATTAAACATATATAAATAACTTTCCAAATCAAAGTTATTGTCCAATTAATGCAAATCATGTTTCGCATTTGAATAATAGATGTAGAAAAAAAAGAAATTTCCATAAACGAAAAAAATGCATTGTAAATTATTTTATCCATGATCCATTACTTATTCAATTACAAAGTAAAACAAAATACGATCAAATTTATGTCCAACCCATAAACAAACTCAAAAATCGTTGAGCATCTCAACTTTCTTGATTAGTGCGTTTAACGCTTTTAGTTAGTGATTAATAGCGATAATATTATTATGAAAATATTAATTTATAATGTATTTAAAAACTCACTATATTCCTCAATATATAAAACTCTTTATTTGGTAGAACATACATCACCGATCTTTCACATAGTTTCAACTCTAACTATATTGATGAAAACAACAAAATGTTAGTAACATATTAATTTTCTAATGATATTTATACATTATATAGGTTTGATTATTCAAGTCATTTAATTATAACAATGTTTTAAAAATGTTATAGACAATTATTCACGTAAAAAAAAACCAAGAGATTTACTACAGAAGAAAAAAATCACCAAAAAAATCCAAGCACGCATCGCGTGCAAAGAATGCTAGCTAGTATTATATAAGCCAAGAGAGGAGGTATGGTGTCCCCCTTTGAAATGACTAGAATACCCTTTAATAATTTAAAACAACGTTTTCTTTTATAAAAAAATTAAAAAATGAGAATCATTGCAACTTGCCATATGGAATAAGTAAAAAATGGAATATGCAATCAACATTAATAATTTGACAAACTAGATTGACACAATCAATTCATGAAATTAATTAGAATCTTCAATCAAAAAAAGTTAGTGATATATCCTAACAATATAATACTTCGTATTTACAAAGTTCAAACAATATGGTCTATTAACATTAACAATTGTTAAAGAACTATGCTAAAGCCACTGACAAGGAATCATTAAATCATCGACCAAATTTTTCAGTGACGGTATTGAACAATTAAAAATCGATTACCTTCAATTTAAAAAGATAATAACATCTACAAAAGAACCTCAACAATTTTAGATTAAAAAAATATGTCCATTCGTACATATAGCTACATAAGGTTGTTGACGCACGCATCATGTGCATATACGACTAGTATATATATAAGATTGAGGGAGATGATGTGGAATAGTTGTAGATCGAAGATTCGAATTTTAAAACCTCCCAATCGTCACTACGCGGTAATAATCATATATTCATATTAGAGATTTACGGAACTAATCTTTCAGTCTTTCATAAATAGCAATAGAAAATATTTTATATAACTATGTCAACTTACTATATATCATCCATGAGAATTGAACCCTTTGACCTTGGCCACAAAATTTTGAGGGAAGACGTACACTAGTAAATCAGGTAACCTCAAAATATTTTATTTTTCATTACATTATACATTGTTTTCAATAGATATTGATCATCTCCAACTTTTCATAAACAACTCATTATAAGTTTAAAACCATAAGCATTTAATTTAGCTGTGTACTGCGATTAGATGTCATTATACGATGAATCAAAATTAATCTTCTTAGTGTTATATAACAAATAGTGTTTTTTTTTCTATTGGTATTAGCTTGAATGCTTGATGAGACTATTTGCACCATTAGAGAATCCTCTATAGGGTTCAAGTGAATACATAATGTTCTCAAAAGTAGAAATCAAAAGTGAAAAAAGTATATATGCACAGTTCATAGTTGGTTACTGTTATGGCTGAATTTTCAGGATGACGTTGATGCAAGCAACAACGACATGACGCAAGGACCTGGTCAAAAGACAACCGACTGCCGAAGTATAAGGGTGACTAAGTCTCGTCAAAGTCCAGTCAGTTCAAACGGTTCGATTAACAGTCAAGGAACGTGCCAGAGAAACGGAGATATCATGCCATGATCTTAGCTAACCACTTCCGAAATTCTTGGGTGCACGTTGCACGTAACGCTATATAAGGCTACGAAGTTAAAGAAGAAGGGGTTACAAACTACATACACTTAATTTACACACGAGAGCATCCTATTGAAACAAGTGTTTATATTACTTAGCATTTCAGTTCCATATTACAAATGTTTTCATCCACATTAAATTCTTGTACTTAGATTGATCATTCTAGGGTGTACTGACTGTCGTTGACTCTGAACGTCAGTTGCATATAGTGGATTGGTGGACTCATATCCACCTGCGGTTTTTTACCCATCTTCATTGGGGTTTTTCCGCGTCACCATCTCCTTGTGTCGTTTCCTTTTGATTCCTCATTGCATTTACATTCGCTTAATCGCTGCAATCTGGTTGTTGTGGTCCCAAAATTGATTTGTATCGCTAAGGCAAAAATCTGCATAAACAATTTGGCGCCCACCGTGGGGCCTACAACCAGATCTCTCATTAATTCCTATTAGCAATCAAACATCATCATTCTCCATCCCAATGGATCCCAAAGAAATGCAAGCCGCTTATGAAAAAATGAAAGCTGAAATGGAGCTGATGAAAAAGGACAAAAATCGTCTGTCCTTTGAATTCACTTCGTCAAGAGAGCAAATCCAAAAGCTACAAGAAGAGTTAGCCTGGTCTCGACCAAGGCGTCCAAGCAGCGACATCCCAAGAACATTGGAGAAATCTCAACCATGCACCGCTTCAGCGACGAAGAGAGCTCAGAGTCTGAAGACGGTGAAGACGATGAAGAATGGAAGGACGGTGATCAACCCAAGGAAGGCGACGTTATGGCTAAAAGAATGGCTATGATTGAAAAGGAGAATCGCCAGATGATGCGTCTCCTCTCTCAACTTCCTGGAGCTCCAACTCCCAGCATCGTCGAGCATCGCGACGGCTATGCAGCGTCCCCGTTCGTGGAAGAGATCGCCAAGGCAACATTGCCGAAGAAGCTCAACCTTCCCATCCTGACCACGACTTATGATGGATGTACCGACCCAGCGGAGCATGTCGCCCTATACATGTAGCAGATGTGGCAAGCGTCCATCCTATGGCACCTGGTCGAAGCATGCATGTGCAAATCCTTCGGAACGACGCTGACCGGACCTGCCCTCAAATGGCTCGGATCCCTCAAGCCAGGAAGCATTGGCAACTTTTCAACCTTGGTGAATAAGTTCTACATCAAATTTGAAGGCAGTCGCAGTCTCGAGAAGCAGACTAGTGACCTTTATGGCATCGTTCAGAAGCCAGGAGAACCAATTCGCGATTACTATAATCGTTTTAATAAAGAAATGATTGGAATTAAAGATCTAGATACTAAAACTGCTATTGAATGTTTCAGGAAAGGACTCATCCTCATATCCAAGCTGTACAACCGCCTTACCAACTATCCTTGTGCGACGTTCGAAGAGGTCAAGTCGCGAGCTTTGGCGCGGAATGCGATTAGAAGAAGACGACGTAATCCTCAACACAATATTGACGCGTCACGTATCAGAAAGCTCTAGTGATCGCAAGACATTAACGCCCAAGAAGCATAATTGGAGGCCCCATCCATATAGCAGGCCCAATCAGGTACATAATGTTAATGACGCGTCGGAATGTGTAGGTACTGAAGTCAAAGCTGATCCCCACGCTTATCCCGACAACGAGTCGTACGGTTTTTCCGTCGACGTTTGAGGTGTTGTCAACGCTCTAACCAAGATCGGTGCGCCCGTCCGTTGGCCGAGGAAGAGCGACCGCCCAGATGCACAAAAAGATCAGACCAAATGGTGTCAATTCCATCATGACCACGGCCATAAGACCGAAGAATGCAACGCACTCAAAAGAGAAGTTGCGTTTATGTTGAACAAGGGACACTTGCAGGGTCTTCTCAGCGACAAAGGGAAAGAGTCTTTCGATAAGAATCCTCCCAAACCAAATCCACCTATGTCTGTTAAGGTAATTAATGTTATTTCTGGTAGATCTGACGTTTGTGGACTAACATATTCCGCAGCCAAGCGGCTAGCCAGAGAGGGCTTCCCCTCGTCCAAAGTTCCTAAGTCTTGCAGGTCATATGATGAAAGAAAATTGGAAGCGATGTCCATTACCTTTGATGACGATGACGTGTGCGACGAAGAGCTTCACGACGGATTGGTCATATCTTTGACCGTCAGCAACTGCCTGCTGCGACGCATGCTGGTCGACGGCGGAAGCTCAGCCAACATCCTATTCAAAAAATGCTCTCGAAAGTATGGGTCTTGATGACAGGGACACAACGAAGAAATCAACTGTCCTAGTCAGCTTCAGTGGAGAAGCGCAACAAACCGTTGGAAAGATCACCTTGCTAACCTTCGCCAAATGCGTCAACTTACAAACGAGATTCAATGTCGTGGACTGTCCATCTGCGTATAATGTCATCCTCGGCACGCCATGAATCCATAAGATGAAAGCAGTTCCATCAACCTATCATCACACGCTCAAGTTCGTCAATCTTTCAATTAACAGGTGGATTCGCGCCCGACGAGCCCGATGAGCAACAGGTAGATGAAGTGGCGCTTGAACTAGCCTTTCCTGATCGTGTCGTTCGCATTGGAGCGACGTTGTTGCATGAACTTCGAAACTAGGTAATTGATTTCTTAAAAGCTAACCAAGATTGCTTTGCATGGTCGCATGAAGATATGACAGGTATAAGTCCAGACGTCATCACCCATAAGCTGAGCGTTCACCCGTATCACAAACCCGTCTAACAAAAACGACGAGGTTCAGAAACTGATCGACATAGGTAAAGTACGAGAAGTCAAATATCCTGATTGGTTAGCTAACGTTGTTCTTGTCAGCAAGAAAAATGGCAAGTGGAGAGTCTGGATAGACTTCACGGACCTTAACAAAGCCTGTCCCAAGGATCCGTTCCCACTTCTCCACATAGACGCAATGGTCGACACGACAGCAGGGCACGAGCTCTTGACGTTTATGGACGCATATTCCGGCTACAATAAGATCCTCATGCATTCCGACGACCAAGAGAAGACAGCGTTCGTTAACGACAAAGGTATTTATTGTTATAAGGTTATGCCCTTTGGACTAAAAGATGCAGGTGCCACATATCAGCGCTTGGTTAACTAAATGTTCAAGAACCAACTCGGTGACACCATGAAAGTCTACATCGATGACATGTTGGTTAAATAAAAAAGGGCGAACCACCATATAAAACACTTGTCAGAAGCGTTCGACGTCCTCCGGAAATACGATATGAAACTTAACCCCACTAAGTGTCCATTCGGAGTTGCTGCAGGTAATTTTTTAGGTTACGTCGTGACGCAACGAGGAATTGAGGCAAGTCCTGACCAGATCAAGGCGTTGATTAATATCCAATCTCCTAGAAACGTGTCGCTGCTCTAAATCGTTTCATATCCAGGTCGTCCGAAAAGTGCCACCTGTTCTACGACGTGCTGCGCAAAAACAAAGGCTTCGACTGGTCGCAAGAGCATGAAGACGCTCTACAAGTGCTTAAGCAATACTAAGCCTCTCCACCTCTTCTATCCAAACCAAGCGACGGAGAAACACTTCAACTTTATCTGGCCGTAAGCAATACGTCCGTCAGCGTTGTTCTGACGAGAGAAGCTGAAAATCAACAACTCCCCATTTAATACGTCAGTAACGCAGAGACCAGGTATTCTTCCTTGGAGAAATTTGTATTAGCTTTAGTCACTGCTGATAAGAAACTACGACACTACTTTGAAACTCATACTGTCGTTGTCATGACTAATTATCCCATTAAAAGTGTTTTGCGTAGGCCCGAATTGACAGGTCGCATGCGAAATTAGGCCATCGCGCTCAGTGGATATGATATCAAGTACCTGCCTAGGACAACAATCAAGTCGCAAGCCCTGGCTAATTTTGTGGCAGACTTTAGCCAGAGCTAGAGAAGATCGTAGACGACGAAGTCGCTTAGATCAGCAGTGTTAGCAATGACACTTGGAAATTATTCGTTGATGGATCTTCTAATTTTCGTGGTGTAGGTCTTGGCGCTGTCCTGAAGTCACCACAAGGGGACAAGATAGTACAAGCCATATGTTGCGACTTCAAAGTGACCAACAACGAAGCTGAATTTGAGGCGTTAATCACAAGAATGACCCTGGCAAGCGACTTGGGGGCAAAAGCGTTAAAAGTATACAACAACTCGTTGTTGATAGTTAGCCAGCTCAAAGGAGAATTTGCTGCTAAGGATTCCAAAATGGCGCTATATTTAGAGGTCGCACAAGGTAAGAGTAAGATGTTTAACCCTTTTGACATAGTGCAGGTACCAAGGGACCAAAATACGCAAGCAGACGCACTAGCAAATCTAGGATCGTCCCTGAGAGACGTGACGTTCACTTCCGTCCCTATCATCTATCTCATAACTCCAGCAGTAAGCAAGTGCAAAGAAGTTGTAGACGTTGTCGCTTCAATTAACGACAATAACATGGACCACGCAGCAGACGATGATGTCGACCAAACAAACGATGTTATTCCAGAAGACGTCGAGGTAAGTATCAGTTGGAAGAAACCTATTTATGACTATTTGTCTAACGACACACTCCCAGATGACAAAGCAGAAGCACGACAAATCCGTTTCAAAGCCTCTTAGTATGTCATCATTCAAGGAGTATTGTTCAAGAAGTCCGTCGTTGGACCCTATCTGCGTTGTTTGGAGAAGCACCAGTGGGAGCAAGTTCTGCAGGATCTACATGAAGGGACGTGTGGAAACCATTCTGGTGGACGGATCCTATCCAACAGAGCTTTAAGAATGGGCTACTATTGGCCAACAATGAAGGAGGACGCAATCATGTACGTCACCAAATGTGACAGTTGCCAGCGACACGCAAGTATGACGCAGAAACCTTGTGAAGTTTTGCATCCAACTTTAACCCCCTAGCCTTTCATGAAATGGGAAATGGACATAGTTGGTAAACTACCTCCAGCCCCAGGACGAAAGGTCTTTATGTTAGCACTAACATACTACTTTTCTAAATGGATAGAGGCAGATTCGTTCCAACAGGTACGCGATAAGGAGGTAATTTCTTTTATACTCACTAATATTATTTGCAGGTTTGGTGTACTGTCATAAATTATATGCGACAATGGGTCGCAATTTATCAGCGATAAAATAAAGCATTTCTGCGACGAATGGAACATTACATTGTTGGCAATGGACAAGCTGAGTCCAGCAACAAAACTGTCATAGACACGTTGAAGAAACGTCTCACTGCTAAGAAAGGTAAATGGACAGAAGCGTTTCCAGCTATCTTATGGGCAAATCGCACAACGCCACGCACTGCGACCGGACCAACGCCCTTCTCAATAGTCTATGGTGTGAAGCGGTCCTACCAGCTGAGGTATGTATTCTAACTGACAGGTACGACTTGATGACGGAGCAGCACAATCACAACGAACTAATCAGCGATCTAGATACCATCGAGGAACTGCGAGACGCAATGCTAGTACGCATGGCAGCACAATAACTAATCGTCGCAAGAAGCTTCAATAAGAACGTACAAGCCAAAGCATTCATTGAAGGAGATTGGGTGTTATGGAAGGTCTTCCAGAACACACAAGAGTTGAACGCAGGTAAGCTAGGTCCAAAGTGGGAAGGCCCCTACCAAATCAGCAAGGTCGTTGGCAACGACGCATATCAGCTGGTCCGACGTGACGGAATAATGGTCCTCCGCAGATGGATAGCTGTTCACCTCAAGAAATATCATTTTTAGCTAAGTGTTGTGTGACGTTTTATTTTCTTTATGCTTTCAAAAAGTGATGAACTTGTCGTCGCGATGTCGTTGCGACGTCAACAACGGAACATTACTGTGTGTTTCTTTTACAGTGTTTTTCATGTTTTTCAATAAGTTCGCAACGTCCAGACGTAGCGACCAACAATTACTTTTGCATAATAAGACAACTATAGTGACAAAGTGTTGAATACAACATCAATAACATCGGCTTATTTCGACGCTGCACATCATTATAAACATGACAAGATCTCAACGTCATTTATTAGAAAACAACAACGTCATAAACATCCAATCTGCTGAAGTCAAGTAAGTAAATGTATTTGGCAAATATTTGATTTTCGTTCTAACGATACCAAAGTCATACGACAGAAAAAGGTTTTCAAAGCACCCGACAATCATACTTAAACGCAAGAGAAATGGCTAGAACAGATTAGCAAAATAACAAACGCATTATTCAAATGTTATGTCATTCCCATGAATGACCAAAATAAACATAAAGTTATGGTCACTCCCATGAGTGACCCAAAAAGATATACCCGAGTGTTGACCACTCCCATGAGTGGTCCAAAAAGACATAGTGTTTCAGAGGCATTAACAACTTAAAAAGTTCATAAAAGAAAGAGACATGGTAAATCAAGCGACAGGATCGTCAGCGGGTTTTTCGAAAGTGGACGTCTCAGGCACTATCTCCGTCTCTGGGGGGTTGTTCTCCAGAGGGTCACACGCAATGAAAGAAGCACTTGAAGCAGCAGTGTCTCCATCCTTGGGGGCAGCAGCCAAAGAGGACTCAACAGTCGCTTTAGACCTTTTGTCTGCGTCAACTAGGTCCTTCATGGGACCAATCCATTTCAGGTAAAGGTCGATATCCTTTTTAGGATCCCACGACGAAGTATGACCCATCATGAACTGGTACATTAGCTTGGCCCTCACACGGGTTGTTATCTCAGTGTCCAAGCCTTCCAGCTCGTCCTTTAGACCAGCGACCTCTGCTTGCAATGTCTCCACCTCCCCGGAGCGTGACGTCAGAGAATCCTCTGCTTCCTTAGTATTTTCTCTCAACGTCTTCAGCTCCTCATCATTCTTCCTTGATCCCTCCTCAGCAGCGAGAACCCTTAGGTTGGCCTTTTGAATTTCCACATCCTTCTCCTTCAACAACGCTTAACTCTTCTCAGCTCTGGCTTTCATCGACTGATGACCCCTGATCATCGAATTCATCTCTCTCTTCGCCATCAAGAAGTGTTGTGAAGCCTAAGCAAAAGACAAGCGTAATTCAGCGACTAAATCGCAGGAAAACGTCAAAAATAGCTTACGTAAGCGACCGTAATACTTGGAAAATTAGCTCAAGGCCATCTGACATCAACCCTGGCATGGAAAGATCTTGCAGGCGTTCTTCAGCGCGAGGAAAGAGAAACCTTTTCGCTTCAGGCCAAATTGACCTATCCAACGACATGAAAATGTTAAGGATTGTGACGCTGTATGATGGACCCTCTTTGGGAGGAGGGGGGAGAAATTCTGACTTTTTCATCTTGGTGTGAGGAGTGTTAGTTTCATCATCGTCAACGTTGACGACGAATTGCTCTTTCTCAGACGCCGTTGGAGATGAGAACGCCGCTTTCACAGCAGCAGAACGCTCAGCGCATTCCTCAGCCCTATTTCTCTTCTTCAAAGCCTCGCTTATGGCCGCATCGTCCACGACCCCTCTTTGTTTTGAGTGAGTAGAACCTGTTGAGATGGTAAGTGAGAATAGCACAAGGACGCTGAAAACATTGAACGCAGGAAACATTGAACGACGCGATTACCTGATGCCATTGTCGAACATCTCCCTTTCTCAGCAGTGGCGACTTTCTTGTACGTTCGTTCCTCTACGTCAATCTCAATGAACTCTTTGCACTTTTGTTCAGAAATGCCGCGATGGGTCAGCAACTTTGGATTCAATCTGCACGAAAAGCGACGTAAGGATAATGTTAACGATGCGATGATCAAAGAATTGAAAAGAAATTTTAGGAACCTTCGATATTCCAGCCTCCTCTTAGAAACTTTCCTAATTCTGCTAAAGACGATTTCTTCACGAAAATGTTGCGATTTTTCCAGCCTCTTTCGTTCGCTTGCATACCCTCAACCAAAGCGTTCATCTTCACCCTGACGTGAAGCGCCAGATGATTCCTAGTCTTAACCCTAATCTCGTAGCAGTATAGTAGGTCTTGGAGGTTGAAAGGGTCATCCCATTTAGCTGTCAGTCTGTCAACTACACTCAAAACTCTCCATAGCTGAGGCATTAGTTGCCCAGGGCTTATCCTAAAGACTTGCAGCAAATCCCTGACTATGGGGGAAAAAGGTAACCTAAACCCGATTTTAAAAGGATATTCGTACAGCACGACCCAGTCGTCAGGACAATCTTTGGGACGTTCCTCAGGGTAAGTGTTTCTTAGTATAGTGTCGGAGGGAAGGTTCCCTAAGTTTAAAAACCTCATCAAATCTTCTTCAGACATAGTATATTGTTCGTCGTCTATTTCAGTGTTTTCTTCTACTACCTTTTCATTTGCTTTTGCCCTAGTTTTCTCTTAATTCTTAACATAATTCCTAATGCTACGCCTACTTGGAGCCATTAATTCAGACGAAGGTAGTGAAATTTACTAAATTTGGAGCTAAGAGCAGCAGCGATTACCTGGTAAAGAAGAGCGTTTCAGCGAAGTTTCCCGGAGGTTCCTAGAGAGAATCAAGCGTTTGTGTAATTTTTAGAGAGAGAGAATATTGCGTGTGCTTTCAAATCAACTGGCACGGCTTTTTATAGTTGTTGATGTGATCATTCACGTGCAACAAACACATATTGATTATGGATTTATGAGTTATCTTTTGAAAATTTTTTATCTTAATGACTCTTGAGTTAGTCTTTAGTGAATTCACCCGATTTTTAATTTTTCTATCTTTATGACAAGTGTCCTATTGAGTGGCAATCAATTGTAACAAGTGTTTTGACGGTGCAGGGTATCTCTTAGAGATTATTGCAATGGTTTCAGGAGTCTTTGTGTTTTCCCCATTTCAACAATTATTAGGGGAAAACTGTTATGGCTGAATTTTCAGGATGACGTTGACGCAAGCAGCAACGACATGACGTAAGGACGTGGTCAAAAGATAACCCACTGTCGAAGCATAAGGGTGGGTAAGTCTCGTCAAAGTCCAGTAAGTTCAAACGGTTCGATTAACAGTCAAGGAACGTGCCAGAGAAACGGGGATATCATGTCATGATCTTAGCTAACCACTTCTGAGATTCTTGGGTGCACGTTGTAGTCACGGAACACTATATAAGGGTTACGAAGTTAAAGAAGAAGGGGTTACAAACTACATACACTCAATTGACACACGAAAGCATCCTATTGAAACAAGTGTTTATATTACTTAGCATTTCAGTTCCATATTACAATTGTTTTCATCCACATTCTTGTACTTAGATTGATCATTCTAGGGTGTACTGACTGTCGTTGACTCTGAACGTCAGTTGCATATAGTGGATTAGTGGACTCATATCTACTCGCGGTTTTTTACCCATCTTCATTGGGGTTTTTCCGCGTCACCATCTTCTTGTGTCGTTTCCTTTTGATTCCCCATTGCATTTACATTCGTTTAATCGCTTCAATCTGGTTATTGTCGTCCCAACATTGATTTGTGTCGCTAAGGCAAAAATCTGCTTAAACAGTTACTGGAGAATATAAAGATTTTGTTTGCCAATTCTCAAACCTTAATCTAACTGTTTTTTGTTGGAATTTAAGCTAGAAAAACGGGAAAATTTCAGGCGCACCGATCGGGCGGAAGTTCCGTCCGGGCTTTGACGCTCTTGGGCCCGATCGGGCGGGGTTCGCCTCCAGTTTTGGTTTGGCCATTTTGTCTCGATTTTTCCGGGGTTTTGTTTTCCTCTTTGGATTCCTTTTGTAACATCCTTTTAATTATGTGATTTAAGGATGATTTTCATCCTTATAATGGTGATGTACTTTAATCCATTATTCCTTTTGATGATGGGGGTTTTAATCCTTCATTGTCATGGGTTTAATAGGATTGATTAAGATCATTGGATTCCTTAGAGTCCTTTGATTTCTTTGGGATGTTACTTCTCCTCCTTTAATCCTATAAATATGCTTCATTTTATGATTTTGAGATAGGCCATTCTTCTCTTCTTCTTGCTCTTCCTCTCTTTTGGGCATAAGTTCTAATGACTCCATCTCACACCCATGAGTGCCATTGTGTGTTGATAGTGGTGTAAACCTTAGGGAACGAATCGGTGATTACAATTGTGCACCCCGGTTGCACCGAACTCGTTTTCAAGGAAGTGGTTTGTTTACCACGGCACAACAAGTTCTTGTTATTTGTTTTTTCTTGTTCTACATTTAGCCTTGAAATCATTTAGTTACAACAATTTGAAAACGAGATAATTATGTCGATTGATTATGCTAACCCAATGTTGAACAAGACTTTTCCCTACATCTTTAAGTTCGAGCCTCTTGATGGCAAGAACTACAAGAGGGTCACAAAAATTGTTGATATTTTTTGAGCAACTTGAAATAGATTATGTGCTCTATGAGGATGTGATCGAAGCAATTGAAGCAAGCACGGTAACTCCGGATCCCTCCCTTTCGGCGGAGGACATCAAGAAAGCGGCCGATGCATTGACCAAGAAGGAGAAAGACAACAAGCTTGTTCGAGCTCATATTCTCCATCATGTAAATGTAATCTTATTTGACCTCCTTATCACCAATCGGTCAAGCAAGTCCATTTGGGATACTTTGCAAAAGAAGTACGGAGCCGATGATGCCGGTAAGAAAAAGTACGTTGTTGGTAAGTGGATTAACTTCAAGATGACGAATGACAAATCCATCATGGATGAAGTTCATGACTATGAGAACATCTATCGTCACCGAAATCCTAGGTGAAGGGATGAAAATGTGTGAAATTCTTCAAGCCAATGTGCTCTTGGAGAAATTCCAACCTTCATGGAATGACTACCGAAATTCCTTGAAGCACAAGAAGAAGGACATGAACCTTCAAGAGCTTATTGGTCACATGAGGACCGAAGAGGCTCACCGCCTCAAAGATAAGTTTGATTCTCTCTCTTTGAATTCTTCTAAAGCTAACTTGGTTGAATCTAGTGCTGCTATGGCTAGAAACAGGTTCAAAGGAAAGAAAAAGAATTTTGCAAACAAAGGAAACTTCACTTATAACAACAATATTCAAAAGACCAAAGGAGCTTGCTATGTGTGTGGAAAGATAGGACACAAGGCCTATTAATGTGTCCATCGCAATAGCAACTCAAATGGTGCCTCCCAAGCCAATCTTGTTGAAAAGGATGACGTGATAGCCGCGGTGGTGGTTGATGCCAACTTGGTGGAGAACAAGGTGGAATGGATCTTGGACACGGGAGCATAAAGACGTATTTGTGCTAACAAGGATCCCATGACGGACTTTGAAGATGCTACCGATGGAGACCATGTTTACATGGGAAATAGTAGCACCGCGGAAGTTCTTGGCAAAGGGAAGGTCCACCTTAAACTCACTTCTGGGAAAACTTTGTTTTTGAATAATGTCTTGTATGTTCCCTCCCTTAGGAGGAATCTAGTTTCGGGTGCCCTTTTCAACAAAGCCGGTTTAACGCTTGTCTTTGAGGCGGACAAGATTGTTATCACTAAGAATGGAGACTTTGTTGGGAAATGTTACCTTAGTGGAGGATTATTTATGATTAATGTTTTGAACAATAATGAAAGTGCTTCTTCTTTTTATTTATATTGTTGAGTCTATGGATGTTTTGCACAATCGATTAAGACATTTAAATGTTTCTTACATGGAAAAACTAAATGATATGGACTTGATCTCTTTTGACCAAATTGACAAAGCCTCTAAATGTCCTATTTGTGTTGAAGCCAAACATACTAAGAATCCATTTAAGCAAGTAGTATCAAGAAGTACTAAATTGCTAGAGTTGATTCACTCGGATTTAGCGGAGTTTAGAAATTGCACTACTAGTAAAGAAGGGAAAAATTACTACATAACTTTTGTTGATGATTTTTCAAGATTCACTAAAATTTACCTTTTGAAAACTAAGGATGGGGCAGAAAGTGCATTTTTAAAGTATAAAGCCGAGGTTAAAAATCAACCTGACCTTAAAATTAAAAGGTTTAGAACCGATAGAGGGGGTGAATATGGAAAATGGTCTTTAAAAGAATTATGTGAAGCTAATGGAATCACCCATGAGCTAAGTTCCCCGTACACTCCACAACAAAATGGTATTACCGAAAGGAAAAATAGATCTTTAAAGGAAACTATGAATGCAATGCTTCTAAGTTCCGGGTTATCCGACAACATGTGGGGAGAGGCGGTTCTATCTACTTGTTATGTACTCAATAGAGTGCCCCATAAGAAATAGAATAAAACGTCTTATGAACTTTGGAAAGGATATAAACCTAACATGTGTATTTTGAAAGTGTGGGGGTGCTTAGCTAAAGTTGCTTTTCTAGGTTTTAAGAAAACCACTATTGGGTCTAAAACTTGTGATTGTGTGTTTATTGGTTATGCTCATAATAGTGCCGCATATAGATTCATGCTTTTGAGTGATTATTCTATTTGTGAATCTAGAGATGCAGTTTTCTTTGAGCATAGTTTCCCTTTGAAATCATCATCGTCTTTGCATATGAATGAGTCAAGTGTTGATGTGTCCTTGGATGTTTCTTTGCCAAGTTCTAGTAATCCTCCTCCTCCTACTTCGGTAGTGGAAAAAGTCCAACCTAGGAAGAGTAAGATGGTTAGAGTACAGACTACCTTTGGACCAAATTTCTTGACCGTTTTTCTTGTTGAGAAATTTGATGTGAATTGTTTGAGTGAAAAAGTTGCTTCCTTGTTTCTCTTAGAAGAAGACCCAAAGACTTATAGTGAAGCTATGAAATCCATAGATGTTAGTTTTTGGAAAGAGGCCATTAAAAGTGAATTAGATTCAATCATGTCTAATCATACTTGGGACCTATGTGATTTACCTAAAGGGTCTAAACCCATAAGTTGTAAATGGATCTTTACTAAGAAGAAGAAACCCGATGGCTCTATTGATAAGTTTAAGGCTAGACTTGTTATTAGAAATTTCACTCAAAAAGTGGGAATTGACTTTTTTGATACCTACTCACCCGTGACTAAGATTGCCACCATTAGGACTTTGGTTGCTTTAGCGGCAATTCATGACTTAGTGGTCCATCAAATGGATGTTAAAACGGCTTTCCTTAATGGTGATCTTGATGAAGAAATTTACATGACTCAATCGGATGGATTTATCGTGAAGGGTCAAGAATATAAGGTGTGTAGGCTTAGAAAGTCATTGTATGGTTTGAAACAAGCTCCTAAGCAATGGTATGAAAAGTTTGATAGTACCCGTAGGAGTGATGGCTTTGTGACTAATTCTTCGGACTCTTGTGTGTATTCTATAGTGTTAGATTCCTCTTGTGTTATTATTTGTCTCTATGTTGATGACATGCTTATTATTGACACTAACCTTGAGGGTGTAAATTACAATAAAGATTTTCTTTCTACTAAGTTTGAAATGAAGGACTTATTGAAGCCGATGTGATCCTTGGTATCCGATTGACCAAACTCAAGGATGGTTTCTCAATGAGTCAATCTCACTATGTGGAGAAAATCTTGAAGAAGTTCGATTGATATGATCTGGAGCCATGTAAGACTCCTTATGATGCAAGTGTAAAGCTTACAAAGAATAAGGGTCCTATCGTGTCTCAAGAGCAATATGCTAAGGTAATAGGGAGTCTGATAGTTTTTGCTGAAATGCACACGTCCCGACATTGCTTATGCGGTAAGTAGATTAAGTCGTTGTACTCATAATCCTAGTAGTGAACATTGGAATGCTCTTCATCGGTTGCTTAGGTATCTTAAGGGCATCATGTAAATTCGTTTGCATTTTAATCGATTTCCTACTGTCTTGGAAGGTTTTTATGATGCTAATTGGGTATCCGATAATAATGAAGTAGTCTCTACTAGTGGTTATGTGTTTATGTTGGGTGAAGGTGCTATATCTTGGAAGTCCTCAAAACAACCATGTTTTAGCTCGCTCCACCATGAAATCTGAATTCATTGCTCTTGAGTTGGAAGGTCAAGAAGAGGATTGGCTAAGGAGTCTTCTTGCCGACATTCCATTGTGGGGGGAAAGATCTTCCCCGGTATCTTTGCATTGTGATTCTCAAGCTGCAATTGGTGTATCTAACAATAGCAATTATAATGGTAAGAAGAGGCACATACGCCTTAGACATAGTTCTGTGAGACAACTACTCAAACATGGAGTAATTGCTTTGAACTATGAAAGGTCCAAAAGAAATTTGGCTGATCCTTTGACTAAGGGTTGGCAAGGAACAAAGTTCTTGACTCGTCGAGGGGAATGGGGCTTAAGCCCAAGAAGTGTATATAACTAGCATTACTTATATTCCATCCCTATGGAATTTTGTATTGTAATGCTTGTTGTAGGATGAATTCGTTAGAATTCTTAATGGATTTATACTTACGTGGTAGGTGCTCTAGCTAAGCATATGAGAAATCCACCGTTGTAATTTTTGTGGAGGTTGAGCTTGTTTAAACTCTTAATGAATCCTAAGAGATGTTTTGTGTTATTGAGAAGCACAAGGGATTCACCTATATGGTTGTGAAGACTTGCCATCATCTATGGAAACTTGGGCGGTCTCCTAGAGCTTCCATGAAAGCTAAGGTAAACGCATGGCTTAAAACGCGTTCACTTTGCGGAGTTTACTAGATTTTTGGAGTGAGGTATGTGTTGTGGGGGCGTGACTGAAATCTTAGAGTTTCAAGGTTAGTCCACTCTTTGATCAAAGTTTAAGGGTTTCAAGGTTTGTCCACCCTTGGGCTTGTAAGTCATTGTACCACTTCACTAAGCATTTGGTTTCAATTTACTCAAATGTAACACCGGATGTTATGTATTGATCTCCTCTTATGCCAAGAAATTTCCTTTCTTTCATTTTGTATCTTATTCTCATCTTTAGTGGGGGATTGTTGGAATTAAAGATGGAAAAACGGGAAAATTTCAGGCGCCCGATGCCACCGGGTGGTGGTGCCCGATCGGGTGGATGTCCCGTCAGGGCTTTGTCGCTCTTGGGCCCGATCGGGCGATCCCTGTTTTGGTTTGGCCATTTTGTCTCGGGCCCGATCGGGCGGGCTCGCCCGACCCGATCAGGCGAAGGCGAAAGGCCTCGATTTTTCCGAGGTTTTGTTTTCCTCTTTGGATTCCTTTTGTAACATCCTTTTAATTATGTGATTTAAGGATGGTTTTCATCCTTATAATGGTAATGTACTTGAATCCATTATTCCACTTGATGATGGGGGTTTTAATCCTTCATTGTCATGGGTTTAATAGGTTTGATTTAAAATCCTTGGATTCCATAGAGTCCTTTGATTTCTTTGGGATGTTACTTCTCCTCCTCTAATCATATATATATGCTTCATTTTCTGATTTTGAGATAGACCATTCTTCTCTTCTTCTTGCTCTTCCTCTCTTTTGGGCATATGTTATAATGACTCCATCTCACACCAAAGAGTGCCATTGTGTGTTGAGAGTTGTGTAAACCTTAGGGAACGAATCGGTGATTACAATTGTGCACCCCGGTTGCACGGAATCTCATTTTCAAGGCAGTGGTTTGCTTACCACGGCACAACAAGTTATTGTTATTTGTTTTTCCTTGTTCTACATTTAGCCTTGAAAACAATTAGTTACAACATTTTTCACTATAGTTTTAAAGTTTTTTTAGTTATTATATAAATTCTAAAACTAGCCATATATATTATACTCCTTTCCTCCCATATAAGTTGCAACATTTCCATTTTTTACATTGATTGACTATTTTTTTTATTTCTCATTCTACAACTATACCCCACATCTTTAATAGAAAATAATAAAATAATACTCCCTCTATTTTCTTTTGTTGTTTTTTATTTGGAATCGGGGAATAAATCAATGCAGCTTAAAAATGGGAAAGATTCAACTATTATAAATAAAACTAAATTAATGAAAAATATAGATTATAGCCCTTTCACTTAATCTATGTTAGGCAACCAATGAGACAAAAGTTTTCATAGTTAAAAATCATTGTTGAATGGTATAGCCACATTTATTGACGCTAAAAACCAATAGGAAATTTAAGTCATTAAATTACACTTTGTATGAAAAGATTTAGAATAGGAACAATATATTGAAATTTTCCAATGAGAAATACAAGAACAAGAAAAGAAAAAAAAATGAAGTTGCAAAATAATAACCTTTATACATACCCCAAATTTACATGACCCGGATAATTTTTATTACCATCTATCTTCAATCAAATCGACTTTAACAATAAAATGATAAAATTCCCACATCATCACCTACTTTCTAAAACTTTATTTACAACAATGTATTGCGATTAATATGGGATAACAAGAGTAGTTAACAAATATCTTTTCATGGTCGATATTTTAATTGATAGTTAAAAGAATTAAAAGGTAAGACATAATTTATTTATATTTCTTTAATTCTTTTATGTTTGACAGCATAAAATAACATGATGACAAAATCATCATATTGTCTCTAATATTATTATTTTGGTGTTAAGACCAGTGCAATGGAAAGGGCACAAACTAGTTAGAATATAATTTAAATATGGTTAGGGTCTAATTTAAACTTAGACAGTTATATGCCAACCGTTTCTCGGCAGCTAATAGCCTGACTCATGCAGTCATGCTGTCCAAAAGATATCATTAAAAAAAAAAGTCGCGAACAAGTATCAATCAGCTTTGCGTTGCCATCATATCTTACGTTATGAAACATGCTTAAAAAATGACATTACTCTTAAAGATGTAAAAGAATAAATGATGAATTATCAGCCAGACCATAAGCCTATGAAGTAGCAGCATGACGGCAATATTCTACATTTTAACTCTTTAGTTACTCTTAGAGACCGATCTTTGTCGTTCCCTTGTCTGTCTATGGACCATGGAGCAATGCAGATTCTAACAATTATATACTGTTATGGCTGATTTTTTGCAGTTGGACGACGTACTTATGAAACTTGCGACGCTGACGTTAGCGAGAGGATCGTGACGCATGGACCAGGTCAAAGATTATTAGATTCCTTAAAAGTAGGGGAGGTTGAGCCCAGCGGAATTTCAATCAGTGGAATAAGTCTATGGTTGTTAAAAGAATGCACCGAGATCTTAGAGGAGAGGGGCGAGATCCTAGCTAACTAAATCCCTAGATTTGAGGTTACACGTTGAAGTTGAGAAGGGCAGTATAAGAAGGCGAGAACGAAAGCAACAAAGGGGATACGCAAAAACTTGAGAACTCACAAGACATTGACACTCAGAAAATACTTGATACATTGCATTGCTATTTCCTTTCTTGTTACAGTGATTATATTGTACTTAGAACAAAGATCATTAGGTTGTATTGATCGTTGGTTACTTCGACTGACGATTGCAAGTAGTGGATTGGTAGACTCACATCTACCCACGGTTTTTTACCCACCTTCATTGGGGTTTTTCCGCGTCAACACTCCTTTGTGTCCTTTCTCTCTTCTGTTTTCCTTTCACTTGCCTAGCATACATCATATAAATCTGGTTGTTGTTGCCCTGCACTTAATCTTGTCGTTTAAACCAAAAATCGACATAAACAATTTGGCGCCGTCTGTGGGGACGCAGCCAGATCAATCATCTTTATTTCAAATTCTCTCAACATGACCACCTCAATAAACAATGATGAATTACAGAAGCTCTATGACCAAATGAAACGAGCAATTGTCCTCTAATTTTTCGTCGTCGCAAGAAAAAATCTAAAAGCTGCAAGAGGAATTAGCCTCGACGAAAGCATCCAAGACCCGACGTCGTTTCAGTGGAGACGACGTCTCTGTCATGCAACATCTCACTGATCCCGAGAGCACCGAGTCAGAAGATGACGAAGGTTTCCTTGACGGGTCCCCTCTCAACGACCAAGAAGAAGATCCCCTTGAGAAGACTCCCCTGAATAGAGACGAAGATCTCATGGCGAAGCGAATGGTCCTAATCGAGAAGCAAAACCGACGCTTGATGAAGCTCATGTCTCAACTTCCTGGAGTGCCCACTTCCAGCATCGTCGAGCACCGAGACAGATATGCAGCGTCTCCGTTCGTCGAGAAGATTTCTAAAGCGTCGTTACCAAAGAAGCTCAATCTGCCTACTTGACTGCCACTTATGATGGATCGACTGACCCTACCGAGCACGTCGCTCAGTATAAGCAGAGGATGTGGCAAGCGTCCATTCCGTGGCATCTTGTCGAAGCGTGCATATGCAAGTCATTCGGAGCAACCCTAACTGGGCCAGTCTTAAAATGGCTTGGATCTCTTAAGCCTAGCAGCATAGCCAATTTCTCTACTCTAGTCAATAAATTTTATGATAAATTTGAAGGCAGTCGTAGCCTAGATAAGCAGACGAGTGACCTCTATGGCATCGTCCAGGGGCCAAACGAATCTGTCCGCGATTACTATAATTGCTTTAACAAAGAAATGATTAGCATTAAAGATCTCGATACTAAAACTGCTATTGGATGTTTCAGGAAAGGTCTCATCCTCCGGTCCAAGCTGTACAACCGTCTGACGAAATACCCTTGCTCTACGTTCGAAGAAGTGAAGTCAAGGGCGTTGGCCCAAATGCGACTAGAGGAAGATGATGCCATCCTCAACACCATCTCTACACGCCATGCGTCGGAAAGCACCAACGATCGCAAAGCCTTTATCCCTAAAAAGACCAACTGGCGGAATCATCCGTATAGTCGTCCTAACCAGGTACATAACGTTAACGATATAATTGACAATGCAGGATTTGAGGCCAAAGCGGAACATCCATCATATCCCGACATAGGGTCTTATGGATTCTCCGTCGACGTTGGAGGTGTTGTCAACGGGTTAACAAAGATCGGGGGCCCCGTCCGTTGGCCAAGAAAGAGCGACCGTCCAGACGCTAAAAAAGATCAAACCAAATGGTGCCAGTTCCATCACGACCACGGTCACAAGACGGAAGATTGTATTGCACTCCGAAGAGAAGTCGCGTTCATGCTGAACAAAGGGCACCTCCAAGATCTCCTCAGCGACAAAGGGAAGGCGTCCTTCGACAAAAACCCTTCCAAATCAAATCCGCCCGCCTCCCCTACTCACGTCAAGGTAATCAACGTAATCTCTGGTGGTTCGGATGTTTGTGGACTAACGTATTCAGCAGCCAAAAGGCTAGCCACAGAGGGATCCCCCTCGTCCATTGTTCCTAAACCTTACAGGTCAGATGAAGAACGCGAGTTGGAGGCGATGTCGATTACCTTCGACGACAACGACGTGTGCGATGAAGATCACCATGATGGATTAGTCATATCCCTGACTGTCAGCAACTGCCTATTGCGACGAGTGCTGATTGACGGCGGCAGTTCAACTAACATCATCTTCAAAAATGCTCTCGAAGGTATGGGTCTTTGTGATAGGGATATAACTAAAAAGTCCACTGTCTTAGTTGGTTTCAGCGGAGAAGCGCAACAGACTGTCGGTGAAATCACTCTGCCAACACTCGCCAAAGGAGTCAACTTGCCGACGAGGTTCAACGTCGTGGATTGCCCCTCTGCCTACAATGTCATTCTGGGGACACCTTGGATCCACAAGATGAAAGCAGTACCTTCAACGTACCATTAGACGCTCAAGTTCCCCACCAAATGGGGCGTCCAGGAGATCAAAGGCGAGCAAAAAGCTGCTCGAGAATGCTACATCTCGTCGCTAAAGCCTGCCAAGAAGGCCATCTAGCAATTAACAACCGGATCAGCGCCCGACGCGCCTGATGAAGATAACGTCGATGAAGTGGCGCAAGATCCGTCCTACCTTGATCGCGTCGTTAGCATTGGAGCGACCCTGTCGCCAGAACTCCGTACCCAGGTAATCGATTTCCTAAAAGCTAACCAGGATTGTTTTGCTTGGTCACACGAAGATATGACAGGTATCAGCCTAGACGTCATTACCCATAAACTGAACGTCGATCCAGAGCACAAGCCAGTCAAGCAGAAACGACGCAAATTTGCCCCTGAGCGCAATCAAATTATAAACGATGAAGTACAAAAAGAACGGCAAGTGGAGAGTCTGCATCGACTTTACGGACCTTAATAAGGCCTGTCCCAAAGATCCGTTCCCACTTCCCCACATAGACGCAATGGTCGACGCGACGGCGGGGCACGAGCCGTTGACGTTCATGGATGCGTACTCTGGTTATAACCAAATCCTCATGCATCCTGACGATCATGAAAAGACAGCATTCGTCACCGACAAAGGTATTTATTGTTACAAGGTTATGTCTTTTGGACTAAAAAATGCAGGTGCAACATATCAACGCTTAGTCAACCACATGTTCAAAAACCAACTAGGCGACACCATGGAAGTCTACATCGACGATATGTTGGTAAAATCCAAGCAAGAAGGTGATCACATTCAACATCTATATCCGAGGCATTCGATATTGTTTCATACCGTATTAAACTAGTACTTCTTCCATAATAGGCGCTTTCATGCTCTTATTGAAAGCAAACTCCATCTTCTCATCACCAACCCTCAATGTCATTACATCTCTTTTCATGTCAACTAGTACTCCGGCCGTTTTCAAGAAAGGCCTTCCCAAAATAAGAGGGACTTGGGAGTCTTCTTCCATTTCCATCACTACAAAGTCACAAGGGATGAAAACTCTCCCAACTTGCACCGGAACATCCTCCAATTCTCCAACGGGCACCTTAACCGAGCGATCCGCTAGTTGTATCACCCTTCTTGTTGGCTTAAGCTCAAAGTTGAGCTTCTTTGCAATGGAGAGTGGCATTAGGCTTACACTAGCCCCAAGATCGGCCAATGCACTCTTTGGCTCCAAATCTCCAATTCTCAATGGTATGGAGAAAGACCCCGGATCTTCAAGCTTTTTGGGGAGCTTGTTTTGGAGGACCGCACTAACTTCGGTGGTGAGAGCAATGGTGGAACTTTCTTCAAGTTTGGACTTGTTAGAAAGAAGTTCCTTTAGAAATTTGGCATAGGTGGGCATTTGAGCCATAGCTTGGAGAAATGGGATGTGAACTTGCAAACCCTTCATTACCTCAAGGAACTTGACAAATTTGTCATTGAAGTGCTTCTTGGCTAACCTTTGGGGGTATGGGACCGGAGGAGTGTAGCTCTTCATTGGAGGAGGCTCGTTGCTTGATGCTTCGTGTTCAACAACTATAGGAGTCCCTTCCTCATGAATGTCTTCCACAACGACATTTTCAATCTCTTTATCAACTTCACTATCCACATTCTCACTTTCATTGGAGGGATTAGCATCATCAAGTGTGGGCATCTTAGGACCCTCATAGTGAGCCCCGGATCTCAAAGTAATCGCTTTAGCTTGCTCTCGGATAATGGGTTGGCTAGGAAGTTGTGTGGAAGAGTTTGAAGGGTTATTGCTCACTTGTTGAGCGACTTGGGCAAGTTGGGTTTCAATGATCTTATTGTGGGCATTCATTTGTTGAAGGGAGGTGTGTATGTCTCCAAACTTTCTATCATTCTCGGCATTGGTTTTTGTTTGTTGAGCTAAGAAAAGTTGGAGAGTGGATTCAAGGGAGGATTGTTTTGGTTGATTTGGTTCAAAGGGAGCTCTAGGGGGTGGTTGTGTGAATGATTGTTGGGGGTTATGGAATCCGGGTGGTCTAGCTTGGTAAGGTTGGGGTGGTTGAGGGTTCTTCCATCCTCCACTTACATTGTTATTCCATCTCCCTTGGTTGTTGAAGTTAGGATTTCCCTCACCCCTAGTATTCACCCAAGCAACATGGTCCATAGACCCACCACAATAAGAGCTAGCGTGGTCCGACCCACCACAAATCTCACAAGAAAAAGCTTGAGAAGTACCTTAGCTAGGAGATGCCAAGCTTACCTTTTCCAATTTCTTTGCAAGGTTATCAAGTTTTGCATTGATATGGTCAATGGCATCAAGATCATACTTGCCTTTGCTTGCACTCTTCATGCTTGCGGTTCTAGTAGAATTTCCCCAAGAGTAGTGTCGTACTACCTCTTCAATTGTAGGCTCAATATTGTCAACCGGAAGCTTTGTTAGTTGGCCTCCCGCACCCGAATCTAGGCTTGCACGGGTCATAGGGAGGAGACCATCATAGAAGCTTTGCATAAGCATCCATTGACTATAACCATGATGAGGACAAGATCGTCGAAGATCCTTGAACCTATCCCAAGCTCCATACAATTTCTCATCCTCCTCTTGAGAGAAATTAGCTATCTTCCTCCTAGCTTCGGAGGTCTTCTCTTGAGAATAGAACTCATCCACAAAAGCCGTGGTAACTTGTGCCCATGTTGTCAAAGAGTCTTCCGGAATAGATTGCAACCATTTCTTAGCCTTGCCCACAAGAGAGAAATGAAATAGGTTTAGCCTCACAAACTCTTGACTCACATTATTTTGCTTCACCGTGGCACATAGCTCCAAGAAGTTAGCCAAATGCTCAAGAGGGCACTCATGAGTCATACCCCCATAGGGCTCTTGTTTGATCATGCGAATCAAATGCGGAGAAAATTCGAAGTTGGCGGTAGTAGTTGGGCGGCGAATACCACTTTTGAGTTCAAATGCCTCAGGATGCCCAAAATCCCGTAATGCTCTAGGAGCCTCATCCCCCATAGTGCTAGAAGTAGTGGAGATAGAAGACTCTTGCTCAAAACCCGGTTGTTCAACACCCGGTTGGACCGTAGGTTCCCTAAAGATTCTCCTTAATTGCCTCAAAGTATTTTCAAGGTTATGATCGATGGGGATGGTTGGATCGCCCCTCAATCTCCGTGACATGCAACCAACAAAGCTAAGGAGAATATTAGTAAAAACAACCAAGAGGTAAACACACCAAAATAAAGAAAAAGGCAATTTAGTCACAAAATTAACCAATTAGCTAATGTTAACCGCTACTTCCCCGGCAACGACGCCAAAATTTGACGGGTCGTTGTATACTCGCCAAATATAACCTAATTTATCCAATAGAGGATAAGTATAGGGTCGAATCCACAAAGAAGTAGGGTTAAATCAAGAGTAATTAGCTAACTACAATGAGCTAAATCAATTTTTGGGTTTTTGAGAGTTTAACAAAAATTCTAAAATCTAAATAAACTAGGAGATTTGTAAAGTAAATCAACAAGTAACTAAGCAAAGGAGTTAAGACAAGGATAAAAGAAACTAGGGGATTAGGGGGATTCACCAACACTCAATCCAAGAATCCAAAATCAAAGCTAAGGGTAAAACAAATGGGGGATCACAAGGGGAAAATCACGAACATATGAACTCTAATTACTCTCTCGAGCTAATTAGAGGAGTTTGATTAGTCACTCATGACCTATTCTCATGGCATGAGCAACTAATCTAGCCAAATCAAGCACAACATGATTAATCAAGCTTCCCTAAACTAGAGAATGCCTATTTTCATGGAAATCCTAGTCTAGCAACCAAACTTAGTTTATTCCTAGCTTCATCTATCAATCCTTCACTAGGAATTCCAAATATGCAAGTTAAGTGGTGATCAATCACCCAACAAACCAAGTAAAACAAGTTTGATCAACAAGTTCAACCCCAAAAGTTAACGCCCTAACTTAGATCTAGGCTCCAAAGAGTAAATGAAGGTTACATCCCTTCCCCTAGTAAGAAACTACTCACACATTATGGAAATAAAACAAAACAAAGCTTGGAATAACTTCATCACCATAACCATGGAGGGAAAAGAGGAAAATGCAAATAATCAACTAATAAAGTAAGATCTAAACAAACCAAACATGTAATAAGCAAGATCAATGGAAGAAAAGAAGATAAATGAACAAAAATTACCAACTTTAAGCTTTCATAAATGAAGAATGGAGATCCAAAAGTTCAAACCTTCACCTTCTCTCTCCTAGGGTTTTGTTCTAGAGTTTGAATGCTAAAAACAAGATTTAATCTCTCTCTAATCCTTAGTTAATAATTGCCTAAGTAAAAATAAGAGGAGTCCCTCTTTTATAGTCACAAGAAATAAGTCAGAGAATTAAAAAACAGCCCCCGCATTAAGTTAAACAAAATCGTAAAATTGTTTCCGAAAAAAAATGACCCGACCCAGGCGGGTGAAATGACCCGAGCTCTCGGGTGACAAAACCCGGGCACTCGGGTTACCCGACCCGGGCGGGTCCAAATGGCAGGAACATTTTCTGGTTTCCCAATCAAAGCGACCCGGGCGGGTCTGCTGAAGGGCGCTGCTGGTTTGCCTGGCTGGGCTGACCCGGGCGGGTCCACACACCCGGGCCCTCGGGTCAGCTACTTCTTCTCTTCTTTCGAGCTCCTTGGTGCTCCATTTCTTCAACGCTTTGCCTCGGGCTTGTGCATAGACCCTCCAAACGTGCTTCCAAGTCCTGAAATGTAAACAAGCACCCGAAGAAAGAGAGCAAGGGAGGAAAAATGCACAAAAAGAAAGAACCGGAATGAACTTAGCCTAAATTAGCCTAAAAACTATCACAAAAACTATTAAAAACTAAGCATAATTCAGGATATATACCAATCATCATGCGCCTGTACCATTTATGTTCCGGGAAAATTTTGTAAGGCCCCATGCCTAATTAAAACACTTGTTTTGTTTTATTTTCGGACTATGCTTAATTCCTAAAGTTTATTAGAGAGATATTTAGGGTTCCTTTTAGGGAGAAACACATCGAAGCTTTGTTAATTCGAATTTCTAGATTAAAGTTAGTTGATTTCTACATCTTAAAGGTACTTTGATTAATTTAATTGCAAGTTTTCATCTTTTTATTCATTATTCTCATTGTTTTATTCTCTCTTCATACATAGTTATAGATCTTATAGTTTATAGTTTCTTAATTGCTTAATTTCATCATATTAATAATTCTTTAATAATGTTTAGCCCTAGATTAGTTATAAATTTCAGATTTTTATGCTTAGATTCCATGATTAGTGAGTAGTCTCTTATCTATGGTTTGGGTGAAAGTATGAATTTGGTGATCTAATGATGATTATGCATTGATCTTGGTGTTTTGAGACCTTAAGATAGATGTTGATTACATTTATGCTTTGGTATTTTAATTACAAATATTTTTAATTGAATTTTGGAACTCATTCATCATCCCCATGAATCAACTTAGTTTCTAGTCCAAGATATTGGGTGGAAATTAAGAGGATCCTTTTATTAGGGGTTTTCCGTACTTGATCATTTTATTAACTAAAGACCATTCGAGAGAGGATTTAGTTGATTGATTAAGGGATTATTCTTGAGGACCATTCGAAAGAGGACTTGAGTATCTTAGAGGAAATCTAAACCTTGCATAATTATCGCCTTTGAATCACAATTGCATTAATTGTTCCATTTTGATTCATATTAGTAGTCTTGACTCTAGTGTCTTCCTTATTGATATTTTCATCTCATATTTATTTGCTAGTTTGTTTGATCTTAGTTATTAGTAGTTACAAAACCATTATCAAACCCCCAAATACCCTTCAATTAGGTAATTTAAACTTGTCAGACTTCAATTAATCCCAATTTCCTTGTGGATCGATCATTGACTTGCCTTTACTACATTCTTAGTAATTGCTTGTTAGGTGATATAAATATTGTTTGAAAAGTGATTTTTGGTGCCTTTACGACACACTAAAAACCTCGTATCAAAATGGGAGTCATTGCCGGGGAAATTGTGCTATTGATTGAAGTTTTCTTAAGTTTGAAATTGCTTATTTGATTTTTTTTCCTTTTATTTATTAGTTTATTTTCTATCTTATTTTAATGTGGTAAGTGTTGTTTATATGAGTCTAGTAATTTGTATATATATATATAATTTTTTGTTTTGTTTTTTTATCTTTCTCGAAGAGAATTCCAAAAAAAATATTGGCAAGCTTCTTTTTTTCCTTAATATGAGGATGAACCATTTTGGAATTATTATCAGAGATTTAAGAACACTCTTCTAACTAAGCATAGACTTGAGCTTTGAGAGATATGTGAGGTGATGAATGAGGATTTGAATATGCATACAAGAGATGTGGTGGAGTTTATATAAAATGGTGAATTTCGATCAAATCACTTTGATGAAGCAAGGAGTTTCTTTGGCTGGCTATCCAGAGACACTTATGAATGGGACCATGGAATTACTACTTTCTCAAATTTAGAAGATGCCTCTAGCTACGAACTACATGTCTATTCTAAAATTCTATCTTCCCTCAAAGAAACGAGTTTCTTAATGGTAGAAAATATGTCCTTGTTAAAGAGGTGTGATTCTATGATGGACAACATTGTCGAATCTAGCAAAAGATCAATCGAAACACTGGGACGAATCATCAATAATCAAAATCACTCTTGCATGAATATAACCAATGAAGTTGATGATTGGGATTCGGAAGAGAACCCCATAGTAGAGGAATCATTTGTTGAGAAAGCTTACACTATAGAGTCTAATAATGTTGAAGAAGTAGTTTATGAGACTTTTGTTTCTATTCATCCCCTTCATATTCCCTTTTTAAGGAAACTCGACTTAGTTCCTTCCTTCCCCATCTTATTCCCTCTCCTCAAAGTTTCACCATTGGAAGAGCCTTTGGCCTCTTTAAATCTTCACAAGACTCAAATGGAAGTCATCGAAGATAGGATCGAGCTTAAATTTTGCAACGACCATAAGAGAACTCACTGTTTTCTTCTTTTTATTTGAATTTTGATGTTTGTTCTTCATACTTTCCAGGATTCTCTCAGAAATTTCATTATTTTCGGTACTCATCTCTTGGTAAGCATATAGACGCATTGAAATTTGTGCATGCTCTTTGTTTATGTCTTACCTATCTGATCCAATGTGAAATCTATGCTAATGTTTATGCCAAACTATTGAGATCTTTGTCAAATTATTTAGTGGTAAGGTCTAGCTAATGATCTTAAAAGAGCACTTTTCGAGAGGTATTATAAGACCCTTCTCCTTATCTTATTTGGTTGGGATTTTTGCTTGATTTCCTTACCTCCTCCCTTACTTTCTCTGGGACGGAATTTATATTAAATTTGGGGGAGTTAGCATGTGTTCTCTCCATCTCAACATTTTCTTCCTCCTCTTTCTAATTAGGTTCATATTAGTGTATTTTCATGTTAGATTTGCATTAAAAAAAACTAACAAAAAGATTCTCCTTTTCTTTTCTTACTTTTTTTTCCTGCATTTAGAGTAGTTCGCGTGCATGCATGATATGTTGCTAAGAGTGTTCACAACTTGATTGGAAGACCTTCCTTGCATTTGACTTGATGGTTTTGGAAGCCTTATTTTGACTTTAGCTGATCTTTGAAAACAATAATTTTTGGTAGAGTCTTTTTGAAATTAGGTGAGTTGGTTGATTGGATTTCCTTTTCCCTTGTACGATGAATTCCGAAAGAGGGCCACGAACCTTGTAAGACTCAATTACAACCCTCACCATTGATCGCCTAACTTGTGACTTGCATTTTAGCTCCCCAAGATTACATATGACTGAACTAAATTGAAGAATGGTTTAGGGTGTTTCTTTTTGCTAGAATTAGGAGCTCAAAAGCCAAAAAAGCTTTTTATACCGGCATAATTATCCATTTCTCAACCCCTCTAGGCCTTTTTATCCTACTTTTGCTTAATCCTCATAATAAGTTAAGGCCAAACTTTCCTCAAAGTGGAGTACATGTCTAGTTTGTATTGTGTTGAGTTGTTTTGAGACTAAGTCTTTGGTTGAAAGTGCGTTAGGGTGTTTGTATAATTGCAAAAGATGAAAAAAAAATTGTGAAAGAAAAGAAAAAGCTATTATTGATTCATTTGGATTCTTGTTGAAAGAAAAGAAAGAGCAAATTGATGAGTAAAATGAAAAATATGTTCATAAATTGAAAACCAAAGTGAGAAAAAAGATGGAATAATGTTGTATTTGCTTCAGATTATACTAGCAGTTAAAGGTATTCTAAATCCTCCAACAACAAAGAGTTTAGTAACAGATTTAATGAGTGCTTGCAGGGAGTACCTATTGCAGGTGTCAGGAGGAACAATAGAGTTTGAAGGAAGATTGGCGAATAGGCTTGCTGATGGCCTAGCAAGACATGCGAAATCTATGGGGGCTAAGGATGTTTTTAGTTACTTTGAGAGACCTTCCCCTGGTTTGTAAAAACTTATTATTAGTAGATCTTGAACTTGGTGTAGATCCTGGAAATGACTCCCCTTCAAGGGTGGATCATAACTCTGTAAACGCTTTAAATCTATGTTAGGTTATGTCTTTCTCTTAAAAAAAAGTGAGAAAAAAAGAAAGAAAAAGTGGTTATGTTTGAGGTTTCAAATTGAATTGGTGTTAAGTCTACCTCGGGGGAGTATTTTCCCCTAGTTTGTACTCCCGTTTACCATTTTTGTACCACATTCCCAAATTGATATCCTCACCCTAACCTAGCCCTGTTACAACCTTGATAAAGTCCCTTTTGACTTCTAGATTAGTTTTGGTCAATTTAGTAGTGGCGGGTCAGATTTTGTGCAAGTCATGATGAGGGTCATTAAAATGTGGTAGAGGCGAGCTACTATGGTTCAGCATCCCTAGGGGGGATTCAAACTTGGGACTTCGAAGTGGAGAGGGTGAGAAATCACTCCTAGAAAGCCTAGTTTTCAAAGAAGACTCGGTTGATCGGTGTATTAGATTTCTTAGGTCACTCTTGTACTTCCTAATCATCTTTTCTCTTCATGGAAAACCGGATCGGTGAATGAGATTAACCGATCCGGTTTTCCATAAAAACCGCATCAGTATAGCCACTTTTGAATTAAAAAAAAAAAGCTCCTTGCTCATTGTGAGACCCAAGAGTAGTGGTTTTGATGGAACAAATATAACAACAAACGGATGGAACAAAAACAGTGAATTAAACCCCAAATCTGGAAAACCAACGAAAACGAAAATAAACGACATAAATTTGTGAATATTACTAATGAAATAAATCTGGAATTACAAACAAAAATGAAAATAAACGAAATACACAACTAAAAAATCCTAAATCTAAAATTACAAACTAAACAAAAATATGCACAACTAAAAAAATCCTAAATCTAGAATTACAAACTAAACTAAAATATACGCAACTAAAATGAAAAACGAATAACCCTAAATCTGGAATTGGAAACGAAACTAACAAAACGAAAAAAAATTGCGAGTATAATTACAACGACCTGAAATTACAAAAAAAACTAAAAAAAGAAAAGAAAAACCTCATAGATCGAGAATTACATACAAGATTAAAAAAGGAAAAAAAATAAGTAATTGAAAACTAAGAACCTCGAACTATGATGTTGAAAGCGACGAAGGATTTCATTACAGATCCGCCGAAGGAAAAGAGGAGTTGTTGACCTTGGAGAGCGGATTTGACGACGCCATTTGAGTTGATGGAATTAGGGTTTTGGTGAGTGGAGGATGAAGGAGAAGGTGATAATTCGTCGTCAGAGGAAGAAGAGTCGAATCGAGCTTTTTACCGGCGGATTTGACGGTGCCGTTCCCTGAATCTGCCGAAGATCGTTTCGAATCGCCATGAAAGAGATTAAGTCAGTTTCTCGTCTTCGAAGCGATCTTCCATGGCGGAAAATTGAAGGAGGAGTGAGAAAGTTAGGGGGGAAATTGGAAAGAGAAGATGGAGATTTGAGAGGAGAAAGGAGATGGAGATTTGAGAGTTGAGAGGGAGGTGAGAAGAGATAGCCCGTGAGAGAGGGAGGTGAGGTTGAGTGAGGCGCTTAGGGTTAGATTTATTGGGCCAGTGCTTTTGGCAAGTTGGACCAGCGCTTTTGGGGGACGTTGAGCTCAGCGCTGGACTTTTCTATATGTCACATTAACCGCTGCGGTTAAAAGAACCGGAGTGGTTAACAGAAAACCGGAGCGGTTTTTTATTAACTGATCCGGTTCTCTTAAGGATTGCAGCGGTTGTGTTCCCAGGTTTCCCACCCAAAATTTTGAGGATTTACCGATTCGGTTCTCTTAAGGACCGCAGCGATTGTGTTGTTACATATAGCGTTTTTTCCACTAGTGATTGAAGACATACGAAACCTTCAATTTTATCTTTATCCTCCCCATCTTCATCTTCATAGATTCTCAAAAATGAAAATCCAAAAGAGGGAAAACGCTTAACATTCTCATAAACACGCATCTTAGCTTGAGTAGAAGAGGAAGGAAAAGAGTAAGAATCAGAAGAACCAGGAAACCAGAAGAGGTCCAAGAAGGGGATTTAAGATGAGATAAATGAGAGGAGGTAAAGGTCTAAGAAGGGGAGTTAAGATGAGAGAAATCAGAGGAGGTAACTTTAGCAAAGGGGTTAAGAGTGAGGAGAGAGAAAATAGTGGCTAAAGATGAGATAAGGGACATAGTGTGGCCATATGTTATGGCTGTAATTGTAGTGGTGGTGGCTCGTCTGGCGAGTGGGGTGGTTTGACTGGGTGCGGTGGTGGTGGTTGAAGTGGGTGCGAAGGAGTTGAGGTTGTGGAGTTGGGAGGTGCGGTGGTCGAGGACTTCGAGGTAGCCGGAATCTCGGAGCCATGACTCGAATATGAAGATGGATTTTCATTTTTGAGAATTAAGAAGATGAAGATGGGGAGGAGAGAGATAAAATTGAAGGTTTTGAATGTCTTTAATGAAGGATGGTGGGAGGAGAGATGAAGAAGATGAAGATGGAGAGGGGAGAGAAAAAAATTTAACGGCGTTAGGGTTCCGTCATTAGTAAGTGTATCTTGATTCCAAACACAAAGTTCGGGGTATTTGAGGAATTCTCCAAATGTGAGGGGTAATTTGAGAATTACGTCAAACCTCAGGTGTACCTGAGGAATTTTCCCAAAAGTTTTTGAAGGATGGTGTTTCGCCTCTAATATTTCTTGCCATCCAGGTGGTAGAATAGTAATATCTTGGAAGCCTTTGGCCTTTCAAGTGCAAATAAAAGTGTGCACTAGCCAATTACTTCAATGTATTATTCAACCTAGTAATAAGGCTCATGTTTTTGCTTGCACATTTGTATATGCTTTCAACACTAATAATGGGAGTTTTAGCATGCAGAGGTCTTCTATATGAATGAGGGGGAGTTTGATCACTGCCATGGGGTCCTTAGTCTATATCTGGACACTAATGTTGGAAATAAACCTTTTAGGTTTTTCAACATGTGGTGTGAAGCTCCAGACTATGGAAGAAGAGTGGAGAAGGCATGGAATACAGAGATTTCAGGGACAAAGATATATAGAGTGGTGCAAAAGCTGAAAAAGGTGAAGCAAGCCATGATTGACTTGAACATAACAGGATTTCAGGATCTTGAAGTTCAAGTTCATCAAGCTAGACAAGAAGTTGATGATTGTTAGTGGATGGTACGGTGATCCCAGGAATAATAACTTGATTCAAGCTGAAAGTGAAGCTATTGCCAGATGCAGAGAGGTTCATAAGGCCTATGCTTCTATGCTACAACAGAAAGCAAAGATTGATTGGATTAGAGATGGGAATCAGAACACTACTGGAATCTTCCATAGAGCATTAAAGAAGAAGTATCAGCAGAATTAAATATACTCAATAATGAATGCCCAGGGAACATGGATTGAATCCCCAGGGGAAGTTCCTACAACTTTCTTAGAATTTTATGAGCAATTATTAAGGAGAAAGATGGAAGGAAGGAAGGCAGTTGTAGATGCTATTATCAAGAAGGTGATTCTAATCACTGAAGAAATGGCTAGTGAGTTGAGACAACCATACACAGCCGAGGAAGTTAAGAGAGCTATACTTGATATTAATTATAATGAAGCCCCAGTTCCTGATGGATTTGGGAGCAGATTTTATAAGCAGAGCTGGGAGATTATAGGCAGTTTGGTGCATGATGATGTGTTAGACTTCTTGAACACAGGAAGGATGTTGAAAGAAATTAACACCACTATTGTCACATTAATTCCTATAGGAAATCGTCCTAAAAGTGTCACTGACTTTAGACCAATTTCCTGTTGTAATCTCATTTACAAAGGAATTTTTAAAGTACTTTTTGAGAGATTAAAGAAAGTGTTGCTTGATATCATAGCTGAAAAGCAAAGTGCATTTGTGCATAGCAGATTCATAGCACATAACATCATAATATTCCAGGACCTTGTGAAGTAGTATGGAAGGAAGAATGTGGCTTCAGGATGCTTTATTAAGCTTGATATTAAGAAGGCATATGACACTGTAGAATGGGAGTTTATTGAAGAAATGATGCAAGCTCTTAATTTTCCTAATGAATTCATCAAGCTGGTTATGATTTGCTTGACCAATCCTGCCTTTTCACTAATGATAAATGGCTCCCCTCATGGATTCTTCAAATCTGCCAGAGGATTAAGGCAAGGGGACCCCATTTCCCCCTTACTTTTCGTGATATGCATTGAATATATATATCAAGAATATTGGGAGTAATCAGTGTGCACAAAGATTTCAAATTTCTCCTAAGATGTAGAGGCCTGAAGCTGACTCAATTAAGTTCTGCAGATGACCTGATTGTATGCTATAAAGGTGATTTAGAAACCATTAGAATGATGATGAAAGGTTTTAACACATTCTCAATGCACTGGGTTGCAGGCTAGTCAACAGAAGACTGCTGTATATTGCTGTGGAATGAAGGCTGATGAGGTTCAGGAAGTTTTGACAATGTCTGGGTTCAATAATGGGAAATTCCATTTTACATTCTTAGGTGTTCCTATTTGCAAAAAAAAAAAAAAAAAACAAAAACTCAATGTGAACACCTTGTTGATAAAATACGTAGCAAGATTAGAACATGGAGCTCAAGACACTTATAATTTGCAGCAAGACTTACATTGGTGAATGTTGTATTATTGAGCATACAGGTATACTGGGGACAAATAATGGTCATCCTAAATATTGTGCTAAAAAACATAAATGTTATATGCATGCAGAGGCTTTCTTTGGTATGCCAATAGATCTGTCACAACCCAGGGGTTATATCAAGGGATAGAGTGTGCCACAAGAAGAAAGAAGGGGGTCTTGGGATAATGAACACTGAGATATGGAATGTTGCAGCCATAGGAAAGCATATATAGCTTAGTTTTAGAAAGCGCGCCCAAGGCGCGCCTAGGCGGCAGGCGAGGAGAGGCGCCGGCAAAAACGCATCCCTTGACCCAGGCGAAGCGCAACACGAGGGGCGACATGAGGCGCGCGCTTTTTGCCGCCTTTAGCAGAGGCGCAAGGCGCACCGCCTGAGCGCTTGTAGTGGAGAGGCGCGGAGGAGAGGAGGAAAGAAACTAGATCTGAGTTAAAAAGTTCAAAAAATCCCAAAAATGTTTAAATTTAGACTTACCTTGGTTTAATTTAGCATTTTCGAGCAAAAACCCTTTGTTAATTGTAGTAAATTCCATCAAATTGAAGTATTAAACCCTAATTCCTAATCTGTAATTTGGGAGAAAAACCCTAATTCATGAATTGGTGGCAATTGATGGCCGCCATCTCGCCGGAGGTGACGGAGAATACCGGCGAGCCAAGCACCATCGTTCTCGACACCATATCTCCGGTGGTCGGCGGCGGCAAAGGGTCGATCACCTCTTTCTCTCTTTCTCTTCAAACTTCTTCAGTTTTTTCTCTATTTGTTCTTCGAGCTTTACTCTCTCCTCTTCTTCAATCTTCTGTCTTCACCTCTTCGATCTACTTTTCTTCTTCTGCCGAATTTTTTTGTCTCTGATTATCTTCTCTCTTCTCTTTTCTTCTGTTCTTCGATCGTCTGGGGCTCTGTGCTTCAACTTCTTTTTTTTCCTTTTATTTTTAATATTGAATGCTATATTGAAGGATAGTGGGAAACTTACCCACTCCCTTGACCCCACTGCTGCCCCTATGATAAAAGAGGCATGTGACTTCCCAATTTTTTTTTTTTTTTTTTTTTTTTTTCTTTTCTTTATCCAATGCTGTTAATTTTTTTGAATTATATTTTTTTGAAATGATTTTTTTGTATTATATTAACATTTTTTTTAAACCACATATTTATTTTACTTTTTTTTTTACATAACATATTTATATTACTTTGAAATGGAACTCATATGTTAAAAAATTTAATACCATAAAAGTTTAATAAAAATAATCATAATAAGTGCGCCTCGCCTACAAGATGCCCTCGCCTTCGCCTTGCGCCTCCCCCCTTCGCCTTGCGCCTTGCGCCTCGGTGCGCCTCGCGCCTTTTAAAGCTAAGATATATAGACGGTGCCTAGTCAACAAGATAATTTATGGGTGAAATAATGGGTGAATAATGTGTACATCAAGAACCATGACTGGAGCAATTATAGTCCTCCTGCTTCTAGTAGTTGGTATTGGAAGCAAATATATATGTTTTGTGAAAGAGAAAATAAACAGTGTAAGCAATCCTGTTCACTGGGGACAGGGTACTTACAAAATTTCCAAAGTACATAAATTGTTACTGGAAGAAAGGCCTAAGTGTCACTGGGATCAGATTATGTGGGAGAAATTGGCTATACGGAAGCATCAATTTATAACATGGCTAGCTATGAATAGGAGGCTAAGGACAAAAGATAGAATGGTGAATTACTTACAGCAGGTGGATTAAAATTGTCAGCTATGTGGAGATCAACAGGAAAGTCATGACCATCTATTCTTTAAATGCACATTCAGTCATAGATGTTGGCAGCAAATCAAAGAGTGGATTCAGCTTGGGACTACCTATCTCACTTAGCCAAATATGTGCAGGACTAGTAGAGGATTCAGTTTCAAAAAGAGTCTGTTTAATACAAGTCTTATAGCTCTAATATACTATATATGGCTTGTTAGGAATATAGCAATTTTTGAACACAAAGTAATGTGTATAGATCATACTGTAAAGCAGATACATAATTGTGTTAAGATCAGATTATTAGCTAGACGGTCAAAGAAAGTTGGGGAGAAGCAGCAAAATTGGATTCAGGAAAGCTAAGTTGTATAGGGTCTTGCCTATTTAGATTTAGAGTGTAAGGTTTAGCAGAGGTCTTCCTAGAAGAGTTGTCCTGCCTTACCTCTTTAGTTGTAAATGGTTTCTTGGTGCGATATAATTCTACTTACTGATAAAAAAAAAGGACTCACTATCATACTCTCTTTCTTTGTTACCTTATTTGTAGTAAGAATAACAATGAAGAACATAGAAGAACAGAGGGAGTATATTGAAAAAAAATTAATTAGTATCACTTTAGACTGTAGGGAACACGTATTGTATATTAACCTACAAAAACATTATTAAAAGAAGATTTTGTTTAAAGTTTCGGATGCCTACATTTTGTGGATGCTCCCATTATTGAATGACAGCCCTTCATCGCAAAGACCAACGAAGATTTTGCAGCTTCCTTATTGTGTGACTGGAAGAAACATGCAGCAAAATTCTGAACCAATGAAGATGAAGGTTAAATAATATGAGATAAGGGAGATAACACAAAGGGAAGTGTTTCGATATGAAAGACCTATGAGATGCTCAATTTTTTTAGACATCAAGGTCTATAGAGATAGATCTAAGAGGATGAGTGGACCAAGTCATACCACTTTTATAAACAAGGTCCTTTTTTGGTTCAATATGAGAGACTCTAAGAGGGGCTTTCTACCCATGTCCCATGTCATAGTGCTAAGCAAGATATAGTACTTGTCTAATCTTTTAATCTGTAATTCAATCGCAGTGGGCACAAATAAGATGCGACGTGGAGGAATAGAGTCTCTTCCTAGTTGGGTACTTTCCTCTGTTGTTCTATTAGGTAAGTGGTGTAGTACTACAAATATTAAGACAATAGAAAAGTATAGGTAAGCTATGTGAGAGATACTCAGTGGTTTACACCAACTGAAATGTACATAAAAAAGAAAAAGAAAAAAAAGTTACTAAAAATGAACCTGTAGTGACTAATAACGAACTTTTCCAAGAGTGCAAACATGTAGTGATCATAAACATGTATTGTATTACACAGGATCTCTCTATTTATGAGAATTAAGTGGAAGTTTAATGGTAGAACCCACAAGGTAAAGATCCTCGATCCACCATTGACATGTAGCAACCAAAACTGAATTACTGAACAAACACAATATGATGTAAAATCAACGTCCTAATTCAAAAGTTCAACAAATATAGGAACCATAGATGTAAGTAATCAACTTAAGAAGCAGCAAAAAAGATAACAATTGCCACGCATCAGAATTAGAATTACAAGCAGCGAATTACAAAAATTACAAATAAATTCAATTCAAATTTTATTTCCTTTAATCAATAACAATTGCAGAGTGACCCCTGCCTTCCAAGCGGCGAAAATACAAATAATACATCCCTAAAACAAAAAATAAAACACGAAGCCACGATGGATAATGCAGCCAATTTATGGTAGACAAATAATTGGAATTTAGGGTAGAAAATAATCGAAAATAATTACAAAAAACTGAAAATTGGAGTTCAATATGATTTTGATGTAGCGAATTATGGTATAAATCATAAAAATTCAACTTACTATTTTAGGGTTTAATGGAGTGAACGAAGCACAGCCCAAGCAGCGAATAGAAGCAGCAAGGAAACGAATTTCAGATGCAATGGCCTGGATTTTCGGATGAAGCCATAATTTTTCTGAAGAACAATTGATCGGATTTTTGGTTGAATTTTGAGAGCAAAAAATTGATAATTCTAGAGTGGTTTGGTCGAGTAGCGTGTTTGGAGAGGTGAATAGTGTAGAAATTTCTTTTTCTTTCCTTATTTTGTTTTCCCTTTTTTTTTTCTAATCTCACCAAAAAAAATACGGAGCAATTCTTTTGAATTTTTGGCCTGTGTCTAATGCATGATTTTTCATTTAGCAAATGCAACAATTTTAAAAAACGTTGCTATAAAGTGTTGCTCATATCATGCCTAATGCAACAATTTTATAAATCGTTGTTAGTACGTGTTACCTATACTTTGAGTAATTGCAACATTTTGAATAAGACGTTGCTTCAATGAAAAAATTGTTGCATTAACGACAATTATGCAACACTTTATACTAAAGTGTTGTAGGTCTTTATTTCATGTCAAAAAATGCAACAACTAAGATAAGTGTTGCTCTCAAACTGTTGCATTAGGCTAGTTTTGTAGTAGTGAGTGTTAGCACATATGGTTGAAGGTTTGGTGAAGGCTCATGGATTGCCTTATGGAGATTGGTTGATCCTGGTTTTTAAGAAACACCAGATAAAATTATCTTGAGAGTTTGTGAAGATGTCTACCTTCTCAAATAAGATGTTAGGTCAGAAGGGAGTGATCTTTGCTGATGGTGTGTTGAAGATCAAAGATGGGAAAGAGACTGTTGTAGAACCAATGTTGAGACCAGTAATGCACGTCTTGAAGCCACCTTGTCTGTGGTGAAGTAGATCAGTGAAGCACCAGATGCTTTGTTATGTCACTTAGTTATGCACTGCCTTTGGGAAACAACAGAAAAGGTTGGATGCTCGTGTGTCCAAGACTGAGAAGAGGTTGAATACTATTCTTGCTACCCAAGCATCTTCATCTGAGTTTACTTATTAGGGCAGGGCATCACTAGAGGAAAAAAGTTCAAGGGCTGCAGTTTTAACATAAACGCAACCCTTAAACTACCCGTGAAAACAAAAGGTAAACTAGGAACTTAAGGGTTGTGGTTAACCCAAAAACTACAACCCTTTATGACGAAAGGGCTGCGGTTATTAGGTTAACCGCAACCTTTAACTCAAGAACTGCATTTAATTCCTCTTGCCCTAATCTCTTCGCTCCAAAACATTTCAGCACCCGCGATGAATCTTCCCCTTTCTCTCTCTCTCTCTCTCTCCCCCCTTTCCTCCTCCCATCTCATCTCTTCCTCTCTCGCTCACACCCTCGCCTCCCCAATATCGGCTCATCGGAGCCTTGACGCTGTTATTCTTGCTCATATCTCTATTTTCTATGTTGGTTGTGCTGATGTGTTGTGGCAGTGTTGTTTTCTTCCCCCGCCGCTGCAAGCCGACGCCTCTGTCATCTTTCTCCTTCGGATCTATGCTGGTGGTATTGTGGTTCATTTAAAGCACTTAATCAAGTTGTTGGCTGCTATGGTTGCGGACCTCCATTGCAAACTCAGGAACTTGATGCTCTGAGTTATGTTGACTCGGATACCTATGAGCTGGTATTGCCTCTTCTTCCCTTATTTTGTTTTTTTTATCAAGCTTGCAATTAGGATTTGAGTTAAGTGTAATGCAGTTTTTAAGAACATGATGATGATATTGGTATATTCCCTCATTGTATATCTTAAGCAATTAGGGTTCAATTTTATTTTAAAATAAGGTTATTTTGAGAATTTGTAGTAGCGTCGTCTGGTATTATGGATGGTTATGTAATTTAGTTGTGCTGGTAGAAATTTGGTCCCTGATTTTGTTGAGTTTCTGTCAATTTTAATTGGGGTTGGGGGACTAAGGTGGGGCGATAAGTTAATGGAATGAGGTGATTATGGGTTGGGTGTGAGATAAGCATTGTGATTGAACAATCGTGTGGGCTTATCTCGTTGTATATGTTGGTTGACCATTATTTCTGGCACTAAACCTTGGAGAAAGACCCCAACAAATGCATTTGGTCCTTGATTTTGTTGTTTCATTGGTGACACTTAAGGGACTTAGGCGGGGCAATAAGTTAATTCAATTTACTGCTGGTTTTTGTCTAGGATGACAACAATTGAGTTTGCCATGATTGATTGTTTGTTGACCTTAGGTAAAGATGGTGGAAATGATATTCGATAAGGTAGGGATAATGACCGATGTTTCTTTCAACATCGATGATGGAACTGGTCTTAATGGCTGCAAAAGATGGTAATTATTTAATTGTCATGGTTGTGTATTTGCTATGACAATGGCAATATGGCATGTCTGCATTGTTAATATCTATTTTAACATGAAGATGAAACCGCGATTTTCAATTCTATGACCTAAGCTTGATACTTTGAGTGGTTTCAAGTCTTGAGATAAGGGTTATTTATGCTTAATTTTTGATTTATTTGTTTCAAAAATGTTGTGTTTCTTTCTTGTTTGTGATTGTCTTACATTATTGTTCAAACATTATGTCGAGGCTCAATTAAGCTTTTGATAGACAACAAATGGAGGTCATAGAGTAAGTTAATGACTTTAATTTGTTGTGTCTGGTTATATTATGTAAGGACTGAAAATGACACAAAGAGGAGGTTTTGTTTTTGTTTTACAGAGATGGCATGTATGTATGGCTTGTTGGTCACTTGAAGAACACCAGAAGAAACCAAAGGTAGTCGCGTTTAACATGCGGTCTGTCTAAATTCCTTTTACAGTTTCTTCGACATGCTTGATGATAAATTGATGATGATGGATCTCACCATCATTTTATTTCTTGATGATTGCACAAGTTTCTTAAACCATGAACGATTGAAATGCTAATATGTATTAATCATGTGTAAGAAGTGTCAGTCAAAGCTTATTCTTGTCGTTCACTCCTTCTCCTACACTTGTTTCTTATTCTAGGGGTCTAATTGATCTTATATTCAAGTGCCATACTTTTACCTAATTAGATTTTTGATTTTTGTGTTTATCAATTTATTTGTTAACTAAAATATAAAGAAAACTTCAAATTTAATCTGGAATATGGTACTCCATAAACTTGAGTTGGAAATCTGATATATTGAATTTTGTATTTGTGGAGGGACCCTGGATATGAAGCGAAGCGGAGAGAATTGTTACATATTGACTTGTAATGTATCTACGGAGGATGAGAAGAGGTATGTCTTATTCTAACTCTTATCTTGTGCTATTTATTTCAAAGTATGTTTTAGAAATTAGAACCCTTTTACTGCGAAGTTAATTGTTCGAGGATGAACCTTATTTATTCCTCTTTCCCTCTTAGTTGAAGATGATTGTTCGAGGAATTAGTATGGGCATTCTAGCCCCCTTTGGGATCATGGTTCTGGTTTTGTTCAATTGATTTTGGCCGTTATTACTTACTTCATGCTTAAAGTTGGTGAATTTAGTTATTTATTGGTATTTGGGTGATTAATATGCACCTAAGTGATTGTTTTTAGGGCTTTAATTGTTTGATCCATGGTTAAGTGATTTTTTTTAAAACTTTATTTGCTTGATCTATCTTTTTAATCTGCAACTTTTTTCTTTTATTTTCAGTCCTTAAAACAACATATAAACTATTGTAAGTACTAATTAATATTAGATAATAGAATGAAGCATAACATATAGCACAAAAAAAAAATTACTCGCAGATTTAGCCAATAAAGTCCAACGACCTTCACCATGACAATGAACATAATGGATAAGTGAGGCGTCTTATTCAAGTGTCCATGATCCTCTCTTTAACTCTTCCATTTCTTGTTGGTTTTGATCACATTGATTTTTATAGATTGGGTGGCTGAGTTGAGAAAAACAGTGATATTCTTGTTCCTTTTCTTAAAATTACCTTGGTTAGTTCTTAACTTGTTCAAAACACGGCAGCATAAATATGTATAAAAAAGTATTTTTTTACGAATTGTAACTTTTTGTTTTTTTAACCCGTTATCCGAAGATTATAGAAGTTCTATTTTAAAGTTGTAGAACATCACTAAAGTTCATTCATCATAAGAGCTGCAGCTGCTGCCACCACCAACAACTTACTGCTGCTGCAACTGGTGCCCACATCTAGCTGTTGGTGGTGCTGCTGCCCACAACTGGTTGTTGGTGGTGCTGGTGGTGCTGCTGCCCACACATAGCTACTGCTGCTACTGTCCACACCGAGCAGCTGCTGGTGCTGCTGCCCACACCGAACAGCTGCTGGTGCTCTTCAACAAAAACTTTCAGGCCTTAATCATACATAATTTATAACTTTCTCTATATTTTAAAAACATAATTTGAAATGAAAAATGATACTTTTATATATATATATATATATGTACATATAACTTTTTAGGGATCAATTATGACTAAAAATTGCAAAAAAAAAAAAAAAAAAAAAAAAATTAGGGCTGCGATTTTAATCAAAACTGCAACCCTTAATCCATTAAGGGTTGTGGTTTTGATGAAAACCTCAGCCCGTCATTATTAAGGTTTGCGGTGAATAGCCACAACCCTTTAAAATTGTTAGGGTTGCTAAGCCAAGGGTTGCGGTCAAAAAACACAGGCCTTAGGCCACTTTTGATCGCAACCCATAGCCTTTTCTCCTCTAGTGCTTCTCTAGAGAAGTCTGATCAGGAAGAGGTAAGTGAGTAAGAAGATGGTGATGACGATCAAGGCAATGAGACTGAGGATGAGTCTACTGAATGATAATTTATTGCCCTTTCCTATATTTTAATAACTGTTTCTCTAACATCAAACTTAATCATGTTTCCTTTTCCTAAATTACAAAACGTTGTTTCTAATGTAATTTAGTTTGTTACTGGTTTGTAATATTTGGATAATAAGGGTTATTACTTTTGGATTGTGATCTGCAGGAGCAATGGTAGTCACGTCATCTTTAGATTGCTGTTTGAGCTACTTAACAAGATAACTTTAATGCTTAATTTAGTAGTTTACTACTGGTTTTCATGATATGATTTGGTTATATTGTTTGCTTGCATGTTTGGTTTTTGATGATGTCAAAAGAGGAAAAGACAGGTGAAGAAAGTTGTCTAACTCCTTGAAAAAGGGGAAGATATTTCTGATAGCAGTTATGTCTAGACTAAGTGTATAGAGAGTACTTAGAGTTTTTGAAACCAGTTTGTCAGCATAAGTTGATTCTTTTTCTTGACAGATTCTCTAAGTACGATGCTTGCAGGTTCTCTACTCCTTGTGAAAATGAATGTTTGTTGTGATATAATTTTTGCAGGTGTTAATAAGTTCCATATGATAGGGACTTCTTAAAGTTTTTCCTAACCATTTGTTGTTTTGGTTTGTGAGGGGCTTCATTATTTAATTATCATCATAAAAAATGGGGAATTTGTTGGGTTCCTAAGCTCATGTTTTGAATGATGAAAAACTGATCCTTTTATGTGTTTCTACATGATATATGCATGTGTGTTTCTAACCATGTTCTTGCAGTAAACGGATAAGTAAAATACTCAAGTTGAAGAATGCTTCCAAGATAATCAAGTGAAATCATTGGAGCAAGAGTCTTTTGAAAATATCATGAAAATTGTAATACTTAGTGATTAGGTCTTTATGATGTAATGTTTGTGTGAATCCTAAACTAATTTTAGGTGAACTGTTAGGTGCGCAAAGAAGTTTATGGAATGTATTATTATGATACCAGTTGCAAACTTTATCTCAGAACATACATTCTCCACTAATCAGTATATTGTTCTGAGATCATTGCCAGACCAGTTCACTGTACTACGTTATGAATTTCAAAGTCCTGTTATATTATTGGAAATATTCAATTAATATACTTTTCTTAACTTTGTTTTCAAAGATAGACTTTGCGCGTGTGTATTGCCGGTTAAGTATGTGTTGTAAATAGAAATTGTTCCATTGATTTTATTTTGATAAATCAGAATAAAGTCAAGGGAAATATATTTTCCAAAAATTGTGAATAATAATTTAGGTAAATAGATTCCTACATGATGAAATTTCCTAGTTATAACTGAAGGCCTACTTAAACGAAGATACTATGTGAAATTCTTTGACCTTTTCCCGAGAAAAAATCCTAAGTTAACGAAAAGCTTCATGCAGTTGTTTCAAAAGCTAAAACATAGTTGAGATAAGCACACCACTAGAGAGCAAAAATATTCTCCATTAAAGACTGTTGAAGCATTGTTTCAGGAGTAATTTCATTGCATTAAACTACCTGCAAATGTGCAATGTAGTTAGGGAAGTGATTTTGGTAATCACTTCATTGAACAGTTATATTTAACTTTTGGGGGATTCATGGTCTTCATAGGTGGAGATATTGATTAGTGTAATCTATTTATTCACCCGAGTTGATTGATAAGAGTGATTAGAGTAGTGGAGGACGTAGGCTTGAGTTGAGCTGAATCTCATTAAATTTGTGTGTTAATCAATCTATTTTGCTGTAGTAGATCAATTATGTAACTAGCCTATCTTTCATTAATACATCAAATAGAAAAAAGTGTTAATCTATTCTAATACTCAATTCACCCCTTCCTCTGGAATATAATCTAGGCCTTCAATTTTGTATCAGAGCCTAATTTCTCCAAAGGTTAACCTTGGCCTAGAGAAGGATCATGATGACTGAGCATTCAGCTGGAGGATCGAGTTCGAGGCTGTCCACGTTCAGTGGAACAAATGATCCTTAGTGAAAAAAATGCATGACGAATTACATTATAGGGACTGACTATGAGTGTTAGATGTTGTAACAAATGGTAGCTTGAGCATTAAGGTGACAGATGACAAAGAAAACAAGTCTGCCAAAAAGAAGAGTGATTACTCGTTAATAGACTTCAAGATAATGGAGAAGAATTCAAAGGCAATGTCCTTTGTGCAACAAGGTATTGCTGATTATGAGGTGAACGGAATCTTGGCATGGTCAACTGCCAAATAGATTTAGGATACTTGAGAATTGGCGTATGAAGGAACAAGCGAGGTAAGACGTTCCAAGATTGATTTACTTATGACGAAATATGAGTATTTTAATATGTCAAAAGAAGAGAATATTGGTGATATGTTTAATCGCTTTATGACTATTATTAATGAATTGAAATCTCTTGGAAAAATTTTTACTCACGAGGATCTTGTTAGAATTTTTTTGAGAAGTCTTTTAGGGAAATGATTACCTAAGGTAACAACAATACAAGAGGGCAATGACTTGTCAAATCTATCCTTAGAACAATTAATTGGATCACTCATGAACTATGACAAGTTGGTCGACTCCAAGAAAAAACCACTGCTAGGATCAGAAGTATTTCACTGTAGGTTGAAGAATCTGATGTGGAAGATGAAAAAAGCCTCATGGCAAAACAATTTGAATAGTACCTAAGGACCCAGTCCAAAGGAAACTTTTTTTCAAGAGGTAAACATTCTTTTAACTCTTCTAAGAAAGTTACTACTAATTCTGGTTGTTTCAAATGTGGTGATCCTAGTTACAAGATTAAGGAATGTCATGACTGGAATAAGGAGAAATCAAAGTCAGGATATTCTGGAGAGAATAAGGCGTTTAAAACGACTATGTTAGCCTTTGTGTGGGGTGACTCTAATTCAAAAGATGAAGAGGAGTCACATGAAGTAAACTTGGTTTTCATTGCGTTTACAGGAGAAGAAGTGAATCAGTCCTAGATCAATGCTAAGAAGGATAATGTTCTATGTCTAATGGCTGGTAGTGGCCGTTCATGTAAGGACTCAAAGGTAAGCTTTGACAAAGTCAAAGATGACATATATTTCTTTGATAGAAATGAACTGCTTGATTGTCTTGAAACTGGCATTGATCAATGTATGGAATTTGGAGCTGCTTATAGAGAGTTAAAAAGACAGGTTAAATCCTTGAAATAAAATCTTATCACAAGTGAAAAGAGAAATACTGAGTTAGAACAAATATGTACTAAATAAAAAGAAAAACTTAAAAAAAATGGAAGTTGAATTAGAGAGTACTGAAATTGAACTTGAGTTGATAAAATATGAAAATCTTGAGGAAAAGGAGAACACTTTTGATGTAGAAAACAAATGCTTTATCAACTTAAGTAACTCATAAACTTGTGATATTGATTTTGATTCAATTAAAGAGATTGCAAATACATTGTCCATATATGATTTGCTGACTTGTTTAGAATTCTTGCAGATGACAGCAAAGATTTGTACAGATAATTTGTTGCTCTAGAAGCCTCTATTGCAACCAGTGCCTCTAGTGTTCTCCCTGTCAATGTGGAGATGATTCACATTGAATATATGATGGTATATTATGTGACCTTACACTCAAAGTTGCATCTCTTAAAATCAAGGAAAAATTGACAGGAGAGGTATGAACTTTGGCCGATAATTTTTAAAAGGTACCAACTTTAGATTAACCTGTGCACGTCCCAACTATGGGGGGGTCCAAACTTTTAAAGGGCCTTAGTGACTTGATACCTGCTTAATAGGTAAAAAAAATATTAAACGCGGGTCCCTTTAAACCCCACGTGACACTCTCATCCATCTTCTTCTTCCTTTAGCCTTCTCCTTCTTTAACCACCACCCTCACCTTCGCTGCTCTTCTTCCCCACCCTCACCTTCGCTGCTCTTCTTCCCCACGTGATACCACCGTCGCATCCCACTCCTTCCCCACCCTAAATTTCTAAAACACGACTTCCCTCACCCCACGCAACCCACGCCACCGCGCGAGTCTACCACGACAAGCTTAGCAGCAGAAATAATGGGGATTTCGAGTTTTTCAACAATGGAAAATACGAGGGAAAAAAGGTAAAAATTGATGTAGAAAAAGGAGGAGAGGAGTGAGAATTAGAGAAGAATTAGCAGCAAGTTGAACAGAGGAGTGAGAATCAGAGAAGGGGAAGAGAGGAGAGAGAATCAGTGCCTGGGAAATTTCAATTCTGTCAATGGCGTCGGGAAGAACTCCTAAACATAATTCTCTTTTTGTTTGAAGAATTGAAGGCGATGATTTTAGGAGCCATGAACGAGAATTCCAGAATGATGATGATTCTCTCTGTTCATGATTTTCTCTCTCCCCTTCTTTTCAGTTCTATCTTCCTCTTGCAATTAGGTTTCAATTGTAAATTTCTTCATTTTTGTGATGATCTTGGATGTATAAATGTACAACTAATGTGCATTGTGAAGTTTACAGCCGTGGTTAGTTTGCTAGTAATTTGCATTGTTTAATTTCTCATCCTATTATGTTTCTGAGAGTTTTGCTGATTCGAGTTTCTTGCTAACTTGAGAAGCAGCTTCGTTGTCGGATTTGGACACTTGATGGTTTTGATAAATTTCTGGTTATGAAACCCAACATCCCAGAAAATTACAAGGGAACTTAATAGAGGTAGAGGAGGAGGAGAGTTAAACTCACGTGCCTCTTTAATGAGGTCACGTGCTGGAGAACCTGTTGTACCAGGTTGGCAACCTGTAAGGCCTTTTAAAAGTTAGGACCCCCCATAGTTGGTACCTTTTAAAAATTATCGGCCAAAGTTCATACCTCTCCTGTCAATTTTTCCAAAAATCAAAAGACAGTGAGACCATTAGGAGAACTGATGTAGACTTCATTTCAAGTCTTCAAGATGAATTGAACAAAGTTAAGATGCACTTAGCTATTTCCGCTGAGCTGAACCTTATTCAATTGAAGAAGCTTGAAACTAAGGAATAGACTTTGTGAAATTGAATGAGGAACTTGAACAAGTTGCTTGATTCTTAGAGTACCTTGAACCATCTCACATCTCACACTGAAAACCCTCAGAGGTTCGGTTTAGGTACTTAGGTGAGTATTCATCGCAAAGAACAGGTTTAAGCAGAGATATAATACCTATGTTCTTTTTCTATTGCAACAATGGGTTTGGGTACGGTTTTTAAGGAAGTGGAAAAAGTGGGTTGTTTAGCATAAAGATACCCTTTTAATTAACTAGAGTAGGAGAGAAAATAATTCAGAATAAAGTAAAAGCAACTTTATAAGGTAAAGTGAGTAATTAATGATGTTTTTATTAAGATATAGTAAGGCTAATATTGTCAACTAAAGTTGTTTTTTTTACCAAAAGTGGAATTGTTGCAATAGATGTGAAACTACCAAAGTGGTAATTGTTGCAATAGAAAAAGAACGGAGGAAGTATAATACTTGGATAACAAAATTCAAGAAGGGTAAGTATATGTTATAGCTCAAGACATGCATGTGTGCAACTATTGTGGCAAAAATGTTCACAAAATTTGAAAACTGTTGGACTAAGAATAAGCATGATAAAAAGAATAGAGCACATGTAAAAGTAAGTATGGGTTCCCTAGATCAAATTGTCATCTGGATCAACAACCAGAAATTTTTTCAAAAATGATTATGTTGCTAAGAACTAGATACCCAAGCAAGCTTCTATTGAACATTGATTGCTTTTTGCAAGCTATGGTGAAAAGAATAAATTTCTGGTATTTAGACAATGGTTGCTAAAGACACATGTCTGATAATAAAAGTTACTTTCTTTCATTAACAACCTTTGAAGGAGGGAGTGTGATCTTTGGAGATAACAACAACGGACTTATCACTAGTAGAATAAATGCTTATTGCTGCGGTGGTATTGCTGCGGTTTTACCCATACGCAGCAATATATCACGACAAAAGAAAAGGTAAAATATAAAATAACCATATTGCTGCGGTTTCTGTAAAAAACCGCAGCAATATGGTTCCATCGGTAACTTTTTGCAAATAGTTGACCATTTGACCAACCATATTGCTGCGTTTTCTACAGAAAATAGCAGCAATATATTTCCAACGGATTTTTTTGAAAAAAGTGGAATATTTTTTTCCAGATCAATATTGTTGCGGTTTCTGTCAGAAACCGCAGCAATATCTATGCCAGATCTGGAAAAAACATGGGTTTGTTTTGTTTTGCTTCACTGTTTCTCTCGACTCTCTCTCTCTCTACTCTCACACTCTCTCACTCTCTTACAATTTCCGGCGAAAAGGTTTCGGTTTCCGGCGACAAGGGTCACATTACTCGCGTTTTTCCGGCGAGAAGGGTTTTCGCCCCTCTTAGGTGCGCTTTTCTCCTCCACCGACGGGTTTTCACCCTTCTTTTCCACCGACGGGTTTTCGCTCCTCTCCTCTACTCCGTTCACAGCCGCCACTACCATTCTTCACCGCCAGCATCACCTTCCCCTTGTCATAGAAGGTTAGTTTTTCATAATTTCTTATTAATTTTCAATTTTCTTATTTAATAGTGCTTTAATAAAAAATTTGGCTTAAATAGTAGTTAAAAATGCTCAATATAATGTATATATATGATTAGTTATAAGATTTAAGGATTATAAACTAATTTTGTGATGATTTTGCTTAAGTTTTTGTATGCCCTAGAATGTTATACGGGATTGTTTTTGCATAAGTTTGGTGAATTATTTGAAGTGATATGTATAATGCGATTATTTTTGCAATGCCTTCATATTGATAGACTCACCAATGGGAAGGGGAAGGGAAATCTAAGGCATGGTTTGTTATTTGTTGTTTGGTGATGACTTGAAATCGCTTAAATGCGATTGTTTGTATGTATAATGCGATTGTTTTTGCAATGCCTTCATATTGATAGACTCACCAATGGGAGGGGAAGGGAAATCTAAGGAATGGTTTGGTAATTGTTGTTTGGTGATGACTTGGAATCGCTTGAATGCGATTGTTTTTATGTACATCATAATGCCTAGATACCCGTTCAAGACTTACTCATTAGGAGTAAGTCTTGAATAGTCCCCGTTTTGGGATTGTTCTTAAACGTCACATCTCACTTAGGTAGTGAATGTGTGTTGATTCTTTGATTCTAAGTGAAATATGGTTAATCATTTCCCTAATTTGTTCTCCGGGTGCATATACGATAAGCAATTATCTTCATCGTGTACTTGGAGAACTGAAGGGAAATGTTGCCAAATTTTACTTAGAATCAAAGATGATACATGCATTCACTAGTGGGATTGGACGTTTAAGGATGGGGTAGGTTGGAGTGATAAGGACCCAATGGAAGCATGCATTGAATATTAGCTTGTTGTGTTATATTTATGTGAATTTTTTAATTGATAATAATTTTTTATGTATGTATGTATGTGTGGGGGGTTTTTAGAAATGGATCGAAGTTGGATGTATGGAAAGCAGAATACGTTGGAGTTCGTACAAGGTGTGAATGAGTTTTGTAAATGTGCTGTAGAGCATCAACAACTTACTTGCGAGGATGAGATTTATTGTCCATGTGTTGATTGCTACAATGTGAATACGATTTCTGATATTAGGTTAATAAGAGATCATATTATTCGTCGAGGATTTAGGGCTGAGTATTATATTTGGTTATGGCATGGTGAGAAGGGAAAATATACTCAGAATAGGGTTATTGTCGATGTTGGCACTCGTAACTCATTAGAGATTGATATGTCGAATGTTGGGGCTGAGAATGAAGTTGTGATTGAAGATCATGTTAGGATTGAAGGTGATGATGTAGTAGGTAATGAAAATGACCACGGAGATAATAGTGACACTGACGATGAAAAGTCTGGTGATGATCGATTAGGTGAGATGTTGGAAGGGGCCCGTGACCATTTTAATGAGCGGCCACGAGTGTTTGACAGTTTGTTTGAAGCTGCTGGGAAACCCCTTTATCCAGGGTGTACAAAATACACTCAATTGAGTGGGGTTTTAACCCTTTTCAACATTAAAGCGAAACATAATTTGACTGATGTAGGCTTCACAGAACTCTTAGAAGCTTTACAAGATATGTTTCCTGAGGGTAATTTATTACCAAAATCCACCTACTATGCCAAAAAATTTATGTGTCCTTTGGGTTTAGAATATGAGCGGATTGATGCATTTCCGAATGATTGCGTGTTGTATCGAAATGAGTATGCGGACCTTTATGAATGTCTGAGGTGTGGTAAGTCCCGCTATAAATTGCCGGATGGGGTTGAGCCTGGGCCGGGCAATACGGGTCCTTCTGCGAAAGTGTTGTGGTATCTTCCAATTGTGCCAAGGTTTAGGAGGCTCTTTTCTACCAAAGAAGATGCAAAGAACCTAAGATGGCATGCTGATCAGAGAAAGAAAGATGGGATGCTTAGGCATCCAGTAGATTCTCCTCAATGGAAGGCTATAAATTCTAGATATAGGGAATTTGGTCAGGAAGCTAGGAACTTGAGACTTGCATTGTGTACGGACGGAATGAACCCTTACGGTACTTTGAGTAGTCAACATAGTACTTGGCCTGTTCTTTTAGTGATACACAATCTTCCTCCATGGTTGTGCATGAAGCGGAAGTATATTATGTTGTCTCTCTTAATTTCTGGGCCTAAGCAGCCGGGAAATGATATAGACATCTATCTTGCACCTCTCATTGAAGATCTCAAAAAGATGTGGGACGAAGGTGTTATGGTGTTTGATGCGTATTCCAATGAAGATTTCAGGCTTCGTGCTATGCTATACTGTACTATAAATGATTATCCTACTTATGGCAATTTGTCGGGGTATAAGGTCAAAGGAAAAAAGGCATGTCCCATTTGTGAGAATGGTATGGAGGCTACACATGTGCAACATTGTGGGAAACATGTCTATATCATTAATAGGCAATTTCTACATAATTCTCATCCATATCGAAAGAAAAAAGCACCATTTGACGGGTTAGTTAAAAATGCTGCAGCTCCTAGACCGTTGACCTGGAAAAGAAGTTTATAATCGTGTTAAGGGGATGGGCACAATATTTGGTAAGGGGGTTAAACCTTCGGAAGACGATGGTGTCATTTGGAAAAAAAATTCTATATTCTGGAGACTTCCTTATTGGAAATACTTACTAGTTAGACATTGTCTCGATGTAATGCATATTGAAAAAAATGTTTGTGATGCAATTATTGGTACTCTGTTGAATATGCCGGGAAAGACTAAGGATGGTCTGAAGGTTCGCAGAGATATGGAGAAATTGAAGATTCGGCCTAATTTATGGCCAAAGGTTAAGGAAAAAGCTAAGAAAGGAAAGGGAACAACAACGTATTTGCCTCCAGCTTGTTATACATTGTCTAGGCAAGAGAAACAATTGTTATGTGAGTGTTTATACGGTATTAAGATTCCCACTGGATACTCATCTAACATGAGAAGACTTGTTTCTTTGACTGATCTGAAAATAATTGGGCTGAAGTCCAATGAGTGTCATGTGTTGATGCAAGTGTTTTTGCCGATTGCAATACGCGGGATTCTTCCAAAACATGTCAGGCTTGCCATCACGAGGTTGTGTTCATTTTTCCATACCATATGCAACAAGGTACTTGACCCTGATAAGTTGGATGCTTTGCAAAATGAGGTGGTGATAACACTTTGTCAATTTGAGATGTATTTTCCACCTTCTTTTTTTGACATTATGGTTCACTTAGTGCTTCATTTAGTAAGAGAGATTAAACTGTGTGGCCCTGTGTTTTTAAGATGGGTATACCCTTTTGAGAGACATATGGGTTCTTTGAAAAAGAAAGTGAGGAACCCAGCAAGACCAGAGGCGAGTATTATTCAAGGAACAATTGCCGAAGAGGTTGGAGGATATTGTTCTTCTCATTTTGCTAAGGCTGTGACGATAGGTCTTCCAAAGTCCAGACACGAGGGAAGGTTAGAAGGCAAGGGTGGTGTCGGAATGCGACATATTTCGCCTTCATTGAGTGAGTTGAATAAAGCTCATCTTTTCGTGTGGCACCATGTTACTGAAGTTAATCCATACTTAGAGAGACATATGCGTGAGTTGCGCCAAAAAAACCCGTCAAAAGGGGAGAGGGCGTTGATGAATGAGCATAACAGGTCTTTCATTGATTGGTTCCACAATAAAGTAATTGGTGAATTGTCTGCAAACAACCATCATGTACCCGATACAATTAAGTGGTTGGCATACGGTCCACGTGACAGTTTTAAATCGTATGAGGGGTATGATATCAATGGATATACCTTTTACACTGAACGTCAGGACAAGAAATCAAAGGTGGTACAGAATTGTGGGGTTTCAATGGTTGCATCATCTAGGGAGTATGCGAGTGCAAAGGATAAAACTCCGATTGATGCTAAACAATCATATTATGGGATCATTCAGGAAATATGGGAGCTCGATTATTGTGACTTCACTATGCCTATTTTTCAATGCAAGTGGGCGGATAATAGACGTGGTTTGCGAACGGATGAGTGTGGTTTTACTCTAGTCGATATGAGTCGTCTGCGTGACACTGAAGAACCTTTTATCCTCGTATCACAAGCAAAACAAGTGTTTTATGTATCTGATCCTGTAGACACTCAGTGGTGCATTGTTGTTAATGGTAAAAGGCGAATTTTAGGAGTAGGTGATATTGACGATGAAGAAGAATATGATAAGTTTGATGATATCCCCCCTTTCTCAATCCCAAGTGATGATATGATGGATGTGTTTGATACTGAAAATAGTTACATGCGAATGGATCACCAAGAAGGTATAATGGTCATCGAGCAACCTATTGACCAAAATTAAAGGTAAAAAATGTTCAATATGAGTAATTTGAATTATAAATTGATGTACTTATAATAGATTTCATTACAATAATGTGTTGATATATATTGTTTTAACTTTTGTTAACACTTTTTGTTGTTTCTATGTATATGCTACAGATATGGCTAGTGACGGTTCGGGCGATCAGTCATCGGATTCCGATGCAACATTTCACCCGGAAAAGGAGGCTGACCAGGGGGAGGACAGTGATCGTGCTGCAGATGCGTTTGATGCTTGGATGGAAAGAATGGAACTAGAAGCTGATAGGAATGCTTTACTTGACATTGAGGTGACATCTGATCCACGTCAGCCACCCCCCTCAGGTTCGCGCTTATATGATTATTGTAATATTGAATATGTCATTTAATTGTTCGTTCTCTAATTTAGTTTCCTTATTTTGATTCTTAGATTCTCGTCAGACCAGTGCATATTATGGTGCACGAAGGAGGGGGAAGAAGTCAGGTGGGAAGACAAAGGCATCTAGAAAGAGTAAAAGAGGTCCCACGATGAATCTCCACAACACAGAAGATATGTACTTACAGTTTGATGAATTGGGGAGACCAACAGGTAATTATTGATTGTAAGATAGTTATAATTTATCATGCTTACGATTTAATGTTTGGATTTCTAATGGTTTTTTCTATTAGGCACGTGGCGAGCCAAGTATGGTATTTGGGTCGGTCTTTCTATACGCAGGCTTAACATCAATTGGAAATGGAAAAACATTTCTCCTGCCCTGTTGGATTTGATGTGGACAGACACTATGGTAAGATATGTTTCATTTACAATTTTGGGATTTATTGTTCTAATGCTGAGCTAACGTGCTTATTTATTTGTTTATGATGGAAAACAGAATATGTTTCACCTTCCGGACGAGATAAGCTATAGGAGGCACTACTTGACTGTTGTGAACTCTAGATGGAGGGATTTTAAGAGCAAATTGGTATCTGGTTGGATCACAATGACCAGAGTCCGATCAAAGAAAGAGAAGCTAGGTGATACTCCGCCAGATGTATACAAGCACATCAAGATGGAGGATTGGCTTACCTTTAAAGAGGCTATGACGTCAGATGAGGCTGTAGTAAGTTTATAATCAAATTAACTTGGTTTTATTAACTTAAATTATATTATACTAACTTAATGTATTTTTTATTGCAGAAAAAGCGAGAAAAGGCGCTCGAGAGTGCAAAAAAGAATACACATCATCACCACTTAGGCCAAAGGAACTATGGGGATGCTAGAGAGTTGTGGAAGCAGGAGAACTTCTGTCTACCTAGTTTTGATTCTGGATCGTCATCTAGTACACCATCCTCCTCGGTGTCCTCTCATGTTAATCGGGCTGATGACTGGTGGTGCGCGATGCATAAGAAATATCTAGTCACTAAACAGCGTTGAGGAAACAAAGATTGCAACTGACAAATACGTATGTATATCACTATAACTTTTAGTTTGACATATATATGTTTTTTCTTTATTAAATACTTTTTTGTTATTTGTAGCTTGTTTTTTGGGCAGTTGGAGTACAAGGAGAAGCAAGCCAAGGGTGAGTTCACTCCGGTACGTAACAAAGACGCCCTTTTTATGGCTCTTGGAGAGAAGCCAGATCACTCGGGTCGTTGTTATGGTTTTGGAGGCTACAATGTTGGCTATAGGAAGGCTTTTGGTCGTCCACCTCCAAGGAACTATTGGAGCTCGAGTCAGGAACAAGAGGAAGCATTCATGCAGAAAATGACTGAAAGGTGGAGAAATGACATTGCCACATATATGCAGAATATGGCGCTTTCACAGCCCACTCAGCTACATACTCCACCATTTGTTGCACCATTTGTTCCATCATCAGCTTCACCATCTACTGGGCAAGCTACTTTTCATCCCACTCAGCTACCTTTTCCGCCATTTGTTCCATCATCTGCTTCACCATTTGTTCCATCAGCTGCTTCACCATCTGCTGGGCCATCTACTTCACAGCCCACTCAGCTACGTACTCCACTATCTGGATTTTCCGACACTCATTCTCCTTAGTTGAAGGTACATATATTTATCATATATACATGTGCTTTATACAAATAATTATCATATATACATGTGCTTTATACAAATAATTATCTTACATAATTAGAACTTTACGTTATTGTTAGGACGAGACTCCATGTCGATTGTATTTGATAGATCCAACTAGTGGAAAGACATGTCTAGTGGCAGATGCACATTCTTATGCTTTTGATGAGACCACTACAGTTCATGGGTCTAGAATGATGAATGATCACCTTCGAGTGAAAATTCGTCGTTTTGTAGAGAAGTATGGTCATTTGCCACTACCTGTCCCCGTCCCAGCATATGAAATCGACACTACATCAACTGCTTTGGGTACGTGGGTGCAATGGCCAAAAAAATTAGTGCAAATATTAGGTGATGAGGTAATTGTTCAGTTTTTATCCATTTTTGTAAAAATAATAGGATTAAATTTTAAAATTACATAATCTTATGCGCGTTCTCAAATATTATTATTAGGTTACACCGACACCTAAAAAACAAAAGGGGATTTCGGGGGAGGCTGTTAGATGTCCTATCCAGCAGCTTTCAGCCGGTTCGGCTACTCGTTATAGTCCAGTTGTCGATGACGTATCGTTCTTGGAATCCCTCACTGAAGACTATAAGGAGTTAGCAGATACACTTGCCCTTGCCGTCGCAGACGATGATACCGTTGCTGTAACCTTGCCGAGCTCATTGTTCCATTATTCAGAAGATGCCACCGCTTCTCTGACCAAGGAGGATATTGCTCAGTTCCTGAAAGGGGAGATGCTTAATATTTCAATTATCCAAGTGTACATGAGGTAACAATAATCAAAGTTATGATTTTTTTTACATTTGATTGTATGATAGTTGTATTTTCCACATAAAATTTACATTTGTCTAATTTTTTCAGGGCAACGCAGTCTGACTTGGATGGATTTAGGGCTGCTGTTCGAGTTTGTTGGATGTGCCCGGAGAGTACCACGGATGTGCATGCATGGGAGAATGTAACGACTTATATTCAGTGTGCTTTGACTGGATCCGTCGTTGCTGGTGCTAGTATCATCTTCGCGCCAATCTTTCAAGAGTAATATTCTATCTTAATAATTTTACAAATATTGATTGTTGCATGACATGTGAATTTTTTAAGTAATTATTATTATTCAATCTTGCAATAGCCGTCATTGGATGCTCCTTGTCATACGTCCCAACCTCGGGATAATTTATGTCTTCGATTCCGCTAGCTATCAGAAGGAGCGGAAGTTAAAGATTAGACCGCCTATGATAGAGTAAGTTGATCGTTTTGATATATTTTAAATGAATTTAAATTATAATATAAAGCAAATAAAGTGTAAATCATTTGATTTTGTTTTATGTAGTGCTTTTAGGAGGTTTCGGATGAGCGAAAACTAAGTTCGTCGGGACAAGCTTCTTTGGAGCTGTGTTCAGGTATAATAGACTTATTTTATTCAATTAAAAGCATATGTCATTCTCATTATACGATAAATTTCCTCATTTTCTTAAAACTTTTGATAAAGTGCCCACAACAACAAGGAGGCACGGAGTGCGGTTATTTTGTCATGCGCAACATTTTTGACGTACTCACTTTATATTCTGGCTTGGAGGATTTCGATGAAGTAAGTTTTTGTTCACTTATTATTCATTTCATATTTTATATATTTAACTATTTAATGCTAACTTTGGTGAATTATTTTCAGGTTGCTCGTACCTTTACCCGCGATCCTTATACGAAAGATCAAATCAATGAGGTGAAAAATAAGTGGGCAAGATACTTTATTGACAATTGCATTGCGTAGGTTAGTTAATGTTATTTTTCTTTGTTTCTCTTATCCTTACAACGAATATAATTTAGTGCAACTTGTACCAACCAAATATTATCGTATTGACTTGGATTTCATGATATATATATATATATGTTGGATTTGCATGATATCTATGTTGGATTGAATCGTATTTATTTTTTGTTGAACTTGGAAAATGGATTGTGCGTGGAAGTTGGAGGAAAATTGGTTCTTAGAGGATGATGGATATTGGTTGTTGGTTGTTGGATGAATTTTGGATTATATGTTGGTTGTTGGATGAATTTTGGATGATGGATGGATGTTGGATGAATTTTGGATGATGGATGGATGGTTGTTGCATATAATATTGTACAGGTTAATTCCCAATTATGGGTTTATCCAATTTACAAACGGAGCTCTACCGAAATTTATGCAGAAAATATTCTGCTTGCTGCATTCTGCTTCTTGCAAGAGGAGGTTGGTGGAACATACGTAAATATAAAATAATTTTTAAAACAAAATCAGTATATTGCTGCGGTTTTTCTCAAAAACCGCAGCAATATACTGTATTTTTTATAATAAAAAATAGATATTGCTGCGGTTTCAGGGAAAAACCGCAGCAATATTTTTTTTTTATATAAAAATAAAGTATATTGCTGCGGTTTTTTCCAGAAACCGCAGCAATATACTATATTTTTATAATAAAAAAAAAAGAATATTGCTGCGGTTTGTACCAGAAACCGTAGCAATATGTTGTAATATTGCCGCGGTTTTCCGCAGCAACAGTTTAATTACCTATTGTTGCGCCGTTAATTGTTGCGCGGTCAAAACCGCCGTAATAGGCCACTTAATGACCGCATCAATAAGCATTTATTCTACTTGTGTATCAATGGAATAGGTTAGGTAGGTAAGTCACTCTTTCAAGCAAATGATAATGTTATTTATGTTGATGGCACTAGTTGAAAAAACGTCAAAGGATCCGATCAAAATAGGGCTTACAAATCCAGTTTTGGGCCGGAACAGGTGTACACGAATCAGCTAGGAGTGATCAACTAATCCGGTCAAAAACTTTGATTGCTTTTGAGTATTTCACAACTGTGTGACAAAGGAATTCAAATTGACTTCAAATCAAATCTTTGTCTTGTAGTGAACTATGATACAAGAGAACTGGTCTGTCACGGAAGTAGACACAAATATTTGTATAACATATTTGAGTCAAATTCCCAAATATAATGCAACTTGTCTTAGTGTTGTTAAGGATGATTAGTGTCTTTTACATAAGAGGATTGGTCATGTAAATTTATCATTGTTGAATAAATTGAGGTCTTAAAACTTGGTTATTGGCTTACAAAATATCAAGTTTGAAGCAGACTAGATCTGTGATGGATGTGCTAACTACAAGCATGTCAGGCCTTCCTTTAAGCCAAATAAGGTAGTAAGTACTTCTAGACCCTTTGAACATATCCACATCGACTTGTGTGGACCTATGCGTGTACAAATCACAAGTGGGAACTATTATGTATTTGTTATAGTTAATGATTATTCTCGTTTTACTTGGACAATTTTTCTGAAGTTTAAGAATGAAACATTTATTGAATTTGAAGCTTTGGTGAAACAGGTATAGAATAAGATTAATCTTCAACTGGCAACAATATGATCAGAGCATGGTTACGAACTTGGTAATGCAAGCTTTATTGATTATTGCAAGGATTATGGCGTGTCCCATAACTTTTCAACACTTAGAACCACTAGTGGAAAAAACGTTATATGTCACAACACAACCGCTGCGGTCCTTAAGAGTTCCGAATCCGTAAATCCTCGGAAATTTGGGTGGGAAATCTGGGAAACTGACCGCTCCAATTTTTAAGAGAACAGGATCAGTTAACAAAAAATCGACCAGGTTTTTTATTAACGGATTCGGTTAAAGTGACCGGATCAGCTAGTCCTTAGGCCCAACGTTAAGAAAAGCCCAACTTATTGGAGCCTTCCTCTCCTCCCCATTTAAACCCTCTCAAACCTGCTTCCCCCCTCAAACGCCCACTCCCTCTCTCAAACCCTAACTCCCTCTTCCATCTCTCAAACGCCCCCTCCCTCTTCCATATCTCAAACGCCGCTTCACCCCCTTCCCTCTCTCAAACGCACCCTCCCTCTTCCTTCTCCTACTCCTCTTCCATCTCTCATCCTCCCCTCTTCTTTCATCGACGCAGCTAACTCCACACTACTTCGCACCATCTTCATCGTTCTTCGTCATTCTTCGCACCATCTTCGACGATCCCGCACCATCTTCGTCGTTCTCCGCACAATCTTCGACGATTCCCGCACAATCTTCGACGATTCCCGCACCTCTTCGTCGATTCCCGCACCATTTCCGAGGTCGAAAGTTAAGATTTTTAGTTCGGGGTTTTGTAATTCTCTTCGTCGCTTTTGTAGTTCTCTTTGTCACTTTTTCATCGATGATTTAGTTGTAGTTCGAGGTTTTGTAATGCTCTTCATCGCTGATTTGTTTTCCGTTTTTTAATCTTGTTTGTAATTCCAGATCTATGGTTTTTTTTTTCGTTTCATTTGTAATTCCACATCTTTGTAATTAGACTCATAATTTTTTTCGTTCTTGTAGCTAGTTTCGTTTTTAATTCATGATTTAGGGTTATTCGTTTTCGTTTTTTAGTTGTATATATTTTAGTTTGGTTTTTATTGTATATATTTAATGCCTTATTTTGATTTGTAATTTATATTTGCTTGTTATACGTTTGTTGCAATTTGGTTTATTTTGGCTATAAATTCTGTATATTAGGGCTTGTTTGTTTTTAGTTATTAGCTTGTTGCAATTTGGTTCATTTTGGCTAGAGTCAATTGTGTATAAATTGTATATCCCTTTATCTTGTAATAATATCTGATATCTCTCTACTTTTGTACTCTCATCATCAGTATCATGCTACACTTCTTTTCGACCCCACTACAAAAGTAACACCTAGGTTGGCATAAAGTGCACATGAAAAGTAAATTAATATATATAAGTATAATATATGGTGGACAGTGTTGATCTATAACTACCTCAATTCGTTTGTTTTTGTATAGAATGAAAAACGCAAAAAAAAAAATAATTTTTTTTTATTCCGGGGGCTGTAACTTATCCGGTTATGGGTGAAAACCGGATCAGTTACCCCATTAACCGGATCAGTTAATGGTGTAACTGATCCGGTTTTCGACCGGAGCAGTTGACTTTTGTCTACCCTCCGAGCCCAACCACTCTAGACCAAAAACTGGATCTGTAAGGCTTATTTTGACCAGATCTGTAGAAAGGAAGAACATAACATTGGATGAAATTCCATGAACCATGCTACTGGAGAGTGGTTTGCGAAGAAATTTTTGGGCTGAAGCTCTGATCACTGCTTGTTACATACTAAACAGAGTTATGTGAAGACCACTACTGAAGAAGACACCTTATGAACTCCTCAGAGGAAGGAAACCAAATTTTGTGCATCTAAAAATCTTTGGGTGCAAATGTTATGTGCACAAGAATGGGATGCATAATCATGATAAATTTCATCCTAGAAGTGATGAGGCTCAACCAGTGCAAGTAGTTGATAATGAAAATCAAGGACGTAATGTGCCCTAGAATAACTCTTCTACTGAGCAACAAGCTAATGATGTCTCAGTAGATCATGTTATTCAATCTGATTCTCCTATAAATGAGTCCATCAACTCAGGGGAAAGCAACACTAGCTAAAAGTGGTTCAAATGAAGAAAGAGAGTGAGCACAAAATAAGTTTGACTTTAACACATCCTTCAAGTATAAATCTTCTCACCCCACTGATTTGATAATTAGTGACATTCATAAGGGTGTTCAAACAAGGAAATCTTTGCCAAACTCTTGTGCTTTTTACTCTCTCTTATCTGATATTGAACCAACGTACTATAAAGCTGCTTAGATTGATCCTGATTAGGTTCTAGGTATGCAGGATGAACTGAATCAGTCTGAGAGGAATCAAGTTTGACACCTTGAACTTAGAACGAATGATATATCAGTTATGGGAACTAAGTGGGTTTTCAGATATAATTTGGATGACTCAGGAATTATAGTCAGAAATGAAGCTAGACTAGTGGTTCAAGGGTTAAATCAACAGGAAGCAATTGATTATGAAGAAACCTTTGCACCAGTAGCTAGACTTAAAGCAATTAAAAATTTGATTGCTTTTGCTGCTCATCGTAATATGAAGCTCTTTCAAATGGATGTTAAGACGACCTTTCTTAATGGCTATTTGAAAGAGGATGTGTATGTAGTAGAGCAGCCTCCTAGTTTTGAGAGCATTGAATTCCAAATCATGTTTAAAAATTAGACAAAGCTCTCTATGGCTTTGAAACAAGCACCCAGAGCCTGGTGAGATACTCTCTAGTTTTCTCATCGGTAATGGATACAAGAGAGCTTCATTTGACAAAACCTTATTTTTAGAAACCAGGGAAACAAATCTGTTAGTGGTCCAAGTATATGTTGATAATATATTGTTTAGTGCTACTAATTCTATCTTGGGTGATGAGTTTGCAGACCTAATGAAGAGTGAATTTGAGATTAGTATGATGAAAGAAATTGGTTTCTTCTTAGGTATGCAAATCAAACAAGGTTATGATGGAATTATGATCCATCAACAAAAGTACCTCAAGGAGCTGGTCATGAGGTGTGGTCTGCAAGATAGCAAATCCTATGATACACCCAATCCTACTTCAGCCAAGCTGAGTCTAGATGAGAAAGGAAAGGATGTGGAGGGTGAGCTATTCAGAGGAATGATTAGTTCATTGCTTTATTTAACAGCTAGCAGACAGATATAACGTTCTCTGTGGGGGCAACCATAAAGATTCACATCTCAAGGCGGTGAAGAGATTTTTCACATATCTCAATGGAAAAAATGACTTGTGCCTATCATATCCATAATGTAAGAGTATCTGTTTGATTGGTTACACTGATGCTGACTTTACAGGTTTTATTGTAGACTAAAAAAGCACATATGGCATGACTCATTTCTTAGGCCCTTATTTGATTTCATGGGGTTCAAAGAAATAAAATTATGTTGCCTTGTCTACAGAGGAGTCTGAATAAATTACTTATGCACTATGCTATCCACAATTATTGTGGATAACTTAGATGAAGGATTTTGGAATTGAGTTTGATAGTGTTCCTATCCTTTGTGATAACACAAGTGCCATTAACATTTCTAGAAATACTTTTCAACATTGATGGACTAAACATATTGAGATAATATATCACTTTCTCAAGGACAATATGGAGTTTTGCAGATTAGAGGATCAATTGGTTGAAATTTTTTACAAAACCCTTGTCTAGGGAAGTGTTTGTCAGACTTCATCCTCTCTTAGGGAAGATTAGATGAGTAACTACCTAATCATAATTTTTCCCTTCTGATTAGAAAATTGATCATGTATTGTGTATATAGCTTTGTGATTATCTAGCATTACAAACTCTTTGTGAAGGACTCGCAAAGTTCTTATTAGATATTGTTCTAATTGTTGATACTCTAAGTTGCCAACTGGTAATTCCCTAATTAATATTGTTGTGCAGACTAGTAGCAAACCCCCTGGAGATTAGTGCTTTGATGCGGTTACTTTTTAAAATTTGATTAATTATGTGATTTAAGAATTGCAGACTTAAGTATGGCAAGTGAAAGGAGACGGTTCTTTACTTGCCATAATGAAGGTTATTCATTTTGTATCTGCGATAACCTTAAATTGTCTAATTTGTAACTGTTGCAAGTTGTTTTTTTATTATCCTTGAAGTTTTTGTGATCACTTTGATTTCTTCTATGCTAAAACACTTGAAAGTTTCTCTCTCTTCTCTTTCTTTCAGTTTCGATTTTTCTTTTTTTAAAATTAGCTCTCTCTAGCTAACTCTAACATTCCTTATGCATTTGATAATCATTCACGGAAAGAATCCAGTCTCATTGTCTCCCAATTGTTCATAATCATGTCAAAGAGGAGTACTTTTCTGCATAAGGAAAAGGGTGTGATCAATTCTCCATCTCTGGAGAAAAAGAAGAAATCGAAAGGAATTGTTGAAGAAGAGATTCAAGCACCTCAAAAGAAAACTCGTTATACCAAAATTCTGAAATCCACCACAAAAACTCCCTCTCAAAAGAAAAAGCCCAAAGAGCTTACTCCTTCACCTTAAAAATCTCCTCCTCGCACTCGCATTGAAGAGGAGGATGAACCTGAGATATCTAAACAAGTTTCCTCTCATCACATTGAAGAGGGGGAACCAAAAGTACCAGAGACAAAACTTCTAGTTGCAATTAAGCCTCCAATAACCTCTATTCCAAAAGAGAAGAAAGTGAAGAAAAAGACTAAGAGGTATGTGCAACCTGAAATCTCGACTAATTTAAACATAGAAGTTTCTAGAATTGCAAAGGAAGTGGTTTATATGTCCGGTATAGGAAAATTAGGTAAAACTTAAATCATCGTTTCCACTCCTAAATCAAAGAAGAATGCCCCTGTTGAAAAATCTGTTGAAGAAGAAACTGGTGATGAGGAGCCTATGGAGCTAGACAAAGAGAAAAAGAAGGACAAGAAAAGGAAGATGCAGGTTGATGTTCTTCCATTTGTTTGGAGAAAGCCAAGAAAGCTCAATCTGTTGCTTCATCGTGTCATGAACCTTTGTATGATTTGAGTGAGCATATCATACTATATGGGTTTATTTGTCCTAGTGGTTGGTTAAATTAAGGATTTGTGTCTAAATCGAAAGAGATGTTAGTGTAGACACCAAATTTTGAACCCCTTTTTTTCGGATAAATAAAGATTTTGAAAAGAAATAAAAATAACGAAAACCGTCATGCATCGTGGAGCGCGCGCCCCGTCAAATGCATGTTTCGCCTGGAGCGCGAGTTTCATTTCGTCGTATGGTTTTCCATCTTTTGCGTATTAGTCATGCAATTTCGGCGTAGAAATAAAATTTTCCGTGAGTCACAGTCAATAACTACAACCACCGTTTTAATAAAATGATTTGTAGTATAATCATGCTCGTCATTACTAATTTAACGAGCTTTCGTTAATTGTTTTAAGTAAGTCTTTCGAAAAAACGGAAAACGAGTCGCGATTAGGCGTCGGTATTTTAGTCGTATCCCAAAACCGGTAATAATCAGTTTTCTTGATGGTCAAGTCATTGTTCATTGGATAAAGACTAAGAATATATTCTTTATCCACTAATCACATCCTTTATCCATTAGTTAGAGAATAAGAATCATGAAAAGATGTGAGAATAAGAATCAAATCCCATGTGTAAGTGGGGAGGAATCCGGATTTTTGCCGGAAGAATCGAGTGTGCGCCAAGCACACAATCATGCGCTAGACGCATGATTGTGCGCCTACCACACAAGCATTCTCTGCGCCAGACACAGAGCCTTGCGCCTAGCGCACGGAACTGTGCCTAGCGCAGGCTCCTGCGTTTGGCGCAGCGTCCTAATCAATTTTGTTTGCACTTTTTTCGATGCATTTTTTTTACGTATTAGGATGTTTAGGGAAGAATATTTTCTGAAAATCTGATTTTGCCTCATTTATGAGAACATCCAAAAAGAATAAGAATATTTGTGTTTCCAAAGAGATTTGATGATGTCATTGAGGTGAGGTCATTAGAGTGATGTCATTATGGTGATTAAGGATGAAGAAAATCAGATTTTTTTGGGTGAAAAATCTGATTTTCTACTTCTTTGAAACCCTAGTTCACCTGCCTCATTTCTCTATAAATACCCTCCTTTTTCCACTTCAAAACCAAGTTGAGAAAAAACACAACTCAACTTCACTCTCGTCTTCTCTACTACTCTTCTCCTCCTTAATCTTTCCCTCTATGCAAAAGTCTTAATTAGTAAGTAAACAAGTTGAAAAAAATTCAACTTAATTTCACTACTTCTCTCATGTTCTCTACTACTTCCTTCCTCTAACAAATCTCATTAAAGAAAAAGAAAGTAAAAGTTAGGAAAATAATAAGTAAGTAAAGAAGTTCATCAAAAGAGAAAAAAAACACAAAAAGAGTTTAAGTTAGTAATTAAGTGGATTTAGGAACTCACTTGGAAATTAAGAAAATCACAAAAAAAGGTAGAAAAATTTGCAAAAAGGAAGTGCATCATTGAGCTAACAAGGTAAAGTTGAAACTCTTGTTAATTTTGATTATCTTCTTGAGCATCTACTAACTCTCTCTTTGTTTCTTCTTATCATTTTTTAATTTTTGGAGTGATTTGGGTATGAGGAAGTCCTAATAGGTTCCCAACCTTAAATCACCCCACCTAGAATAGTCAACTCTAATGGGGAGACTCTTAGGAAACAATGTGATTATATGATTTTATTTAATCAAGTTGTTGTTCATCACCAAAAAATGTTTTCATAAAAAAATTCAAGACAAATTGTGCATAAACATCTCCATAAAAAGAAAATGTGATGCTGTAATTATAATCAGTTTTAATTTCGTACTTCATTCCATTTTTCGTCTATATTATTAAAATGGTTTGTAGGATTTAATATTTTTTCTATGAAGTGCAAGATGTTTCCAGAAACGGCGCTTTGGAATTTCTAAAATTTTTTTTTTTTATAAATAATTAAAAATCATGCAACTTTGTTGTGCAAAACTGATTTTATCCAGTGCCACATAAGCTTTTTCAGTCAATAAAAGTTTAAAATAAAATCATTTAAATAAAACTAATAACACCAAGTTTGAAGAAAACATCAATAGCTTTTCAAAAATATAAAAATCATGTTCATATGAATTTTATACAATTTTACGTAATTTTTACAAAACTATTCATGTAAATCACTAAATTTTAGAAAACTGATTTTCCTTTACTTAAGAAAATAAATACAAAAAGGTTCTTAAAAGTGTCCAATTTAGATAAAAATTTCCAGTATAGTTTTACAAAGTGTCTAGAATATTCATACCAAAATTTATTTCAAAATAAGTTCAATAAGTTGGATTTCAAATAACAACTTCAATAAAAGTCCTGTTTTGACCAGTTTGAATATAAAATTCACCATAATTCAAGTTGTCACTAAAAACTTGTGAAAATTTGAAACATCATAATTAACTTAATGATCTATCCACAAGTTTATCACATGCTCGATTTAACGTTTTCTACAGAAAGTTATGAATTTTTCAAGTCAGTACAAGAACAAAAGTGCAATCTGGAAAATGAAATAACGTGATTAACTCAAGTTTCATAAAAAATATTGTTTTCTTTTCACACGAAAATATTAATTAAATATCATTAAATTTTTAAGTTTCTCTTAAAATGACTCATTTTATCATGTAAATAAAAATCAATAAAAATTATCATAAAAAACAAAATCAAAGAGGTTAGTTAATCTCTAACTTTTTCACAAGTTTACAAATAAATATGAATTTCAAAGCCCATTCCAGGAGATGAAGATCAAGGAGCATCATGGTGAAGATCAAGATTGAAGATTTGTATAGATCATAGATTTTGTACATTTTTTTGTAATACTAATTTCTTTGTAAATAATTATTGCATCACTCAATTAATAAAAAAATTATGGAGATGTTTATGCATAATGTTCATAAATAATTTCACAATTCTTTTTAATAAAATGAGCAACCAATGTTACAAATATTGCATGTTGGGCGCAATATATCATAGTATATGAATTAAATGACCCAATCTCAATTAAGAGGAAAAATTGCAAATCTAACTAAGTTAAATTGTATGATGATCCATCTTACATTTTAAAAATGTGTTCTCCATATTCAAATGGATTAATCATATAATTTGACATAATTAGATTGGTAATTATGATCTCCGAATTGATTTTAGGCCGTTTCACGTGTCTTGCTTTAAATGGCCAAATTCCAATTAGCCAAACACAATCTCCAAATTTGATCTCAAATTGATCATTTCTCTCTAAATGACTTAATAATCTTTAATCAATATTATTTCTCAAAAGCCTTCAATTAGGAAGCAAACCTCAAACTTCTAAGACCTCTTGAAAATCATAAACGTAATCACTAATTAAGGTGGTTATTTCAATCAGCGATTAATCGCTAATTAGAGCGGTTAACCCAAACTTTTCATTCAATCACTAATAAGGGTGATTAGCTTAACCTTTCATCATATTTAATCACTAATTAGAGTGATTATCTTAAATCTTTGCTGATCACTAATTAAGGCGATTAACTTAACCCTCTTTATTTAATCACTAATTAGAGTGATTATCTTAAACCTTAATAATCGTTAATTAGGACGATTATTCTTCTTATTTAATCATTAATTAGAGTGATTATCTTAAACCTTAATAATCGTTAATTAGGACGATTATTTTTCTCATTTAATCACTAATTGGAGTGATTATCCTAAACCTTGAATAATCATCAATTAAGGTGATTACTTCTTAACCTTCATTGTTAATCACTAATCAAGGTGATTATCTTTCCTCTCGTATTTAATCACTAATTAAGGTGATTATCTTAATCTCATTTCAATGACTAATTGGAGTGATTACCTTATTCCTAATAGATTTGTTTAATTCTAAAGGTGAGTTATTCATAATCTCTTTCCTTTTCTTCCCCAATGGAATTGGCCATTTAGGGTGAGACATCAGATCGATCTACGATGGTTTTGATCCACGAGTGGATTCCAATCCCGCAATGATTGGTACGTAGTGCAACTTCAGTGCTCAAACCTACCATGTACAAATGATATATTGGTCCTAAATAAAAATGGTTGATGTGTATATGTGCAAATTATGTGATTTTCTTTCTTTTGAATAGTCATGATTACTTTAAATTGGAAAATAACGCATTTAGTAAGAGCCTGTTCTGTAGAACGGAAGAGGAGACGAGTTACAGACGTTCGCACCTCTTAACCTAAACCCCGAACCCTATCTCATGGTATGAAAGACCAATTTTCAAAAAAGCCTTATCCATATGAAGTCATCATCGTTTTAAATGATTATCCATGTGAAGTCATCATCGTTTTCAGTCGGTCAATACTTCAGTAATCATTAACTGTAGCTGAATTGCTGCCGAAATGGTTATTGAAATATTAAGAGTATTCTTGTTTATTTATCATAAGTGTCATGTAAAAAAACATATGTGCTCACTTTTTTTTCAAAAAAAACTCACATTTACTTCATAATTCTTTTTCAAAAACAAAATTGATTTTTAAAAGAAAAAAAATCCTGTTTTGAAAATATAATCCCAAAAAAAAAAAATATAAAAAATGAAAAGAGTCATAATCACGAGTTCAAAACGAGTCATGTTTAGGAGTTAGAATGTAATTAAAACTGTATAGTCTAAAAACACAAGAAGTCTAGTCTAAAAATATTTGATTAAAAAAATGTGTCGAATCAAAAGGGATAATCACATTTCAAAAAAAAAATCCTTCCATTTTCTGCTAAGAATCATAAAGGAAATTCGTTATTTTGTGACTAACATTTTTAGTGTGTACATTTCAGGTACTTCACATTAGTCTAATCCTAAGAGGTGGAACAAACGTATTCAAACAGGAGAATACATGGCCTGCCGCCTAGCAAACTGAACTCGGAAAAAGGTTGAGAAGAACCCGAGTACTTCACAGTCTAATCCTTAGAGGTTGAACAGACGTATTCAAACAGGAGAATACATGGCAGGGCGCCCGACAAACTGACGTCTGAAAAAAGTTTGAAAAGTACCTGAATCATTTAATTGCTTTTTTATACATTGTAGGTAGAGCTACGTGCGATTTGATCCCCTAAAAAAAACAAAAAATTCTGATGTTGTAATGCATCTATCTTAGTTTCTTTACCATGTAATGTACTAAAAGGGGTACGTAGGCAACTCATTTTCCGAGTGCAGCTGCAAAAAAAAAAAATTTTAATTTGTGTAAAATTTCATTTTTAACATGTCAGAACTACATTGGGCCTGATTCTCCATTCAAAACAAATCATCACAAGAAAAAACTTCTTCCCCAAAATCCATATCCACTTATGGAGATACGTAGGCAACCTTCGGGTGCGACCCCTTTTGCATTTAATATTTTCTTTTATGGTTTCAGCGCTTAGAATCAATCAATATATGCAGATCACTACAAACAAGAACGATATCTGGGGCATTATAATTTGCCAAAATGAGGACACATGCCTCGTTATACCTCTTTTCTCTAATTTATGTAGTAGCAGGAAATGGAAGGATATAATCAAATTGATTTTGAAAAATTTTGTGTATTATCCCGGAAAAATATGAGTCTAAAAAAGTGGAAGTAAATAAAAAGGTCCAAGTCTAAAAAAAAACAATAACAAGTCAAAAAAAAATTTAATGAAAAATCCAAAACAAATGATAGAGTCAAGGTTTCACACCTATTAATAAATGATAACTGAAATTGGGGTAAAACAAAAAAAAATTCTCAATGATATCATTTCTTTCATTCCCTACACACAAAAAAAAAAAAAAAGAAAAGAAGAACCAAAGTCTGGATAAATTTTTGTGCTAACCTTTTCATTTTATTTTACAGGAACTCTGCTTGGGCCCGCTCAGGATCTAGGCTGATTCGCCGAAATTCTGACCATAGTGAACGTTCTCTGTCAGTGATACTGTCATCCTTGTCTACACCTGTTGTATTCTCTGCTACACGTTTCAGCAATATGTCTGAAATTCCGAACAACGAGCACCAACAGAACTCTACCCCTCCACCTGATCCAATGACTGAGCTCCGAGGACTTGTCCAAGCCATGCTTGACCGACAGGATAATATTGAACAAATTGTGTTGGGCATAATGCGCCAAAGCGCCCAGATGCCTCCTCCTCACCTTTTCACCATGAGCCTATGAACAATGAGAGAGAAACTCCCACTAAGCTCGAGGAAGAAGTAGTTAAGCTCAAGGAAGTTTTAAAAGGCATGACTAAGGCTGAACCATGGATGGACATTCATGGGTTAACACTTTTCCCAATGGCACAATTACCTCATGGTTTCAAGATGCCTAACGTGACAAAGTTTGATGGGAACGGCAGCCCCACCAATTTCCTGAAAATGTAGGTAGGGGCAATGAGTCCCTGGGAGTGGAAGAATCTTTGATGGCCCAACTCTTCCAACAGTATATGGATGGTGCCACAGCACATTCGTTCCTCAATCTTGAAAACACAAAGAAATCCACTTGGGCTGACATAGTCAGAGAGTTCTCAAACCAATACAAATATAATGAAGAAATTGATGATATTAGAAGGGATTTGGAGACCACTTCTCAAAACCTTAATGATACATTTTCTTCATTCATCACTCGGTGGAGAAATAAGGCATCCAAAATGATGAGTAGGCCTAATGAAGAAGAACAACTGCAAATGGTTGTGAAGAACCTTCTTCTTGTCTATCAGAAGCATATGGCATACCAATATTTCACGACCTTCAAAGCTTTGATTGCTACGGGAACTTTAATTAAGGACGCTGTGAAAAGGGGAGACATCAAGAAATATTAACCTACAGGCAACGCCACTTATAATGCAAATTTTGGAAATAACAAAAGAGCCCAAAACAATGATTCAGTAGTTCCTAAGACAACTAATGCGATCCATGCCATTGGCGCATCGTCAGCATTCCAGTTGCGACCACAAAGGAACTTTACTCCTTTGAACATGACTTATTCCCAAGCTCTCTCCAAGCTAAAAAAAGGCCAATCCCATTCAAACTTTGAATCCACGTCCACCTCCTAAAAATCCTTACCCTGGTTATGTCCCAAACCAAAACTGTGAGTATCACCAAAGTCCGGGGCATAATATTGAAAGCTGCACGGCTTTAAAGCATCAAATTCAAAACCTTGTGGATGATGGAAAACTCTCTTTAGGGTCCAGTTCCAATAAACCAAACGACTCTCAGCCCAACATCACAAAAAAACCCCTTCCTAATCATAAGCTCTCATTTGCCATTAATGCCATCTCTGCTGCTTCAGATGGATGCGATCCGACCCAGTTAATCCGTAAGACAACTCCCCAAATGTATGAAATGCCAATAGCCGTAGGTTACAAGTGCCTGGTTTATGACTATTCCACTCAAGAAAAGGTCAAAATGATGCCTTGTAAAGACCTCAATTTCACTCTCAACAAGGATCCATTCTCTGACATGTGTGGAACCTTGGATTATGATGGTGCTTTCTTCATTTTGGACTATGATGCTGATGAAGATGCCTCTTCGGTCTTGACAATTATGGAGAAAAACACTGGAGGACATTCCACTACTCTAAATACATATCGGCGCCCCATCTGCCTCGATGATCTTAGTGATGAGGAGTACGTTCCCAGCCTCATAGGGCAGCCATTCTAAAGCATCTCAATGAAGCTTCGGTAAGCTCTTCCATAACACCTGACCAAATGGTGGGGCTCATTCATGGGGTAGATCGAACTCTCATGTTCACAAACAATGATCTCCCTTACAATATCAACCACAACAATTCATTGCACATCACTATACGCTGTAATGGATGGGAGATACCTAGGGTGTTGATCGACAATGGCTCCGTAATTAATGTTTGCCCTCTGCGTGTGCTAACAAGACTTGGGTATTCAAAAGAAGATCTAGTACCATCCAACCAGGTGGTCAGAGCATATGATAATGCCAAGAGAGAAGTACTGGGTTTAATCAGTCGCCTCATTGAATGTGGTCCCGTGGCAAGGAAGGTGGAATTCATGGTTATTGACATTCAAGCATATTTTAACCTCTTATTAGGAAGATCATGGCTGCATGAAAATAGAGCAGTAGCCTCTACTTTACACCAAAAGATAAAGCTTCTCATTGATTAGGACGCTGTGACTATTTATGGTGATCCAGAAATCATGACCATCTCCAACACCGAAAAACCAGTATTGTATTTAAACGAAGTTGAGGGCACTAGGTTGGATGGTAATACTATCCACTGCATTCTAGCAGCACCTAAAAATTCATGGATGAATGAGGTTCCAACAGCCACACCGGATGTAAGTGCTGAAGAAATAGAGCCAGAATACGAACCGAGTGAGGATGATGAAGAAGAGGTAGGAGCTCCAAGCATTGACGCTCATGATACATCAGTTAAAGCACTGGAGGAATCTTGTGTCGGCAATCCTTAAGATGATGATAATTATTCAAAGGAGAGATCTAGGACAGATGATTTTGACCTGGACTTTAATGTAGTGGGTCCTATCCGAGAAGTTCACACTGAATCACTGATTCTCTTTCCAGAATATCAACATGAAGATCACTATCGCGAATTGCCACAGTTCAGGAAATTTGACGGGAACGGTGATCCTTTTGTCCACTTAGTTGGATTTGTGAATGCCTTGCACCCATGGGGCATACCAGATTGTGTAGATAGAGCTAGTTAGGAAAATGCTAGCCAAGTTTTTCTTAATTGGGCACTCGAGCATAAACAGACTGATGTCAAGAAGTTGATGCTAGTCACTTTGCATCAGAGAGCCTTAGAAACTTTCTCACACTTTTGTTCAAGATGCACTCATATCGCACACAACTTCGTTTCCATATTACTGATCGAGAGTTCATGCTCATATTGCTGCGGAACTCGAACGATTTCTATTATCGTCACATGGTTACTATCAAGTACACCTCCCTCAACCACATAGAACAACATGGCTTTGACATCGATGCTCTGAAATTGCAAGTGAAACGACCATGGGAAGATCTTGAAATTCCCAACACAAATCCAAGGGTAGATGCTAAGATAGATGAACCATTGAGTATGGTGTATGATCGTCTTCGGAGCCAAGGAATAATCCAAGCCTCAGCATATGTGCACTGTTTACCTTTTCCTGGAACAGACATGAGCAAACTCTGTGCTTATTGTCGTCAATTTGGGAATGAAACTGATCGATGCCATGATCTTTATTACAAAGTTCAAAATCTGGTTGATCGAGGCATCATTAGTCCAACCCATAAGGAAGTGCCCGCAAGGAAAGTGTCGGCGCGCCCTCAACCTCAATCCCAAGTTGATATCTTCCGCAAATTAGTCGAGCAAGGTCAGATGCATCCACTTCCAAGACGCCCAGGCGCAAGTCCCATAGGATCAGATCTTCACAAGTACTGCCAATATCATCAGTTGCATGGTCACGGGACAAACCAATGTCACGCTCTCAGCTATCGCATCAAGCAGATCACCAACATAGCTCTGGTCTACCGCAAAGCTACTTGATCATCTCACAGAAAGAAAAAATCTTCGGTAATGTTCTGTAGGAGGTTAGCCCATCAAAAAAATAATAATAGAGAAAAAGAAAAATCTTTCAGCTCGTTAGTATCAGAGAACTACGTGCAGCTTGAATCCCCATTATCACGAACACTTGCACTGTGAGATCACTCCACCTATGTAACACATGGGGTACGTAGGTAGCTCAATATGAGTGCATTTGCTTTATTAAATAAAAAACTTTAGTTCTTTCTAAAATAACGAACTACGCTGAGTCTGATTCCCCATAAAATGCACCTGGAGTAACGGAGGATATGTAGGCAGCCTTCGAGTTCGACTCAAATGTATTAACCATTGTATTTCAGGCAATGTGATCAGAATTCAAGATGGCAGTCATCATAGGAGCAATTTCAGAATGCTGAATTGACACATCAATGGGGATACAGGCCCTAATTTCTATATTTTCTGTCTTTGTTCAATACTAAAACAGGGAATGGAAGAATGAAAAAAAAACATTTGTTTTCAACACCAATGACAATAAAATCATTCAAGAGAGTCAAACTAAAAAAAAAAAAATTGTAAAGGTGGACCATTCCAGTCAAAATTTGGCGAAATCATTTTCGCAAATTTTCTTTATTCTGCAATATGTAGATTTCTTCTCTTTTCTTTTAATTCTTTTTTCTCTACCTTTAGGTCCAAAAAGAAGAAATTTTGTCCCTTCTTTAAGGATGACCAATTACCATCAGAAAACAAAAGCCTCACCCATATCCACAAATGCGGTCAAAGAGCCTGTAGGGTTTGCCATGCAATCTCTGTCCAAAGGATTTCAAATCATGATGAAGATGGGTTATACTCATGGAACCGGATTAGGGCGTGATGGTAGGGGAATAAAGCAACCAATCCCCATAGTAGACAAGCAAAACCGATATGGATTAGGATATGATCCGGGCAGCACTTCTCACAACATCAAAGAACCTTCCTTTACCCTCAACGGCCAGTTCATCCTGCAAGGAGATACTGAGCTGTACTATGAGTTTCCAGAACCTTCGCTTAGTAGGAAGGAACAAAAGATTTTACCGGAATCGGAGATATTCTTCAATGAGGCTAGAAATCTGGACTTAATCAAAAGTTGGTTTGTCCAAAAAAACAAAAAATAAAAAAAGAAAATGACTGGGTGGATAATCTGGAACATGGAGTCCTGAAGAAACTTTTCACTTCTGAGTCCTCTGAGGAAGATTTTGACCCGGTGTCTTTGATGATACCTTTTGGGCGAAAGCATTGAACATAAGTGGAGTATTGAGTGTCAGGCAAAAGACGGGCCTATAGAATTTAAAATGTTTTTAGGAAACCATCCTCCACATACATCTCATGAAAATACCTTTTCACCCCTTTCAGATGGATATCATACAGATAGCTCATCTTCTAACCAATCTACCTTGCATACCCAGTCAGAAGACTCTGATAGTGTGGAAATTGAATGTGAACCTTTATCTTATTACATTTGCATGCAAGATGTTATTTCTGACAGTGAATTTAATAATGATGAATCACTTGATACAACTGAAACATATATAAAACCCATGGAAGAGTCCATTGTAATTAATGTTGGTACAGAAAATGTTGTAAAAAAAGTTAAAATAGGTTCATCCCTCTCCCAAACTGAATAATCTGTGTTTATTGTATTGTTAAAAGAGTATGTAGATGTGTTTGCATGGTCTTATGCTGATATGCCTGGCGTTAATAGAGTAATTGCGGAACATCGCATTCCGTTACATCCTGAGAGCAAGCCTAAGCAGCAAAAGCTCCGCCGAATGAAACCAGAGATTAGTCTGAAAGTGAAAGAAGAAATACATAAACAGCTTGATGCTAAATCCATCCAAGCTGTAAAGCATCCGAGTTGGCTCGCCAATATAGTGGTCGTACCTAAAAAGGATGGAAGAGTTCGGGTGTGCATTGATTTTCATGATTTGAATGCTGCATCACCAAAAGATTGCTTTCCTCTGCCCCACATCAATGTCCTTGTGGATAGCACGGCCGGTCATGCAATGTTTTCCATCATGGATGGATTTTCGGGGTATAATCAAATACTCATGGCTCAAGAAGATACGACAAAGACATCTTTCATCACTCCGTGGGACACTTTCTGTTACCGAGTTATGCCTTTTGGTCTCAAGAATGCCGGAGCCACATATCAAAGGGCTGCAACCACTATCCTTCATGACCTCATCCACGACATTGTGGAGGTCGACATGATTGTGAAAAGTGAAGATCATGAGGGGCATGTTCCCGCACTAAGGTTCTTCTTTGAAAGAATCAGGAAGTACAATCTAAGGCTAAACGCTCAAAAGTGTGTGTTTGGCGTCACTTCAGGGAAGTTATTGGAATTCATTGTCAGTCAAGACGGCATCAAAGTGGACTCTGAAAAGGTGAAGGCCATTCAAGAATTGCCTCCTCCAAAAAACAGAAAAAGAAGTAAGAGGATTTCTCAGCAGAATTCAATATATCCGCAGGTTCATCTCACAACTCACTATGAGATGTGAACCTATATTTAAACTCCTCAGAAAAGGGGCATCCCATAAGTGGAACGAGGAATGTCAGGAAGCTTTTGATTCCATGAAAGAATATCTTTCAAATCCACCTGTTCTAATGCTACCTAGACTAGGGGAACCTCTGATTTTGTACCTCACTATTACAGAAACGGCTATGGGAGCTCTCTTAGCCCAATATCAAGAAGGAACAAAGAAGGAAGTTGCCATATATTATCTCAGCAAGAAATTCCTGGAGTATGAGACAAGATATACCCCACTGGAAAAAGCATGTGTTTCCTTGGTCTATGCCACAAAGAAGTTGAGGCATTACCTCCAAGCTCATACCACCTATCTGATCTCAAGACTTCATCCTATCAAGTATCTGATTGAGAAACCCATTCTTAGTGAAATATTGGCGAGATGGCATGCTATGCTTTCTGAGTCTGTTAAAGGAAGAGCCATATCTGAAGCCCTAGCCGAGGGACCAGTGTCAGGAGATGAGTATGATGATGCATTTCCCGATGAGTACTTATTATTCATTGACAATCCACAATGGTGCATGTATTTTGATGGAGCTTCTAATAGAAGAGGTAATGGAGCCGGGGTTTTGTTAGTAGATCCCGATGGAGTCCATATTCCATTTGCTGTCAAGATGGATTTCCCAACAACAAACAATACAGCTGAGTATGAAGCCTGTATATATGGAGTAAAGGCCGCTTTGGTAGCATGGGCAAGACATCTCACTGTATATGGAGATTCTAATCTCATCATATCTCAAACAATAGGAATTTGGAGGGTTAGAGATGAGAGACTTCAGCTCTACACAGAATATCTTCGGGAGTTGATCCCTTATTTTGATGATATCAGCTTCAAACATCTTCCTCGGGAACAAAATTGTTTCACTGATGCTTTAGCCAATCTCGCTGTTAATTTAACATGGGAAAATGGTACAAAGATCCAGTCAGATTTAATTGAAGAATAGAAGGGGTCTACAGTGACGGCAGCACAAATTGTCACCACACTGGCTCAACAAGATGATGATGATGTCTGATATCAAGAATTTTCTGGAAACAATGCAATATCTAAAGGGAAGTGGCAAGAAGGACCGCATAGCCATCAAAAGGCCAACTGCTCATTTTCTTATACTAAAAGGCAGACTATATCACAAAGGATTTGATGGTACTCTGCAACTCTGTGAGAATGACAGCGAAAAGCAAGCTATCATGGAAGAATTTCATGGAGGTGAATGTGGACCCTAGATGAATGGAAGAATGTTGGCTCGTAAAATTTTGCGAGCAGGTTTTTATTGGAGCACTCTAGAAGGTGATTCCATCAGCTTTGTCCGCGCCTGCAAGCAATGTCAGATATTTGCTAACCTCAATCATATGCCACCTGTGTCGTTAAATAATATGACTTCTCCTTGGCCATTTTCAAGTTGGGGCATAGACATAATCAAACAAATTCATCCGAAGGCTTCAAATGCGCATCAATATATTCTTGTAGCAATTGATTACTTTTCGAAGTGGGTTGAAGCTGCATCATTTTCAAACCTAGGGGAAAGCAAGTCTCGAAATTTATGATTAACAACATTATCTGGCGGTATGGCATACCTTTTGAAATCATCTCTGATATTGGATCACAATTTGAGGGTCATCTGACAACCACTCTCGCAAAATATGCAATCAAGCATCATCAGTCCTCACCTTATCGTCCCCAAACAAATGGAGCGGTGGAAGCAGCCAATAAGACAATCAAGACTATTGTCGCCAAGATGAATGAGAAGACTAGGGAATGACATGACAAACTACCATATGCCCTTTGGGGATATAGGATATCAATCAGGACTCCAACAGGAACAACTTCGTATTCTTTGGTTTATGGGATGGAGCCAGTCCTACCGGTTGAGGTGGAGATACAATCTCTCAGGGTCATAGCAAAAAGTGAAATCTAATAAAACCAATGGTATAAAACTCGTTATGATGAGCTGGCATTTGCAAAAGAGCGCCGACTACAAGCATTGCATAACATTCAACTCTATCAGCGGAGAATTGCTCGTGCATTTAACAAAAGGGTTCGAGATAGAGACATTCAAGAAGGTGATCTAGTCCTAAAGGAAAATAGAGCTCCATTGCATGATCCTCGAGGAAAGTTCAAGCCTAACTGGTCTAGACCATTCCTAGTCAAGCATGTCACCACGGCTGGAGCAGTAAAGCTAATGGATTTTGATGGGAATGAATTCACCCATTTCACTAATCTTGATCAATTGAAGAAATATTACGCTTAGGCATTAAAGTAATTGTAATTATCATGGTCAAGTAACCAAGCAGTTTGTGGAATTTGTATCCTATCTGGTTACTCTTAATAAACATGTCATGTGTTTCTAAATATTCATATAATGTAGACAAAAAAAAAGAGAAATGAAAAACGAAAAAAAGAACGAAAAAAAATGAAAAAAACGAAAAAACGAAAAAAAAGAAAAAAAGGGGGAAAAAGAGAAAAAGAAAAATGATAAAACATGCAAGGATGTTTTTATTTTTTTTAAGGTTTATATGTTATGCTTCTATGTGTCATATGATTGATTAATTATGATTTGCATGTCATATCTAATGTTAAAGTGTGCACGTGTTTAGAATTGTGTTCACATTGAATTTCTCACAAGCATTGAATTCTCACAAATAGATCATTTATTCATCCCAACTAGGGTACTTCATTTCATACATAAAAAGACATAAAGCCTTCCTGTCCTACAAACTCAAAAGAAAAAAAAAGAGAAAATATAAAAAAACTAAAAAAAAAAAGAAAAAACAACATGACATTTCTCTCAAACCCTTCTCCTCTTCATGGTAGCCCGTCTGAATCATTATCTTGACCAATATCCGCCAGAAGCCATTGAAGGTAATCTTCATCAATCAGTGGCAAGTGAGGTTCAGGTAGCGCTGATATAATTTTTGCTCCCTGCCATATAGTAGGCATTCTCAGAATACCACTCATATCAGCCTCATAAGTGGTACATGTTGGAAGAACCTGGATGGTAGGAATGTGATGTTGCCTCCAACCAATTTGCCTTAGATACCTCCATGGAAGGTTGAAAGTGACCTGGTAAAGCCCCGGTAGTTGTACACCTCTACGATCAGAATTGCAATATACAATTGCACTAATGCCAAGGAGGCTTGTAACACACTTTATGTCTTGATGTAAAAAAAATCCTCCTACTCACCATCTTTGCTAAGTTGGTAAAAGAAAGGAAGAAGACCTCTCTCCCGCACATGACTAGTTTTGTAAGTAAGACTCTTGTGAGGTTTCATGAGAGAAATTTTTTCCAATAACCATAAGTGAAGGGCTAGTGGACATCCCTTCACAAAACTTTGGGGCTTTCTTTTGAGTTCATCTAAGACAAGAAACATTTCCCCCAAAATAAGTGGTCCAAGACGACCCCCACTAACAATTTGAGGAATAAGTGAAAGACACCGAACATGGCATCTGTTTAAAGACCATTTAGTGAAGGTACTTCCCAAAATAATAAGAATGCAATCATTCTCTTTAGCAATCCTATAGTTGGCATTATTAGAGAATTGTCAAGTGCCAAATTGAAAAGTCAACAATAAGTTGAGAAGAAATACCTCACCATATTGTAGGTAGTTGCCATGAAGATTTTCGGGAAGATATGAAATCGTTGATAAATCTCCCGAAAACCTTGTAGGAGATCTAGGTGTAATAACTGGACCATTGGATTGTAAGCCTAGCAAACCCTCGACCTCTTCAACAAGAGGCACAATCTCCCGGTCTCCAAAGCGGAAGACATGACGAGTTTCATCCCCAAATTGGGAAGCAGCATGAATCATGTCATAACAGATGGTAAGAGAAAGCAAAGACATAATAGCCTTAGTGAAACGGGAAGAAGAAAAAGATTAACTTGGTTGCTCCAAATTCTTTGTGACCCCCGAGAGTTGTTTTTTCTCCCGACTCCCCATTTCATTAGCTTCTTCATAAGTAGGAGCCATTTTGTGAAAGTAGAAAAATTAGAGAAAATATTGGAGTAGTGGAAGATGGTGCATTTGGAAATGAAGAACCATACTCCTTTTATAGATGAAAAAGGTGATCATCCATGATTCATGCCATGGATAATAAGTTTGAGTATAGTCCATAGGACAATAAGGAGCATCCTTCACCATGGTTAATGACCAAGCATTTGTATTATGGCAATTTTTGCTAAAGCCGAACATAATAAAAACTGTGTCAATGATGAATCAAGAACGTTGATACAATCCCTTTTCTTCATGATCATCCAAAATAATAACCTTGATCAATCTATTTTATATAATGATCATCATTTTACGATAAAGCAAAAAAGCATTATGCATGAAAAATTTTCTGAAAGAATTCGGAAAAAAACAGATAATTTTTTTTGCCATATGGTGATTGGTCCACCATAGTTTATCTAGAGGGTAATAACCTTAGGTCAACTCTTTTAGGTGACACGACCTGACAATGTCTTAATTTAAGATGACATGATAACACATGGAGTCATAAAAAGTAAGTAATGGTGATTTGACAATTTGCTTGTCATCAAGGCCATGAGAAACTGTTAAAAAAAACTGGAGTCAACCTGTTAATTGTCGAAGTCTCTCACATTAACAAAAGACAAATTCATAAGATTAAAAAAAAAAGGACGGCAATAAAGTCGCATTTTCAAAATTTATAAAATTAATTAGAATTTTCTACTAAAGACGACAATAAAGTTGCATTTTCAAATGTTTTAGAAAATTAATTGGGATTTTCTATCTAAGACGACGATAAAGCCGCATTTAAAATTTTAGAAAATTAATTGGGATTTTCTATTTAAGAAGACAATAAAGTCGCATTTTCAATTTTAGAAAGTTAATTGGGATTTTCTATCTAAGACGACGTTAAAGTCGCATTTTTAATTTTAGAAAATTAATTGGGATTTTCTATCTAAGACGACAATAAAGTCGCATTTTCAATTTTAGAAAATTAATTGGGATTTTCTATCTAAGGCAACGGTAAAGTCGCATTTTCAGTTTTAGAAAATTAATTGGGATTTTCTACATAAAGCAACGCAAGTCATAGCACTGATGATAACTATTTTCTTTGGAGAATATGTTATCTCAAAAGAAATCTTCTATCAAAATTTTGTGTCTTTTAAAACATTGGTCATCATATCCTCCAAAATTCGACCAATGTTGGGCATTCTGTAGACACCAAATTTTGAATCCCTTTTTTTCCGGATAAATAAAGATTTTGAAAAGATATAAAAATAACAAAACCGTCATGCATCGTGGAGCGCGCGCCCCGTCAAATGCATGTTTCGCCCCGGAGTGCGAGTTTCATTTCGTCGTATGGTTTTCCATCTTTGCGTATTAGTCATGCAGTTTCGGCTTAGAAATAAAATTTTCCGTGAGTCATAGTCAATAACTACAACCACCGTTTTAATAAAATGATTCGTAGTATAATCATGCTCGTCTTTACTAATTTGACGAGCTTTCGTTAATTGTTATAAGTAAGTCTTTCGAAAAAACGGAAAACGAGTCGCGATTAGGCGTCGGGATTTTAGTCGTATCCCAAAACCGGTAATAATGAGTTTTCTTGATGGTCAAGTCATTGTTCATTGGATAAAGAATAAGAATATATTCTTTATCCACTAATCATATTCTTTATCCATTAGTTAGAGAATAAGAATCATGAAAAGATGTGAGAATAAGAATCAAATCCCATGTGTAAGTGGGGGGAATCCGGAATTTTTTTAGAAGAATCGAGTGTGCGCCAAGCACACAATCATGCGCTAGACGCATGATTGTGCGCCTAGCGCACAAGCATTCTCCGCGCCAGACACAGAGCCTTGCGCCTAGTGCACGACACTGTGCCTAGCGCAGGCTCCTGCGTTTGCCGCAGCGTCCTAATCAGTTTTGTTTGCACGTTTTTCGATGCATTTTTTTACCTATTAGGATGTTTAGGGAAGAATATTTTCTGAAAATCTTATTTTGCCTCATTTATGAGAAAATCCAAAAAGAATAAGAATATTTGTGTTTCCAAAGAGATTTGATGATGTCATTGGGGTGAAGTCATTAGAATGATGTCATTAGGGTGATTAAGGATGAAGAAAATCAGATTTTTTGGGTGAAAAATCTGATTTTCTACTTCTTTAAAACCCTAGTTCACCTCCCTCATTTCTCTATAAATACCCTCCTTTTTCCACTTCAAAACCAAGTTGAGAAAAAACACAACTCAACTCAACTTCACTCTCATCTTCTCTACTACTCTTCTCCTCCTTAATCTTTCCCTCTAAGCAAAAGTCTTAATTAGTAAGTAAACAAGTTGAAAAAAATTCAACTTAATTTCACTACTTCTCTCATCTTCTCTACTACTTCCTTCCTCTAAAAAATCTCATTCAAGAAAAAGAAAGTGAAAGTTAGGAAAATAATTAGTAAGTAAAGAAGTTGATCAAAAGAGAAAAAAAAACACAAAAAGAGTTTAAGTTAGCAATTAAGTGGATTTAGAAACTCACTTAGAAATTAAGAAAATCACAAAAAAAGGTTGAAAAATTTACAACAAGGAAGTGCATCATTGAGCTAGCAAGGTAAAGTTGAAACTCTTGTTAATTTTGATTATCTTCTTGATCATCTACTAACTCTCTCTTTGTTTCTTCTTATTATTATTTTTTATTTTTGGAGTGATTTTGGTATGAGGAAGTCCTAATAGGTTCCCAACCTTAAATCACCTCACCTAGAATAATCAACTCTAATGGGGAGACTCTTAGGAAATAATGTGATTATGTGATTTTCTTTAATCAAGTTGTTGTTCATCACCAAAAAATATTTTCATAAAAAAATTCAAGACAAATTGTGCATAAACATCTCCATAAAAATAAAATGTGATGCTGTAATTATAATAAGTTTTAATTTCGTACTTCATTCCATTTTTCGTCTGTATTATCAGAATATTTTGTAGGATTTAATATTTTTCCTATAAAGTGCATGATGTTTACAGCAACGGCGCTTTGGAATTTTTAAAAAACTAATTTTGTATAAATAATTAAAAATCAAACAACTTTGTTGTGCAAAACTGATTTTGTCCAGTACCACATAAGCTTGTTCAGTCAATAAAAGTTTAAAATAAAATCATTTTGATAAAACTAAAAACATCAAGCTTGAAGAAAACATCAATAGATTTTCAAAATTATAAAAATCATGTTCATATGAATTTTATACAATTTTACATTATTTTTACAAAACCATTCATGTAAATCACTAAATTCAAGAAAACTGATTTTCCTTTCAGTTAAGAAAATAAATAAAAAAGGGTCTTAACAGTGTCCAATTCAAGTGAAAAGTTTCAGCCTAGTTCTTCAAAGTGTGTAGAATGTTCATACCAAAATGCATTTTAAAATAAGTTCCATAAGTTGGATTTCAAAGAATAACTTCAATAAAGGTCCTGTTTTGACCAGTTTGAATATAAAATTCACCATAATTCAAGTTGTCACTAAAAACTTGTGAAATTTTGACACAACATAAAGAACTCAGAGACCTAGCCATAGATATATCGATTTAAAGAACAAAAGTTATGAAAAAGTTATAGAGACATAAAGAAGACAACATGCTCGATTTAACGCTTTCTACAGAAAGTTATGAATTTTGCAAGTCAGTACAAGAACAAAAGTGCAATCTGGAAAATGAAATAAAGTGATTAACTCAAGTTTCATAAAAAAAATTGTTTTCTTTTCACACGAAAATATTAATTAAAAATCATGACATTTTTAAGTTTCTCTAAAATGACTCATTTTATCATGTAAATAAAAATCAATAAAAATTGTCTTAAAAAACAAAATCAGAGAGGTTAGTTAATCTCTAACTTTTTCACAAGTTTACAAATAAATATGAATTTCAAAGCCCATTCAAGGAGATGAAGATCAAGGAGCATCATGGTGAAGATCAAGAAGAAGATTTGTATAGATCATAGATTTTGTACATTTTTTTGTAATACTAATTTCTTTGTAAATAATTATTGCATCACTCAATTAATAAAAAAAAAAAGGAGATGTTTATGCATAATGTTCATAAATAATTTCACAATTCTTTTTAATAAAATGAGCAACCAATGTTACAAATATTGCATGTTGGGCCCAATATATCATGATATATGAATTAAATGACCCAATCTCAATTAAGAGGAAAAATTGCAAATCTAACTAATTTAAATTGCATGATGATCCATCTTACATTTTAAAAATGTGTTCTCCATATTCAAATGGATTAATCATATAATTTGACATAATTAGATTGGTAATTATGATCTCGGAATTGATTTTAGGCCGTTTCATATGTCTCGTTTTAAATGGCCAAATTCCAATTAGCCAAACACAATCTCCAAATTTGATCTCAAATTGATCATTTCTCTCTAAATGACTTAATAATCTTCAATCAAGATTATTTCTCAAAAGCCTTCAATTAGGAAGCAAACCTCAAACTTCTAAGACCTCTTGAAAATCATAAACGTAATCACTAATTATGGTGGTTATTTCAATCCTCGATTAATCGCTAATTAGAGCGGTTAACTCAAACTTTTCATTGAATCACTAATAAGGGTGATTAGCTTACCTTTCATCATATTTAATCACTAATTAGAGTGATTATCTTAAACCTTGGTTGATCACTAATTATGGCGATTAACTTAACCCTATTAATTTAATCACTAATTAGAGTGATTATCTTAAACCTTAATAACCGTTAATTAGGACGATTATTCTTCTTATTTAATCACTAATTAGAGTGATTATCTTAAACCTTAATAATCGTTAATTAGGACGATTATTTTTATCATTTAATCACTAATTGGAGTGATTATCCTAAACCTTGAATAATCATCAATTAAGGTGATTACTTTCTAACCTTCATTGTTAATCACTAATCAAGGTGATTATCTTTCCTCTCATATTTAATCACTAATTAAGGTAATTATCTTAATCTCATTTCAATCACTAATTGAAGTGATTACCTTATTCCTAATAGATTTGTTTATCTCTAAATGTGAGTTATTCATAATCAATTTCCTTTTCTTCCCTAATGGAATTGGCCATTTAGGGTGAGACATAAGATTTGATCCATGAGTGGATTCCAATCCCGCAATAATTGGTACGTAGTGCAACTTCAGTGCTCAAACCTACCATGTACAAATGATATATTGGTCCTAAATAAAAATGGTTGATGTGTATATGTGCAAATTATGTGATTTTCTTTCTTTTGATTAGCCATGATTACTTTAAAATGTAAAATAACGCATTTTGTAAGAGCCCGTTCTGTAGAACGAAAGAGGAGACGAGTTCCAGACGTTCGCACCTCTTAACATAAACCCCGAACCCTATCTCAATGTATGAAAGACCAATTTTCAAAAAAGCCTAATCCATATGAAGTCATCATCGTTTGTAAATGATATTTCTTAAAATTGATTTTAAAATGATTTATTAAATAAATCTGTCCCTATTCAGATATTAATAGGGTGGCGACTTCAAAGTAATCTAAAACTCATAGTCCAATGAGAGACTTTCGTGGGATTCAGACCGTTAATTAAGACAGTCAAAAATCGGATACCACATTTAGGTTTTCAGAAGTGGTCGGGTTTGTTTTCCAGAAAATGTGAATGTCTATGAATATGTCACGGCTGAGTTTTATAAGAGTCTGCTTGTTAAGGCTGATGATTCTGTTAAAATAGTAGCTGATGATTCAGTGCTTGTGTTATCTAAATCTGATCGAGCTTAGGCATTAAGGATAAGTGGCCAGTCATTATGGGAATCACTGCACAAGATATATAGGAGCGGTTGTTTACTGGTTCCTGTGATGACAAGGATGGTTATCTTATCAGTCATCTTAAGGACATTATGTTGAGGGTGTTACATACTATGGATACCAAAATTGTCTTGCCAAGGGGTTAGGGTAGAATTCATTGTAAGATTTTAGACTATATTGTCATGTATTACCCAGTGGAACGTATTGAAATCAATCAACCTGCACTAGTGTTAGCACATATGGTTGGATGTTTGGAGAAGGCTAATAAAGGATTGCCTTATGGAGGTTGGTTGACATTGCTTTTCAAGAAAAATAAGATAAAATTGTCTTTAGAGTTTGGGAAGATGTTCACCTTCTCAAATCATATGTTAGGTCAGAAGGGAATGACCTTTGTTGATGGTGTGTTAAAGATGAAATATGGGAAGGAGACTGGTGGTAAAACCAATGTTTATAATAGTACTGCAGGTTTTGAAGCCACCTTGTCTCTGGTAAAGCAGACCAATGAATAGAATTATATGATATAGCAGATGCTTAGTTCTGTCACTCGGTTATGCATTGCCTTTGGGAAACATCATATTAGGTTTGATGCTCGTGTGTCCCGTGTGTCCATGACTGAGAAGAGGTTGAAGACTATTCCTGCTACCTAAGCATCTTCATCCGAGTCTACTTCTGAGGATAGGGATTCTCCAGAGAAGTCTGATGATGATAAGCAAGTGAGCAAGAAGATGGAGGATGATGATCAAGGCAATGAGACTAAGGATGACTCTGCTAAATGATAATAACTGCTCCTCTAACATCAAAATCTTTATGGTTCCTTTTTCCAAATTATAAAACAATTCTTCTAACATAATTTGGTTTGTTACTGGTTTATAATATTCTAATAATCAGGTTTATTACTTTTGGATTGTGATCTCCAGGAACAATGGTAGTCACATCACCTTTAGAATGCTGTTTGAGCTACTTAACTATATAACTTTAATGTTTAACTTAGTAGTTTGCTACTGGTTTTCATGATAGGATCTGGTTATATTGTTTGCTTGCATGTTTGGTTTTTAATGATGTCAAAAGGGGGAAAAGACAAATGAAAGAAGTTGTCTAACTCCTTGAAAAATAGGAGGATATTTCTAATAGCAGTTATGTGTAGACTAAGTCTACAGAGAGTACTTAGAGTTTTTGAAACTAGTTTGTCAGCTTTAATTGATTCTTTATCTTGACAGAGTCTCTAAGTACGATGCTTGCAGGTTCTCAGTTCTTTGTGAAAAGGAATGTTTGTTGAGATATAATTTTTGCAGGTGTGATAAGTTCCTTATGATAGGGACTTCTTAAAGTTTTTCCTAACCATTTGTTGTTTTAGTTAGTGAGGGGCTTCATTGTTTATCATCATCAAAAACGGGGAATTTGGTGGGTTCCTAAGCTCATGTTTTGAATGATGAAAAAGCGATCCTTTTCTATGTTTCTTATGATATATGCATGTGTGTTACTAACCATGTTTTTGATTTTGTTTTCAAATAATCTTCATTCTCTTACCCTTGCGTTTTATTCTATTTTACTTGGGGACAAGCAAAGATCTAGCTTGGGGGCGTTTGATGTCTTTTTTATTGCTTTAGTTTTTGATAGCTTTTAGTTGGTATTATAGTTGTTTTTTAGTTAGTTTAGCCTAGTTTGCTAGGTATTTCTTTAATTTGTTCAATGTTCCTCCTTGTATGCACTTTCCTTGGGTGCTTTATTTCATTTCAGGACTTAGGAGCATGCTTGGATGACACTTGTACAACCCCAAATATTAAGATCGAAGAGGAAGGTCAAGCTAAGGAAGCATCAAGGAAGCATAACCGAGTTCATGGGGGCAAATATAAGAAGTTTTGAAAGGGTTTGCGCACAAGGGTTAACTTCAAATGGTCATGACATTTAGCACACAAAACATAAATGAAGATGAAGGCTTGGCTCAATAGCTTTCCAACAAATGGTCACAAGCTCGATTTGCAATGAAAACGAGTGAGATATGGTCGTTTTAAAATGAACTAACGAAACAGAAAAATGACCCGAATGCTCAGGTCAACTGAGCTCGGGTTGATCTGCGGAAAACTCAAATTTAGTCCTGCTGATCTGACCCACCCGAGTCAACCTCAACCCGAGCGCCCGGGTACTCCAACCCGTCCGGGTCGCTTGATTTTTCCGGATATGAGACTTTCTTTAATCCTCTTGTGCACGAAGGTTTTATTGTAATTATACTTGGTTTATTTTAGGTTAAGCTAATTTGCATTATAATTAGAGAGATTTATTTTGTGTTTAGCATTCAAGTTTTAGAACCCTAGGAGAGAAAGTTGAGGTTTGAAACTTTTGAACTCCATTTTCAGATTTATGCAAGCTTAAAAAGTTGGTAATTTCTTGTTTATTACACTTTCTCTTTCTCTAATCTTGTTTTATTCATGCTTTCTTTGCTTAGATTCGTTTTTATTAGGTGATTATTTTCCCCTTTTTTTCTTTCCTGTATGGTTATGGTGATGAAGTTATTTCAAGTTTTGGTTTGCTTTATTTCCGTGATTTGTGAGTAGTTACTTACTAGGGGAAGGGATGTAGCCTTAATTTACTCTTTGGATCCTAAATCTAAGTTAGGGGGTTAACATTTGGGGTAAAATTTGTTGATTAAACAAGCTTGGTTTGGTTTTTTTATTGATCACCACTTGATTTGCATATTTGGAATCCCTAGTGAAGGATCGAGAGATGAAGCTAGGGATAGACTAAGTTTGGTTGCTAGACTAGGATCTCCATGAAAATAGGTATTTCTAGTTTAGGGAAGCTTGATTAATCATGTTGTTCTTAATTTGGCTAGAATAGTTGCTAATGCCAGGAGAATAGGTCATGAGTGACTAGTTAAGCTCCTCCAATTAGCTCGAGAGAGTAATTAGAGTTCCTATGTACATGATTTCCCCTTGTGATCCCCATTTGTTTACCCTTGACTTTGATGATTGAATTCTTGGATTGAATGTTGGTGAATCCCCTAGTTTTTTTAACCTTGATTTATCTTCTTTACTTGCATTGTTAATTTTCTTTAACAATCTCCTAGTTAATTTCTTAGACTTTATAATTGTTACTAATCTTTCAAAAAAAACCCAAAGATAGATTTAGCTCATGGTAATTAGCGAATTAACCCTTGATGAACCGTATTTCCTTGTGGATTCGACCCTATAATTACTCTATATTGAAGTTTAGGCATTATTGGCGTGTTTACAATGAGCATGTCATATTTTGGCGCAGTTGCCGGGGAAGTAACAGTTAACATTGATTTAATTTGTTATAAGACTAAATCACCTTTTATTTTTTGTTTACCTCTTGGTTGTTGACTACTTGTGGGATTTGTGCCTTGTTAATAATCTTCTCCTTAGTTGTATTGTTTGCATGTCAAGAAGATTAAGGGGTGATCCTACTGTAGACACATAATCGTGTCTCCCCTTTTAGTACCCTATGATGACCAATACCCTACTCCAATTCGTCCGCATCAAGGAAAGAATAAAGAACGAGTCTAAAATAAAATGTTTTAAGCCCAAACCATTTTCTCACCCTTTTAATAATCCATTTCTGAAAACCCTTTTTATAAATAATTTTATAAAAACCCATTTTCTAAAACGTTTTAAAATAACTTTTAAAATAGCCCGTCTTCGAAAACTTTTTAAAAATAGTTTTATGAAAGCCCAATTTTTAAAACACCTTTTCAAGCCTAATTTAATTAATAGAATTAATTAATTTTTTTAATTAGTTTTGTAAATAAAAATATCTTTTATAAAAAAAATATTTTCTCCAAAGTGTTTTTAAATATTTCTATCTAACTATTTTCTAAAATCTTTTTTAATAAAAATCTTTTAAAAACCTACCAACTTTTGAAAACCTATTGCAACTCAACTACCTGAACCTATACTATATAATTACCCCTCCCCTCCATCTCACATCTCACGGCATCCTCCTACAAACAAAATACTCGGCTACCTCTTATACTCACCTTCATAATCTCTCGGCAAAACACAAGCTAACCGACACAATACACCCCAAACAAATTCCACGGCACAACAAAATCCATCGCCAACCAACACCACAACTCCTAATACATCTCGTCCCTCCTGATTCATCACCTGTGCATCATCATCCTAATCATCAATTATCATCACATTATCCTCCACGCAATACATTGATCTCAACCAGGGGCGGATCCAGTGTGGGTTCAGTGGGTTCAACTGAACCCACGCTGGAAAAAAAAAGAAAATATCAAAAAAATGGCAACTACACAATTAATATAACTATACCGCGCCGTGAAAATTCTGTAAATATCGTGTGGCTCAGTGGTAGAATCAGTGTGGTTAAGAAAATCTCTGTCAAAGGACGCGGGATCAAATCTCGGGATGACTTTACTTTTCCTTTTTGCTTCTTTAAATTATGGGGAGTTTTGTCTTTTACTTTTTTAGGCTTAGCATTTAATTATGAGGAAGTACTTGGACTTTCAGTATCTAGTAAATTCTATTCTATTGGTCATGTATTGAATTGCATTATTTAAGATTGGTAGTTTAAAAAAAAAAAAAGGCAATGCACATAGAGTGCAATACATATCAAGCATGTTATTGAAAATAATATTTCATCCGTTTCAAAATAGTATGAATATTTCTCTTTTATGTTTTTCCCAAGGTAGTTTAAACACATTCATTATTGACCTGGTCCTACTATAAATGTATTAGTCTTTTTACCTGAACATAAAAACCTTTAAAGATACTACTTATAACTAAAATAATGTCTTCCCATAGTTATCCTTTAAAATTTTTTGTTCTAATTACTATTAGTTTACCTAGTTTAACTCACAATTTCGTTAGATTAATATTAATTGACAATAAATTTAACTCAAACTTTAATAATCAAGCTTTACTTAACTTTTGAATTTTTAAATAATAGTCAATCCCAAAATCTTGGATTAGAGCATTGACTTTGGTCAATTGGCAAACTATCCTAGAAGCAACATATTTTGTGTGCCCATATCATGTCGCGAAAAAGTTGTGAGAAAGATGCTAATCTAACATTAAATAAATTTCGAAACCACGCGGATCAATTCCTGGATCCGCCACTGATCTCAACTTCTCACTCACTAATCTCCATACATAATTCCTCTCATGCAAAAGTCATCTACAACCCACCGCCTAATACTAGCTACAGCCTACATCTACCCATATCTAATACTAGCCCCTAAACTAATACTCCTATAAACTACTCATCATCAATACATCTTGTGAGACTAAATTATCTTTCTTGTTCACGGCAACATATAACACAGGACACTATCTTTCAAAGACTCGTACAACTTTCGATCCAAGATTTGTACAAATCAACGATCCCGGACGGTGGAATTATTTCTGAGGGTCAATTTAATTAACAAACTTTATTTATTTCATTCATTATTTATTTTTATTAGTTTGTTGAAGTTACTAACATTCTATTCGTGATGTAGGTTATTAATATATTCCTGTGATTGTAAGTATTGTACATATTATACTAATTTCATGTGATATTTTATTTTATTATTTTTATTTCTTTTCATGAACATATTATTTATTTATGCCTGATTGCAATATTTATCACCTTGTATTTATTTTTAATCAAGACCTAAATAAATGTTCTAACTAATTCAGATAACATGGACAACCTGCTAGGAACCCATTAATATTGATTGTCTAATAACATACCACTAAAAATTAGTCTTTTCTGTATTTCCTAAACCTACCTAGACTAAATATTTTTAGGGTGCTTAAAAATATTATATGATTATTCTTTGGCATAAAATTTGTTATGAATCGATATTTAGTAGAGGCCAGCAATCGGCAAACATGGTTCATTATGACCATATTTGTACCCTCACCGCCGAACTCAAGCTATGGTTCATTTAGACCATCTATAGAGTCAGGACGGGAAAATCTATATTGGATAAGTCCCTAAGATGTCCCTACAGTTCAATATCCAATTAGGTTTATAAGTTTTCCTCTAAAAATTTGTTGGCGACTTCAAAAACATATTTTTAATAAAACGTTAACAATGGGGTAGTCAAATAACGCGCTCACATCGCGGTAGGCGAAAAGTTAAAATGCACGCCTACAATTTGGCGACTTCACAGGGGAGGATTTTAAAAAATTAATTTTTTTTAAATGAGTGGGTGAAACTTGAAAAATACGATTCATTCTTCTTTTATGCCTTTGAATAATATACTGTTTTGCATATGCATGCCTATTGTTCAGCCACCATAAGGACAATCTACCCTGCCTCATAAGCACATGTTCTATGTGTGAGGTCACCCCCGGGGGGTTTACGCTTTGTCTTTCCAAAAATCAACCTGAGCGATAGTGTTGGATCTTAGTTATAAACAAACCTACCCAACCATGGCATTGTTCACTAGTACATAAACCATGATTTGCGTCGGATCCCAGACCATCATTTGCATCGGATCTGGGTCCGACGCCACAGGCCTCGACGCATAGAACCCAAGTAGGATCTGCGTCGGTTTGAGACACAACGCAAGTCATAGACCATTTGCGTTGGGCGTTTAGGGATGTCCGACGCAAATTTCACCTATCATACTGCCCAGGCCTCACACCTTGGTTTTCACATTAAAAAGTAATCTGCGTCGGACATGTCACAACATCCGACGCAAATTACTGCTTTTCACAAAAAAAAAAAATTCAGAATGATGTAGAACTCAGGAAGCTGATTGTGTGGAGAGTAGAAAGTAGCTTCGAGGATTCAACATTCAACCATGGAAAACATAGAGAGATAAAGAGAGGGAAGGATAGAGAAGGATAAGAGAGAATGATTGTGTTTTGATTGTTATTATTTTCAGAATTGAATCTATAAAATGGATTTTACAACTATTTATAGACAATAGAAGCTAACAACCTTTAACAACTCTAACAAACTATTACAACATAACAAACATTTTGTTTTAAACCAACTTTCCCGCCTAAAAATGGGTTAAAACAACCCTTTTCATTTCACACTATATCATATCTTCTCCCTTAAAGCAGACTTGTCCGCAAGGCTGTATAGGAAAGTCAGGAAATTGAGCTTCAAATGTAGCAGCAAAAACCCAATTAGCATCACTGAGAGTTTGTCCTTCCCACTGAACTAAGTATTGAACCTCAGCAACATTCTGTCTTTTCACCACTCTTCTATCTAGAATAGCTAAAGGCAGAAGGGTCTGATCAGCTGCTGTACCTTGTAGCCATGTACGAATGTGAGCAGTAGTGGGAAGAATACCCTTAAAGGCCTTGAGCTGTGAAACATGAAACACATTATGTATTTTGACTAAAGTAGGGAAAGTTAACTTGTAAGCAACTGCTCCAATTGTATCTTCCACTTGAAATGGACCATAATACTTGTGAGCTAGCTTTTGATTGGTTCTATTTTGGACTGAAGTCTGCCTATAGGGCTGTAACTTCAACCAGAACCCAATCACCAATAGCAAAACTTCTTTCAGATCTGCCTTTATCAGCTAGAACCTTCATTCTATTCTGAGCTTGAGCCAAATGTTGCTTCAAACTAGTCATCATAGCATTTCTTCTTTGCATAGTTCTATCTACCACCTCATTGCTTGACTTACCAGGTAAGTAAGGCAAATAGACAGGTGCTGGTTAATTATAGACCACCTCATAAGGGGTCATTTGAGTGGCTGTGTGATAGGTAGTATTGTACCACCACTCTGCTAATGGCAACCAAATAGACCATTCTTTAGGATTAGCCCCACACATACAACGCAGATAAGCTTCCAAGCACCTATTTAATATTTCAGTTTGACCATCAGTCTGTGGATGGTAGGCTGAAAAGAGTAAGAGTTGAGTGCCTTGCAAAGTAAACAGGGCCTGCCAAAATTGACTGATAAAGATCACATCTCTATCACTTACAATACTCTTAGGCCAACCATGTAGTCTAAACACCCCATCTAAGTAAATTTGAGCAACCTCCATAGCAGTGAAAGGATGTCCAAGAGTAAAGAAATGAGCATACTTGCTCATTCTGTCAACAACAACAAAGATCACTTCCTTACCTTGAGACTTAGGAAGGCCTGTAATAAAATCCATTGAGATGTCAGCCCACACCTCTTGAGGGATAGGAAGGGGTTGAAGAAGGCCAGGATAAGCTGAGGGATCATATTTGCTGGCTTGACAGGTTGTGCAATTTCTCACAAATGAACTCACATCCTTGTGAAGACCCTTCCAAGTAAAGAAAGATTTAACTCTCTTTATAGTGGCATCCCTCCCAGAATGACCTCCTTCTGCTGAACTATGCATCCAAGAGAGCAAAGTGTGTTTTAAATGAAGATCAGGACCAACCAGAATTTTACCATGCTTCCTAAGTAATCCCTGATGCAAGGAATACTTATTATGGACTGGTTGTTGATTGTGCAAAGCCTGAATTAGGGTGGTGAGGGTAGGATCCAGCAAATAGCTTTGTTGTATTAAAGCAGGAAGTTCAGATTCAATAGTGGACAAGGCCATACACATTAATTCACTACCAGCCACCCTTGACAAAGCATCTGCCACAAGATTTTCTTTTCCAGATTTGTAATGTATCTCATAATCAAACCCCATAAGCTTAGATAACCAAAATTGCTGAAAAGGAGTGCTAATCTTTTGCTGCAACAACCATTTCAAACTCTTTTGATCAGTATTGATAAAGAATTTATGGCCAATGAGGTATTGCTCCCATTTTTGGACAGCAAAAACAATGGCAAGGAGCTCTTTCTCATATACAGATAATTTCTGCCATTTAGGCCCCAATGCTCTGCTGATGAAAGCTAAGGAATGGTGATCTTGCATAAGAACTGCTCCAATTCCCATATTAGAAGCATCAGTTTCCAAAACAAAAGTTTTAGTAAAATTTGGGACTCCTAGGACTGGTGCTGACACCATAGCTAGCTTCAAAGCTTCAAATGCCATTTGAGCATCTTCTGTCCATATAAAATCTCCCTTTTTAAGTAACTGAGTGAGAGGCTTGCTAATGACAGCATAGTTCCTCACAAACTTCCTGTAATAACCAGATAAGCCCAAGAAGCTCCTTAATTCTTTCACATTTTTAGGAGTAGACCATTTCTGAATTGCAGCAATCTTAGAAGGGTCAGTAGATACACCTTCAGCAGAAATAAAATGGTCCAAATACTCTACCTTAGGAACTGCAAATGCACATTTGCTTAGTTTTGCAAACAAATGGTGATGAGTCATCAATTGAAACACAGCCTCCAAGTGTTGCCAATGTAGTTCTAGGCTAGAACTATACACTAGATTATCATCAAAAAACACCAAAACACACTTTCTTAAAAGTGGTTTAAAAACATGATTCATCCAAGACTGAAATGAAGCAGGAGCATTTGTTAGCCCAAAGGGCATAACAAGAAATTCAAAATGCCCAGAATGTGTTTTAAAGGCTGTTTTATGTACATCATCAGAATGCATCCTAAGTTGGTGATAGCCAGATCTTAACTCTAACTTAGTGAACACCACTGCACCTGCTAATTCATCAATCAACTCTTCCACTACAGGTATAGGGAATTTATCCTTAACTGTCTTGTTGTTAAGTTCCCTATAATCAACACAAAGTCTCCATGTACCATCTTTCTTCCCCACTAGAACCACAGGGCTAGCAAAAGGGCTTGAACTGTCTTGTATAATGCCATTGTCTAACATTTCTTGGATAGTTTTCTCAATTACATCTTTCTGTTTAATTGGATACCTATAAGGCCTAATATTGACAGGTTGTACATTAGGCAACAGGGGAATTTTGTGATCAAAAAGAGGCTTGCTAGGAGGAAGTGTTTGGGGTTCATCAAAAAGAGGCTGATATTTACCTAGGAGTAGTATTAACTCAGGTGGTTTAGTTTCCACATCATGAACCAAATAAGAAATTAATGAAGAATCTATTGATGCAAGATTATCAGGATCATTATTAACCAATTGCAAAAAATAAAGGTGAATGGAACTTACACCTGTTTGCATAAGCTTGGTCATAGAAGATTCTGAAACTATAGAAGGCGTCTTAGGATGGATTCCCCTCAATACATGAAGTGCTCCATCATAGGTAAATTCCATCCTTAACTGCTGAAAATTCCACTTAACAGTCCCTAAAGACTGTAGCCACTGCACACCTAAAACCATATCACACCCCCCCAAAGGAATTAATAAAGCATTAGTTTGAAAAGTGGTGTTCTGCAGCCTCCACTGAAATCCTTTGCATATGGACTGACAAGAGAGAGTATTCCCATCAGCAACTGAAACTGATTGACAAGGCATGGACTCAATCTTACACCCTAACTTCATAGCTAAGGATACATCTAGGAAATTGTGTGTACTGCCTGAGTCAATGAGTATATGAAGTGGTTTTTTTTCCAATGTAACCAGTGACCCTCATTGTATTATAAGCTGTATTTCCAAATAAAGCACTCACAGAAATGTAGGGATCTTTTTGAAACATTTCCAATTCATCTTCTACTGAATTAGAAAGGTCTAAAAGTTCCTCTTCTTCTTCTACACCTGGTATCTCAATAGCAAACAATTGAGTTTGCTTCAACTGGCACTTATGACCCCTTTCATAAGGAGCATCACAAAAATAACATAGCCCTTTAGCTTGTTTTCGGCTCTCTCTGCAGGTGTAAGATATCTAGTGGGTCTGTAAGTTCTGGTGGAAGATTGAGTATTGGTATTTGGGAAGGAAGGCGTAGGAAGTAAGGCTGATTTGTTGTAGGTAGAAGAATTAGGCAAGGCTAAAGGTTTTTGAGGCTGAAAATTGGATTTGGGTTGAAATCTTGTAGCTTGAATGGTCTCATTTTGTAACCTGGCATAGTCAACAGCAGCATTCAAGCTAGTAGGTTTAAAGGCTTTAACAAAAGGTTTCAGATTAGGTTTTAAACCCCCAATAAAACTGTCAAGAAAGTACTCTTCAGGAAGTAGAGGGTTTCTTTGCAACATTAACCCTTTCAAATTCTCGAAAGCATCCAAATAATCATCAATGGTACCAGTCTGATTCAATTTGTTAAATTCTTCTACCACATTACTACCAATCTCCTCTTTAAATCTAGCACATAAATCCATAACAAAGTCTTCCCAATCTACATTTCTTCTAACAACAATGTAACTATTAAACCATGATTCAACTTTTCCCACCAAATACAAACTGGCTAAATCAACTTTTTGATTGTCCAAGATTTTGCATAATGAAAAGTATTTCATGCATTTCTTGATCCAAAGGCGAGGATTTGAACCATCAAAAATTGGAAACTCAATTTTAGGAACAAATCCCAATGATTAACCTCCATTAGAGACATTTGATTCTGTCGAATCTTCTTTCTCTTTGTCACGTTCTTTGTCACGTTCTTGCAATAATTTCAGCATTTCTCCCAATTGAGAAGATTGAGTAGCCATTCTTTGTTCTAATTCAAGAAGGCGAGTTTCCATTGTCTCTAATTGAGCTACTGTAGTTTTGCGAGGCGCCAGATTATCTCAGAGTTGAGATACAATTTGCCAGAAGCAAAATTAACATGAGATGGCTGAGGTTAGGAGCGTCACAGCTCTGATACCAATGTTATAGGACAATAGGAATGCACTTCCTAAAAGCTAGCTCAAGAGAAGGAGAGCCCATTGTCCTATATAAACCACACACCAACCTCCCATACGGTCGATGTGGGATCCTTTCCCTGGGAGCAGTCCATAACATTCGTCCCCCGATAAGGACCAACGTCCTCGTTGTTCACGACCACATTGGTTACGGCTGGCTGGTTCCAGGCCACAACTCCGTGGGCCACCACTCCGAGGTTTGGCTCTGATACCAATGATGTAGAACTCAGGAAGCTGACTGTGTAGATAGTAGAAAGTAGCTTCGAGGATTCAACATTCAACCATGGAAAACATAGAGAGATAAAGAGAGGGAAGGATAGAGAAGGATAAAAGAGAATGATTGTGTTTTGATTGTTATTATTTTCAGAATTGAATCTGTAAAATGGATTTTACAACTATTTATAGACAATAGAAGCTAACAACCTTTAACAACTCTAACAAACTATTACAACATAACAAACATTCTGTTTTAAACCAACTTTCCCGCCAAAAAATGGGTTAAAACAACCCTTTTCATTTCACACTATATCACAGAACCAACGCATCCCACAACAATAAAAACCAAATAATGAAATTCAGAAAATAAACAACAAACGAGATTGAATTTATATAGTAGAAGTGGTATTTTTACAAACCCTATATACAAAAAAATACATAAATTACAGAATCAAAAATAAGAAAATCAACAAGAGTAAAAAAGTTCAATAACCTAAAAATAAAAATAAAAAAAATTACATTGGAGCACCGTACATTACAGAAAATCAGAAATAAATTACATCTCGATCTTCCTCTAAATTACAGAACATGGATTACATAAAAAAGAATGCATTTGAAGCATTTGAAGCCAATTACGTTGAAGCCAACGAAATTACAGAACATGGATTGAAAAAAAATTAAATAAAAAAGAATGCATTTGAAGCCAACAAAGACATATTGTTCATCTTGACAAAGAAACAGACCACCGAAGACATACTGTTCATCTTCTTCTCATAACTTTCTAGAAGAAAAATCGAATCAGCACTACCATCAAATTAATCCCAACAGTCGATCTCCGTCTTCTCTCTCGATCAGAACTCACCGCACTCTCTCTACTCTTCCCACGCTTTTGAACTCCGTTGTTGCGACGACGTCGTTATCCCCAAAATTGAGCGCTCCGTCTATAACGAATCCGGCTTCGCCGCGTTCCTTGCAACTCCTCGAAAACTTCACAAAGCCCAACGGAGAGAGGAGTATGGAGATTTACAAAGTTTGTTGTTTGAGATGAAGATTTCACGGGTGATAGAAAGATTTGAAGATGAGAGATGAGAGAGAGAGGTGGGGATGAACCGGTGAGAGAGATCTAGGTTAGAGATGGAAGAGAGAAGGTGAAGGTGAAAAGCCGCTGAAGAGAGAGAAGGTGAAAAGCGGCTGAAGAGAGACGTGGGCTTTTAATATTGTAATGTTATCTGTGTCGCACAACAGGCCCATTCGACGCACTTTACGATTTTTTTGTTGCTTATCTAATTCTTATCAGCCCAACTTATCTGCGTCGGATGGGCCTCTATGTCCGACGCAAATAGCCTCATGCAAGGATGCATCACACAATAGGCGTGTTCAACATAAATCTTCTTTACTCATGTGCGTCTGATGTCTAGGGCCACACGACACAAATCTTATTACCATTTATTTGCTATGGGCATTTGCATCGGACATTAATTATAATCAGACGCAAATCGTCTGATCCTAACGATTTGCGTTTGTTCTTCATGCATATGACGCAAATAAGCAGACGCAAATTATCATTTTTCTACTAGTGGTTCTCTTTTCCTTACTTAAGAACTGGAGTGCGTCTAACACGTGGCCACCTTTTAAGCAAAGGTACGAAGCGTGGGATCAATCTCTTAGTCATGGACCCTTTTCAGCCTTAACCTATACCTGACATAGTTCAAACATATAACTTGACTTTAGGTTGGAACTTTGCATACTATTATCCTACTTGTGCAACTCTACATGTGCGTGGTTCTAATTGTATTATGCAATGTCTCGAGTCAAAATGAATTTTACGCGATCAAGAAATAAAAAAAAGTGAGGTGTTCTGCGCCTGCGAGCCGCGCTTTAGACCTACGTTCCACGTGACATCCTGCGTCCAAGGCATCTGCTTACCCGCATCCTACGCATTACCTGCGTTCCGCGCAATGCAGTGTCTGCGTGTTTCGCTTCTTTCTTGCGTGCCGCGCAACAGTTTGTCTTTGCGTCTATCTCTCCCCCCGCGTTCCCCACTGTGCGTCCATCAAGATGCGTGCGTTGTTGTTGCGTGAGTCTTGTTGAGTTTTATTGAATGTACATATGACTAACTTAGGATTGTTAATAATTTTTTTTATTTACCTTTCAAAAAATCCTCACCTTTTACCAAACTATATCTCCTATCATTTTTTCGAAAAACTATCTCATATTCTTTTTTTTAAATCCATCTCCATTTTTAAAAATTGTATCACCTATCTTTTTTCGAAAATATTCTCCTATCTTTTTCAAAATTTCATCCCATCTTCAATCTCCTATCTACTTCAAAAATTCTATCTCCACCTTTTTTTTAAAAAAAAAAAATCTCCATCCTTTTTCCTATCACATATCTTTTTTAAAACAATTCATCCTATATCCTATCTTTTCATGTATATTATCCATCTTGTTGTAAAAGTCTCATCCACCTAGGAATTCTATTTCCATTAGAAGCCTATCTAGCTCATATGTCTAAGTTCATCAAGTTCCACTCCATTTAGAGTTCTTAACCCCGTCTAACTCTATCCATGTTAGGAGTCTTAATTCGATTGAGTCCCATCCATCTTAGAAGTCTCTAATCCATAGAAAGTCCATGCATAATAGGAGTCTAAAACCATTAGAATTCTGTCAATCTTAGCAGTCTAAATCCATTAGAATCCCGTTTGTATTAGGAGTTTCGAGTCCATTAGAGTTCCGCCCATATTAGGAGTCTAAAACTATTTGAATTCCATTTCAGGAGTCTAGGTCTACTATAATCTCGTGCATATTAGGAATCTAGCATCCTTGAAAGTTCGTTAAATCTAAAGTTCTAACGTCATTAGAAGTTTAGGATTCTGAAGTCATTAGAATTTCATATCTATTGGGACTGCATTCATACTATAATCCTTTTGCATTGCATAGTCCTTCGTTCATACACGTCATGCATAACTAAAGTTATTAGGCATTTAGGAGTGTCATTGCATCTATACTCTCCATTTCATCTCATGCATTCCACATTTAGTACTCCTGAACTACAAGCGATCTGATTCCCTCTTTCGGGATATGTAGGCAGCCTTTACAGGTTCGAACGCATAGATCGAGTCATTCATACATGCATTAGGGTCTAAGTGCATCCAAAAGAGTCATGTATACATGCATTAGGTCTAGGTGCATCCAAAAAAAATCCCACAAAAAAAAAAAAACATCATCATGCATTCAGATTCGTTCCTATAAGCTCGACTTTTAATTCAGTTAGAGCCTTAGCCAAGATGTCTAGTATGATGGAAGAAATAGCTATAAGGCTTGAGAAGGTCGAGTTTGGTGAATCTCCTATATTCAACAAGAAAATGGAGAATGTCGTTCATAGGATAACCAATGCAAATTCCTATTTTGAGCCTATTGATAATACCAAATTGGAGGGAAAACTTCCCGAAAAATTCTCCGCAATTGACATCCCTAAATTCAAACCAACCGATAATCCAAAGTATCATCTAAGGAACTTTCGTGCAACCATGATCATCAAATCAGTTGACCCTGAACTTTACTCAATGGTATTCCCGATATCGTTGGACCCTATCTGCCACATGAAACAATACGAATCAAACGCACAACTGCAAACCTCCCATAGAGAGCTCGAGGTTCGTAAACAAGGTGAAAATGAAGGTTTCACCACCTACCTGAACAGATGCAGGGAGAAATCAACCCATATGATATCAAGGACTACAGAAAAAGACTTGGTACGAATATTCGTTTCTAGCATCCTCCCTGAATACAAAAACCACCTCAAATACTTGGGACTTGACAACTTCGCACGAGTATATGATGTGGGTATCCAGATTGAGAATGATTTGCTGAAAAATCGCTCATTAAAGCATTTGGACTCGCTTAGGTCCAATTATCGAAAAAATATACACCTCCTCTCTTTTCATTTAGAAAGATACCTCATGAAGATCGAAGCAACGAAGCTGTGTTGTCACGTGACGTAGGAGTCTAGACTTAGGATTTTATTTTCTGTTTCATCTCTCTTATTTTGCCCAGTCTAATATAGGATTTTCTCTCTTATTGCATGTACTCATAAATTCCAATTAATAAATGAGTATTTATTTATTTTCTAACCTTGCACTAATGACATCAATGGAAATCACGATTGTCGCCTTAAAAGAAATGAATTTCTAATTCTCATGACTATTCTAATAAAGGCAATGAACATAATTGGCATAAAACAGGCATGCCTTCCTTTCTCCAATCCTTATCATCCAATTCAACCTAAATACATAACATTAATCCTCATGGGAGGTACATTTGACAACAACTTAATGTAAAGGGCAAGAAAAAAAGAGAACAACATCAAAAAAGTAAAAAAATAAAAATCGAAAAAGCAAAAGTAAAAATGATGAAAAAAAAAGAAGTGCAAAATATCCAAAAAAGAAGAGGAAGTGTTGCAAATAAGCCCATCAATAGCTTTGTCAAAAGTACTTTCTTTTCAAAACCTTCAAACTTCGATTCTAAACCTCCAACTTCAAATCTTTGTAATGAACCATCTCAGACAACCATGCACATTGCTTTCCAATAAGCCACAAAAGACAAACCAAAGCCCGCTAGGTCGAAAACCCATAAGGGCGACTTAGGCAAAAGTCAGGACACCTTCTCATTCATTAGCCTGAACTACGAATGGTCTGATTCTGCTAAAGATACGTAGGGAACCTCACCCTGAGGTCCGACCGCTTTAAACCAAATCAAACCTGCATCATTATCCACCCTTGCCAAAGACCTCTTCCAAGTCAATGCGTAATTCAATGCCTAATTCATTGCAAATGGCTCCAAAGAAAAATGCTAGGCCACCGATTAAAAATGTTAAGAGCTACGACTGGCCTGATTCCATCATGGATACATAGGCAACCTCTTTTGAGGCTCGGCCATTTTAATTCAAAACATTTTTTTAAGGGTTGCCTAAGCCCATGAAAAAAAACGCGATCTCCCAAATGATGAATCTTAAATGCTCATCCCTACCCTTAGAACTAGACTGTGATTTGAACCTGCATCATTAACCTACCTTATTGCGTGAGTCAATTCATTTTGGCTCCGTCCTCTTCTTATTCTTATCCCTTGCCATTTTCTCAGCTACATTATCGCTTCTAAACCAACCTTAGCAAAACCTTTCAACACTCAGCGCTATGACCGCGCTTCATCTTTGAGAGTGTTCCTTTCTTAGCCTTTCTTGTCTTCTCACCTTAGGAACCCTATTGGAATCTTTGGTCGAAACTTCCACTAAGCGTGACGAGATATCTTCAAAGTCAAGCAATCAAGTTGAGTACTTCATCAACCCCATCTTACTGGGGGCTTCATCACTGGTCCACCCAAACAATTATAGACTACAAGTCCAGACCTATTGAGAAAGGGCTTCATTACGAGTCCATATATGACATCTTGGGTTTTAAACCCACATCGATGCAACATTGCACCTATTTATGGGCTCGCTTAAGCCCTTGGCATACAAAACTCGAAGCATATACAACTCAAGTGCTACAAAGGCTCGTTCTATAACGCATTTCAAATCCAATATAATCTATTAACTGAATAGATCATCCTTGGGCTCCATGTGTACCTTGATAAGGATTTCAGTACGAGTCGATACAAAAGATTGTGGGCTCCAAACCCATACGAGATCCTAACTATTTTATGGGCTCACTTAGGCCCGTAACAATTACAACACATTTCAAATCAAACATAGCCTACGTGGATCATCCTTGGGGGCTTCCCATTTCTCCTCTTTTAAAAACAGTTTTCTAAACGAAAAATTGAGCTTAGAGGAACAACAAAACATTATATCCTATCTCTGCATTAGCATCATATCATCTGCATTAGTGTCATATCTGTGCATTAGTGTCATATCTCTACAATTGCATTACATATCTGCATCATCCAAGCATTGTGTCAAGCATTGCGTCCTTCCTCCTTAGCTATACGATTCTAGCATCAATCATCGAGTCACACACACGCACACGTATGCATACACGATAGTACCTTTAAGTCTAGAGTATTAGAGGTCACTCTTTATAGGACAAGTATTTTCCTATTCATACACTAGCACCCACATCACGGGACACATGCATGTACCTTAACTATTTGTCTGTATATATGTGTATTCTTTGTATTTACAGGTACCCAACATTTTAAATTAACGGCGAAAAACACACCATTAGGTCTGCAGACCATATCAAATCAACAACGGAAAACACACCGTTAGGTCTGCGGACCATTTCAAATTAACAACGGAAAACACACTATTAGGTCTGCGGACCATTTCAAATCAACAGCGGAAAACACACCGTTACGTCCGCGGACCATTTCAAATTAACAGCGGAAAACACACTGTTAGGTCTGCGGACCATTTCAAATTAACAGCGGAAAACAAACCGCTAGGTCTGCGGACCATTTCAAATTAACAGCGGAAAACAAACCGCTAGGTCTGCGGACCATTTCAAATTAACAGCGAAAAACACAACATTAGGTCTGTGGACCATTTTAAATTAACAGCGGAAAACACACCATTAGGTCTGCAGACCATATCAAATTAATAGCGGAAAACAAACCGTTAGGGCTGTGGACCATCACAAACCAAGACAGCGGAAAACAAAGCGCTAATATGGTTCGTGTTCCTGAAGACAAAGATAGCGGAAAAGAAGCGATAGCCTTCAGCTACATAAGCACAACCCTGGAGCGGGATGCAGCTCTACATCATGATAAACACAACCCTGAAAGGGGGATGCAGCTCTACCCCGACATGAGCCGGATTAGAATAGCTCATGATATTCCTTTTTACCTATTCATTTTATTTTTGCAAATTTATGATTATTTTTGCAAATTTGTTTCACATATGTCTTGTAACACCCCGTAATTTTCACTCTTTATTTTTGCTGTTTGTTTACATTAAAATGATATTTCCCGTTAAAATAAATCAATTTATTATTAAAACTATTTTGAACATGTATAATTATATAGTTGTTGCATTATGTGGTTGTGTTTATTAATTTGAAGTGTATATATATATTTAGGAATTTTATTTGTTATTATTATTAATGTGCGTATTTGTTTTATAATATAGTTAGTAATTTTTATTTTATAAATTTAAGTAACGTGTGATTTTATCTTAAGCGTTAAATATATTTTATGGACCGACCAATGTAACGAATTCGCAAGCCCATTTGTTCTATCATGATGTACGAAAATTAGGAGGGTGTTGGCTTGGATGAGCATCTTCCATTCACCTTTGTAACCACCAAAATATGAAGAGCCAACCCCCTCCCCATTCATCACCCATTAATTGCCAACATTAACCCCCTTCATAATCACCCTTTAAACCATTGCTTAATGAGTTTGCATTCTAACCCCCATTTTCGCCCAACCCTTAGAGAGGAAGAGAAAGAGTTCTTCGCTCTTCTCAGATTTATGTTAGTTAGGTAGAATTTGTGTTATTAGGCTTAGAAGTATGCTAGGATGTTATTATAATTGTTCTTTGCTATTTTTTATTCATTATAGTATCATGTTAGGATTGTATAAAATGTTATTCTTCATGCCTAGTGTTATGCTTGTGATATTATATGTATTATTATCATGAAAGTATTAGGAATTTGTGAAAAATTAGTAGCATGATGTTAGGGTTATGTTTAAGCATGTTTGTTGAATGTTGTTTAAGGTTGGGTGTGGTTTTGGATGAATTCTTGTAGTTTTAGTTATCTGAAAATTATTTATTTTGGGCTATGATTCACGTATTTTTTGATTAATAATGTTAGAATAGTTAATATATGTTGAATGATCATGTTTGGGGCTATGTAATTTATGTTTTATGTTAATCCTCATGTTAAACTAGTTAATTTCTGTGGTATAATCATATATTGGCTTGGGTATATTTCGTTTTGATGTATGAGTATATGTGGTGAAAGTTTGGGTGAAATAGCATACAAACTGCTGTGCATGAGAAAAAGAAACAGAAGGCCTTTCGCGGCCCGCGAGCTATTTCACGACCCGCGACCAGTTTGGACAGTGTATGTTCAAAGTGTCATATCTCACTCGTTTTACCTCAGAATTGAGCTTATGACCATTTGTTGGAAATCTATTGAGATAAGATTTAACATGCATTTAAATTTTCTTAAAAATACTATGTAGTATGAAGGTTATGTCTATTTGAAGGTGCTGCATATGTTTAAAACTATTTCAAAAGGCGTACTTTGTTGTGTTGAAGCATGTTAAGACTTGTTTTGAGGTGAAATCTTGTTATATGGAGCTTTTTGAAGAATGGTTGCATGTTTTATTTATTTATTTTTATTATTGAGTTGAATGATATATTTACTTATAGTTATATTATGAGTGTCTTATTTATTTTAATGATGGTATTGTTGTTTGTAATTAAATTGAGAGTATAATAATGTTGTACTTTTATAAATCAATATCTAAGTAACGTTTCGCCAAGAGTTATGTACCGGGGTTATTATAACTAATGTTGTAATTAACCTTGTACCCAAACTCAGACAACGAGAGTGTAGTAGTTTGGCGTATTTGATTTTATTGTGTATTTGGTGTATAATTATGTTTTAAGGAGTATTTATTCTTTTTGGTTGGGCGAAATGATTTTTATTAGTATTATTATCACTATTACTTTGAGAAGAATAAATATTGTTGAATTGAGACTCTTGGATTGCGATCCTAGTTTCTGCTGATTTAGGTGTAAGACCTGAAGGGCATCTTTATTATTTATATTCGATAAATAAATTATAGTATTTATTTGTAGAAATATTTTATTGAGATTAAGATATCCGGCGGGATAGATGTAGTCCCCGTGAAGAACATGCCAACCACCTAGGTTGCGTTTTAAGGGTATTACTTGGGTTAATTGTTGTCGTCCTAGAGGTTGGGAAGTACTAAGTTGGGTACTATCCTGCATCGGGAGTTTGGCCATTCTTAGACACAGGCAGTTGGGAACGTAAGCCCATAGGCTGTCTGAAGATTTCGATCTGACAAACCTTAGGAAGTGGGTTGCGATCCACTGGCATTCTGCTCTTTCTCAAAACTTATTATATTATTTTGTTTAATTATTTTGGAGGCTTATGCTATGGATCTTGTATGATTATCTTAAGTTCATTATTGTTGATTTACTTATTGTTATTCGAAGCATGTTGCTGTGTAGTAACATTTATTTAAACTTTTACTTAAAATTGCTATTTGAATCCTATATTGGGATGGGAGAGCTGTTAGTTACTCCCTACTGATTGTGGATATTTGTTGTATATTTTGCAGGTTTTGTTGATGGGGATTTTCTTTGATTTTGGGCTAGGGTTGAGATTCGATAAATAATCTATTAGGTGTTTTAGTTCGAGACTTCTTTTTAGTTTGAGATAGTTTTCTCATTTCGTTTTTAATCTAAGTAATTAATTTATTTATAGTATTTATTTAAGCTTGTTTTTATCACTTAGTTATTTGAACACTATTCTTATAGTAGTGACATTCCCAGAAGACGATGTTTCCGCCATCGTCCTATTAAATATATTAATTCTTTTTCTTTTCCGCTTTTGAATTTCTGGGGTGTTACAGTTGGTATCAGAGAAAAACCCTCCTAAACTCTGAAAAAGAGTTGCTAATGATTCGTTAGAATTATTTGTTAGCCTTTGGAGATAAAATCTGTTTAGAATTAAGTTTTGTAGTTTCGCTATAATGAGAGAAAGATGGGTAGAGTAAGTAAGAGGAAGCCTTATGGAATGTTGTGTGCTCTCATGCTTGTGGTGCATATATAATATGTATATTTACTTGTTTATTGGTGGAATTAGTCTACCAAGTTTGCTAATCTTATTTGTAGGGCCTCCTACATGTAACATTTCTTGTTATCAGAGTGCGCAGCGAAAGCAAAGTGATTTATAGCCCTCTAGTTCGGGTTGAGTTACGCGTTTAAATTGTTTTGTGTTGTGCATTTTAAAAATAAACTTTTATTTTTTTTAACATAGTCATGTATAGTGCATTGCTGTTATTCTATTTTTAGGGTTGCTTAATAGTGTGTTTTATTATGTGAGACGATATATAGCGTCTATTTCTTTCAACTAAGTGCTGGTTTTATGTGAGTACTTCTTATTTGTTTTCTTGTCATTTACGAAACTTTCGAACTTGAGTTCATATTTCAAATAATATTTTATATCTTTGCTCTTAATAAATTTCATACTTATATTAGAATTATATTTTGATATTCAAGTTTTGTTATTGTTAATATTTTGCTATACTCTTTGAAAAGAAAATTGTGTTTAGCCGAAATCTACAACTTGTTTAGGTTAACATTAAGTCATAATGGGTGATTCCTTTGACTTGTATGTCAATTTGATAAGTTGACACATTTTGACTATTATGATTTAATTTCCTTTTTGAGTTGATATTAAGTTTATATTGGGTGATTCTGGTAAACTTTAATGTCGATTTGATAAGTTGGCTTTCAAATATTGTTTTTGTTAATACTAGGTTGTAATGGGTGGTTCCATGAACATTTGTGTCGACTTGACAAATTTTATAAGTGTTGTTCGTACCTTATTATTTTATCGCCTATTTTTTACTATTAACGTTTTGTCATTGTTAAATTTATTTTTCTTATTTCTTAAGTGGAGTATAAGCCTGTGTGGTTATCTCTCTATTCCAATTGGTTTGGTTTTCGATTTACGAACTTTTACTTCTTCATTTCTTTTTCTAAAAATATTTATGTATGATCAAATTTATTCTTTTACCATTTTACGTAATGATTTATTCCTACTTCTGTTGCAAAACTTCCCATAGTTGATCTTGCAAACGTATTTACCTTAAACTCTCCTATGGTCTTTGGTTTTTCCACATTTATAAATGTTGGTCGTTACCATGCTACTTTACTACACAATTCTTTTCGGATTTCCAAAATAAAATGTATGTTTGAGTTATCAAAATTTTATGGCCGCAGGGTTGTTTAGTTTTTAAACTAAGATCCATCAAATTATGTTTTCTGAATGTTCTTTATCAAAAGTATTTTCTTTTGGTCTCCTATTTCTTTCTAAGTTTGGAAGACGAAACTCTTTTAAGGGGGAGTGATTGTAACACCCCGTAATTTTCACTCTTTATTTTTGGCGTTTGTTTACATTAAAATGATATTTTCCATTAAAATTAAATAATTTATTATTAAAACTATTTTGAACATGTATAATTATTTAGTTGATGCATTATGTGGTTTTGTTTATTAATTTACAGTGTACATATTTGTTTAGGAATTTTATTTGTTATTATTATTAATGTGCTTATTTGTTTTATAATATAGTTAGTAATTTTAATTTTATAAATTTAAGTAACGTGTGATTTTATCTTAAGCGTTAAATATATTTTATGCACTAGTAGAATTTTTGCTTATTGCTGCGGTAGTATTGCTGCGGTTTTACCCATACGCCGCAATAAACCACGTGAAAAGAAAAGGTAAAATATAAAATATACATATTACTGCGGTTTTGTCCGAAAACCGCAGCAATAGATTCCAACGGGAAAATTTTCAAACTTAAGATGACTTTTTGACCAGATCTATTGCTGCGGTTTCTAGGCAGAACCGCAGCAATAGATTAAAATATTATTTTTTAAATAATTTTTGAACCTATTGCTGCGGTTCCTTAAAAAAACCGCAGCAATAGACTCTTTTCGTTTATAAAAGAAGACGCGCGACCCAATTAGGGTTCTCTTTGTCTCTGTCAGCCGTTTTCCCTCTCACTCTCTTCTTCCTCTCTCATCCTAACCTCTCACTCCTCTCTCATCACACGACACTCTCCTCATCCTAACCTCTCACTCTCCTCTTCCTCTCTCATCCTCCACCGCCGACAACCATAATCGTTCTCAGCGAAATTTTCAGCCTAGCCTTCAGATCTCAAGTGCGCTGACAATCATAATCGATCTCAGCGAAAATTTCAACCATCCTCCACCGCCGGAGATCTCTTAGTCTCTTCCTTCGCCGGAGATCTCATCCTCCACCGCCGACGACCATAATCGCCCCTTCAGCCGCTTCGCCGCCTTCAGCCGCTTCGCCGCCTTCAGCCGCTTCGCCCCTTCAGCCGTTTCGCCGCCTTCAGCCACTTCGCCCCTTCAGTCGTGGATCCCTCTCTTGCTCTTCGCCGCGTTTGCTCTTCGCCCCTTCACCGGAGGTGGTTTGAGATTTTTTTGTTGATTTTTGAGTTAATCTTTTTCTTTCATTATTTAGGAGGTAGTTTAAGATTTCAGTTCTTTTTTTTGTATTATTCAATTTAGATCGAAATTTTTTATTATTCAATTTAGATCTCACTTCGCCAGTTTTTTTTTTTTGTATTATTCAATTTAGATCGAAATTTTTTATTATTCAATTTAGATCTCAGTTCGCATATTTGTTTGTTGGATGTGGTTTTGATTTTAATTTTTGTTCGACAAAAGGAGGTCTAAGTTGTTGTTACATTATAGTGTGTTATTTTTTGATAATTATTTCATTATTTATGATTTTATACTCAATATATGGATTCAATGTGTTTTACCAGTGGATTTTAGTTACTTTTAAGTTTTTATTGCATTTTAACATCGAAAATAGTATGAAGATTTTAATTTCAAATTTTTTTTAAAAAAGTGCACCTATTGCTGCGGTTTTGGGCCAAAACCGCAGCAATAGGTGCACTTTTTTAATATTAAAAAAAGACATATTAGCTGTGGTTTTTGTCAGGAACCGCAGCAATAGCTTGGCCTATTGCTGCGGTTTTATTGATGCGCCCTTAATTGCTGCGCTGTCAAAATCGCCGCAATAGGCCACGTAATGACCGCACCAATAAACATTTATTGTATTAGTGATGGACCGACCAAGGTAACGAATTCGCAAGCCCATTTGTTCTACCATGATGTACGAAAATTAGGAGGATGTTGGCTTGGATGAGCATCTTCCATTCACCTTTGTAACCACCAAAATATGCAGAGCCAACCCCCCTCCCCATTCATCTCCCATTAATTGCCAACATTAACTCCCTTCATAATCACCCTTTAAACTATTGCTTAATGAGTCTGCATTCTAACCCCCATTTTCGCCCAACCCTTAGGGAGGAAGAGAAAGAGTTCTTCGCTCTTCTCGGATTTTCGTCCATTTTTGCACACCTAACTTGTTTGCATCATATCTCCTTCGTCTCTTATCGAAATTGGACGTGTGAGTAGTCAAAATCCATCTTCTCGAAAAGATCTTACTCGTGGTGTAATTGGACGTCCATTTTCTTGGAGTTTTCGGGAGCAATGTTATTCTCTTCTTTCTTTGCCATTCTAGTATTTTTTTTTCCACGTAAAATCAAGGTAACTATAGCATCTTTTCTAGCACGTTAGGATTAGAGTAGTGATTTTGGTTTTGTTAGGATTTATGTTAGTTAGGTAGAATTTGTGTTATTAGGCTTAGAAGTATGGTAGGAGGTTATTAGAATTGTTCTTTGTTATTTTTTATTCTTGTTAGTATCATGTTAGGATTGTATAAAATGTTATTCTTCATGCCTAATTTTATGCTTGTGATGTTATATGTATTATTATCATGAAAGTATTAGGAATTTGTGAACAATTAGTAGCATGATGTTAGGGTTATGTTTTTTGAATGTTGTTTAAGGTTGGGTGTGGTTTTGGATGAATTCTTATGGTTTTAGTTATCTGGAAATTATTTATTTTGGGCTATGATTCACGTATTTTGTGATCAATCATGTTAGAATAGTTAATATATGTTGAATTATCAAGTTTGGGGGCAATGTAATTTATGTTTTATGTTAATCCTCATGTTAAACTAGTTAATTTCTATGGTATAATCATATATTGGCTTGGGTATATTTCGTTTTGATGTATGAGTATATGTGGTGAAAGTTTGGGTGAAATAGCATACCTACTGCCGTGCATGAGAAAAAGAAACAGAAGGCCATTCGCGGCCCGCGAGCTATTTCACGACCTGCGACCAGTTTGGACAGTGTATGTTCAAAGTGGCATATCTCACTCGTTTTACCTCGGAATTGAGCTTATGACCACTTGTTGGAAATCTATTGAGATAAGATTTAACATGCATTTAAAATTTCTTAAAAATACTGTGTAGTCTGAATCTTATGTCTATTTGAAGTTGCTGCATATGTTTAAAACCATTTCAAAAGGCGTATTTTGTTGTGTTGAAGCATGTTAAGACTTGTTTTAAGGTGAAATCTTGTTATATTGAGCTTTTTGAAGGATGGTTGCATGTTTTATTTATTTATTTTTATTACTGAGTTGAATGATATATTTACTTATAGTTATATTGTGAGTATCTTATTTATTTTATGATGGTATTGTTGTTTGTAATTTAATTGAGAGTATAATAATGTTGTACTTTTATAAATCAATATCTAAGTTGTCGACGTTACAGTACTCGAGGAAGAATAATACTGTCTTTAGTAACGTTTCGCCAAGAGTTATGTACCGGGGGTATTATAACTAACGTTATAATTAACCTTGTACCCAAACTCAGACAACGAGAGTGTAGTAGTTTGGAGTATTTGATTTTATTGTGTATTTGGTGTATAATTATGTTTTAAAGAGTATTTATTCTTTTTGGTTGGGCGAAATGATTTTTATTAGGATTATTATCACTATTACTTTGAGAAGAATAAATATTGTTGAAATGAGACTCTTAGATTGTGATCCTAGTTTCTGTTGATTTAGGTGTAAGGCCTGAAGGGCTTCTTTACTATTTATATTTGATAAATAAATTATTGTATTTATTTGTAGAAATATTTTATTGAGATTAAGATATCTGGTGGGATAGATGTAGTCTCCGGTGAAGAACATGTCAACCACCTAGGTTGCTTTTTAGGGGTATTACCTGGGTTAATTGTTGTCGTCCGAGAGGTTGGGAAGTACTGAGCTGGGTACTATCCTGCATCGGGAGTTTGGCCATTCTTAGACACAGGCAGTAGGGAACGTAAGCCCATAGGCTGTCTGAAGATTTCGATCTGACAAACCTTAGGAAGTGGGTTGCGATCCACTGGCGTTCTGCTCTTTCTCAAAACCTATGATATTATTTTGTTTAATTATTTTGGAGGCTTATGCTATGGATCTTGTATGATTATCTTAAGTTCATTATTGCTGATTTACTAATTATTATTAGAAGCATGTTGTTGTGTAGTAACATTTATTTTAACTTTACTTAAAATTGCTATTTGAATCCTATCTTGGGCTGGGAGAGCTGTTAGTTACTCCCCACTGATTGTAGATATTTGTTGTATATTTGCATGTTTTTTTGATGGGGATTTTCTTTGATTTTGGGCTTGGGTTGAGATGCGAGAAATAATCTATTAGGTGTTTTAGTTCTAGACTTCTTTTTAGTTTGAGATAGTTTTCTCATTTCGTTTTTAATCTAAGTAATTAATTTATTTATGGTATTTATTTAAGTTTGTTTTTATCACTTAGTTATTTAAACACTATTCTTGTAGTAGTGACATTCCCAGAAGACGATGTTTCCGCTATCGTCCTATTAAATATATTAATTCTTTTTCTTTTCCGCTTTTGAATTTATGGGGTGTTACATGTCTGTTCCTGAATCTTTCGCTTACTTTGCAGGTACCGGCGTAAAAGAGTGATTTTGGGTTGCAGAGCATCTAGAATCATTCTCCGTCCCGACATATATACTTTGACTTTCGGTTTTACAAACCTCAGTCAAAGTGGGGGCTTCTGTTGACACATAATCGTGTGTCCCTATTTAGTACCCTATGATGACCAAAACCCTGCTTCAATTGGTCCGAATCGAAGAAAGAATAAAAAACGAGTCTAAAATAAAATGTTTTAAGACCAAACCTATATGTATTCATCACCTGCGCATCATCATCCTAATCATCAATTATCATCACATTATCCTCCACGCAATACATTGATCTCAACCTCTCACTCACTAATCTCCATACATAATTCCTCTCATACAAAAGTCATCTACAACCCACCGCCTAATACTAGCTACAGCCTACATCTACCTATATCTAATACTAGCCCCTACACTAATACTACTATAAACTAGTCATCATCAATACATCTTGTGAGACTAAATAATATTTCTTGTTCACGGCAACATATAACACAAGACACTATTTTTAAAAAACTCGTACGACTTTCGATCCAAGATCTGTACAAATCAACGACCTTGGATGGTGGTATAATTTTTGAAGGTCAACTAAATTAACTAACTTTATTTATTTATTTCTTTCTTTATTTATTTTTATTATTTTCTTGAAGTTACTAACATTCTATTCGTGAGGTAGGTTATTAATATATTCTTGCGATTGTAAGTATTGTACATATTAAACTGATTTCCTGTGATATTTTATTTTATTTTTTTTCATGAACATATTTTTTTTTATGCCTGATTGCAATATTTATCACCTTGTATTTAATGTTAATCAAGACCTAAATAAATGTTCTAACTAATTCAGATAACATGGACAACCTGCTAGGAACCCATTAATATTGATTGTCTAATAACATACCACTAAAAATTAGTCTTTTATGTGTTTCCTAAACCTAGCTAGACTAAATATTTTTAGGGTGCTTAAAAATATTATATGATTATTCTTTGGCATAAAATTTGTTATGAATCGATATTTAGTAGAGGCCAGCAATGGACAAACATGGTTCATTATGACCATATTTGTACCCTCACCTCCGAACTCAATCTATGGTTCATTTTGACCATCTATGGAGTCAGGACGGGAAAATCTATATTAAATAAGTCCCTAAGATGTCTCTACAGTTTCATATCCAATTATGTTTATAAGTTTTCGTCTAAAAATTTATTGACGACTTCAAAAACATATTTTTAATAAAACCTTAACAATGGGGTAGTCAGATAACGCGCTCACACCGCGGTAGGCGAAAAGTAAAAATCCACGCCTACACCTACTATCCCTATTGATCTCAATCTTGAGAACACATTGAGGCAATTGAGGAGGATTTTTAGAGAACCAACGGTACAACCTTCAATTGTTGAGCAACCGATGGAAGAACCACCATTTTAACAAGAATCATCTTCTTCCTCTACTTCTAGCACAATGGGTGATGAACAACCTCCTACAACATTGAGGGATTTTGGACATCCCGAGGCTTTTGAATTTAAGAGTGGAATTTGTCGTCCTACCACAGCCGCTAACTTTGAGTTCTCCCCACACTTGATTCGCAAGATTAAGCAAGAAGCTAATGGAGGTATGACTCATGAATGTCCTCTTGAGCATTTGGGTAATTTCTCGAAGTTATGTGCCACGGTGAAGCAAAACTATTTGACTCAAGAGTTTGTGAGGCTCAACCTCTTTCATTTATCTCTTGTGGGTAAGGCCAGAAATGGTTGCAATCCATTCCGAAAAATTCTTTTACTACTTTGGCACAAGTGACCGGAGCTTTTGTGGATGAATTCTATTCTCAAGAGAAGACCTCCGAAGCTAGGAGGAAGATAGCTAATTTAACCCAAGAGCAGGATGAGACATTGTATGGAGCTTGGGATAGGTTCAAGGACCTTCGAAGATCTTGCCTTCACCATGGTTATTGTCAATGGATGCTTATGCAAAGCTTCTATGATGGTCTTCTTCCTATGACTCGTTGAAACCTTGATTCGGGTGCGGGAGGCCAACTAACAAAGGTTCCGGTTGACAACATTGAACCTACCACTGAAGAGGTACTAAGACACTATTCTTTGGGGGAACTCTACGAGACACGCAAACAAGAAGAGTGCAAGTAAGGGTAAGTATGATCTTGATGCTATTGACCATATTAATGCAAAACATAACACCCTTGCAAAGAAGATGGAAAAGGTAAGTTGGGCATCTCCTAGTCAAGGCACTTCTCAAGCCTTTTCATGTGAAATTTGTGGTGGAGCATACCATATGCTAGTTCATATTGTGGTGGGTCTATGGACCATGTAGCATGGGTGAACTCTAGAGGTGAAGAAAATCCCAACTTCAACAATCAAGGAAGGTGGAACAACACAAGTGGTGGATGGAAGAACCCTCAACCATCTCAACCTTACCAAGCCTCAAATAGACCACCCGGAATCCATAGCCCACAACAAGGATTCACACAACCACCCCTAGAGCTCCGTTTGAACCAAAAAAAACCCAAATAATCTTTCCTATAATCTACTCTCCAACACTTCGTGGCCCAACAAATAAAAATCAATACCGATAATGATAGGAAGTTTGGAGAGATAACCACTTCCCTCCAACAATTGAATGCTCACAACAAGATAATACACGACTTGCTCAAGTGGTTCAACAAGTAAGAAACGACTCATCAAATTTTCTACCCAACTTCCTAGCCAACCAATCATTCGAGAGCAAGCTAAAGCTATCACTTTGAGATCGGGGGTTCACTACGATGGTTTTAAGATGCCTAACTTGATGATGCTAGTCCTTCAAAGGAGAATGAGAATATTAATAGTGGAATGAGTAAAGAGGTTGAATAGGTCATTGTGGAAGATATTCAAGAGGATGGGACTCCAGTAGTGGTTGAAACTAAGAAATCGAGGAAAGAACCTCCTCCAATGAAGAAATACGCTCCTCTGGTTCCATATCCTCAACGGTTAATGAAGAGGCAACTCAATGACAAGTTTGTGAAATTTCTTGAAATAATGAAAGGTCTACAAGTGCACATTCCATTTCCCCAAGATATGGCCCAAATGCCCACCTATGCCAAGTTTCTAAAGGAACTTCTCTCCAACAAGTCCAAACTTGAAGAAAAATCCACCATTGCTCTCACCGCCGAAGTTAGTGCGATCCTCCAAAACAAGCTCCCCAAAAAGCTTGAAGATCCGGGGCTTTCTCCATACCTTTGAGGATCGTAGATTTGGAGCCAAAGAGAGCCTTGGCAAACCTAGGGGCTAGTGTTAGCCTAATGCTACATTCCATTGGAAGGAAGCTGAACTTTGAGCTTAAACCCATAAGAAGAGTGATACAACTAGCGGACCGTTCGGTTAAAGTGCCCCTTAGAGAATTGGAGGATGTTCTAGTGCAAGTTGGGAGAGTCTTCATTCCTTGTGATTTTATTGTGATCGAGATGGAAGAAGACTCTCAAGTGCCTCTCATCTCCGGAAGACCCTTCTGGAAAACGACCGAGGTGCTTGTGGATATGAAGAGATATATTATGACCTTGAGGGTCGGAGATGAAAAATGGAATTTGCATTCAACAAAAGCATGAAATCCCCAATCATGGAAGAAGTGCATTGGATGGATGCTCTTGAGCAAGAGCTATCAAGCCTTAAGGCCTTGAATGAAGTAAGGAACCCCTTTGACGATGTGCTTTTAAGGGAGTTACAAGAAAGGGGAGGTGAAGTTTGTAACCTCAAGAATGCCGTGAACAAGGTCCCCATCTATCATCCGAAAGAAGCAAAGCTCACTAGTAGAATAAATGCTAATTGCTGCGGTCATTAAGTGGCCTATTGCGGCGGTTTTGACCGCGCAGCAATTAAGGGCGCAGCAATAGGTAATTAACCTATTGCTGCGATTTTTGACCGCAGCAATATGCCTACCTATTGATGCGGTTTCTAGCCAAAACAGCATCAATAGGATTATTTTTTATTAAAAAATACAACGTATTGTTGCGGTTTGGCTAGGAACCGCAACAATAGGTAGATCTATTGTTGCGGTTTTGGGCCAATACTGCAGCAACAGGTACATGTACAAGTAAAAAAAAAAAACTTTTTTTTTTTTTTGCAATTTGCCATCAAACTTGAAACATAAAAAAATAAACAAAAAATAACAAAATATCAAGACTCACAACTAGCAGACAGACAACAAAATAGGTAAAAGCTAACTACTAAATTACAAAAAAAAATCTCCATATACAAACAAATTATAATTAATAATCAAAAAAATAAAAGAAAAAAATAAACTAAATTCAAAAAATAAAACCAAACCCCACCTCTTACGTCAGATCTTGAAAACTAAAAAATGAAACAAAACAAGAGTCACCGCGGCAGAAGGCGGGGTGAAGGCGGCGGCGAACGCGGGGTGAGGGAGGCGGCGAAGGTGGAGTCAAAACAACGATGAAAGCGGTGAAGATGGATCTGAATTCACAAATTTAAACAATAAAATGATATATAAATACGAAAAAAATTATAAAATTGAAAAAAACGAGCAAAGACAAATAGTAACAAATATAACCAAAAAAAAAGTAAAAATCAATTGAACACAGCGAGATTCATCCTTCCAATCATTCCACCATCAGTATTATCTAAGATTCCTTCATAATTGACCTACCAAACCAAAAATAAACGAAATACATCTAATCTATAACAAATTCGACCATAAAAAAAGCTCAAATTACATGGTAATGCGTTAACTTGGAAGAATAACCGCCATTATCGAACTTCGAACGCTTAGCTTCAGCGTTGAAAATGTTTATGAAAAAAATGATAAACCCGTCGAAAACATACCGAGTTACCCGTCGAAAATGCTTCGTTCGCTCGACGCCGGTGTTCAGCGAGGCCGAAGTGAGGCCGCAAAAATGGTTGGGTGACGCCATTTCGAACTCACCGCGAAGTCGCCGGTCTGCGAAGAGGAGAGAGAACGAGAGGAACTCGCCGGTCAGCGACTGGAGAGGACGAACTCACCGCCGAATTTCGACGCAAATTTCGAACTTGCCGGCGAGAGGAAATGATGATAATGAAGAGATGATGGTGTTCGGGCGAATTTCGACAAAGAATGAGATGGGGCGGATGAACGAGAGGAAGGATGAGTGAGAGAGAGGAAGGATGAGTGAAAAACGGCGGATGACAAGGAATGACAAGGAAACCCTAGCTGGGCCTTTTATTATTAATTTTAAAAGTCTATTGTTGCGGTTTCTCTTAGGAACCGCAGCAATAGATTAAAATATTATTAAAATATTATTTTTTTAATAATATTTTAATATATTGCTGCGGTTATGGGTGGGAACCGCAGCAATAGGTCTGGTCAAACAGTCAACGAAATTTGAAAAAAAATTCCGTTGACACATATTGATGCGGTTTCCACCCACAACCGCAGCAATATGTTTAATTTAGATTTTTCCATTTTTTTCGTGGTTTATTGTTGCGTATGGGTGAAACCGCAGCAATAAGCAAAAAATTTACTAGTGGCTTAAGGTATTCAAAGTTCCATTGAAGAAGGAGAAGAGTACTAAGCTTCCTCCTACTTGTAAAGAGAAAATGGAGTTTACATCCAAGAAAACCAATGGGACTTCGCTCATGAAGAGTGTGGACCACATAGATGCATGTAGTCATGAAGTGGTGAGTCTCAAGACTTGGGAAGAGCATGATTAGATTTATAATAGATGACATGACCCTTTGTGTGGTTTAATACAAGCTATGGAAGAGGGTAAAAGATCAACTAGTGAAACTCATGGCTTAATACTTCAAATATCCTCCCGGGTCAATTTTAAAGATTACTCTTTCCGCCCTCCATGATTACCTAGCACATGGTCGAGCTATCGACCTTAAAAAGAGCACTCTCGGGAGGTAACCCGTATTAATTTTATTCTTTTAATTTTCTTTATTTTGAGAGCTTTTATTTGGTTTTAGTTTAGTTTTTTGTTGTTGTATGTACTCATCTGCATACTTTGAGCCTCGTTGCCATGTTGGTTTGTTGGTTCCCCCTTCCCCCTCCATTTGATTTTCTTGTTCATGCATTGAGGACAATGCTTTATTCTAACTTGGGAGAGCAGCTATTCGCTAGCTTGGGGGAAGTGTATTACCTTTTATTTATTTTATCTTACTCGTTTTAAAAAAAATCACAAAATTTAAAACACGTTTTCTTTTTTCTTTCGTCATTTTTCTTCCTTTTCGTTTCTTTCTCTAAAAAAATAAATTTGATTAAAAATGTTCAAAATATCAAAGAAAAAACAAAAAGAATTAGTTTTCAATAAAAACTGGGTTTCTTTGCCTAAGAAAGATGTTAGTTGATGATATAATGTGGATTTCTTGCTTTGACTTTGAGTATATGTTTAGAGGCTATTTTGGAAGAGAGTGAGCATGGGTTAAGTGATGTGCCTATTTTATGTAGAGTTTTTACCCCCATCCTTCATTGAATATTGGTCTTATATTGCGCTCTTCGAAGCCATTTTAATACTAATGTGTTCCTTGTAGTGTGTTTGTAGTTTCAGGTTTATCATTATAGAAATTAGCATATTTGGGTGCATTTCCTACTCATTTGTACTACTACAAGAGATGATGTACTTTTGAGAGCAAGAGCATTGAGTTTTGGAAGAGTTTTGAAATAAAACGAATAGTGAAAGAAGTAGAAAAATGACTTTCGTCCACTCTTTTGATGATAACTCAAGTTCTACATATCCAAATGCAGGGAATATAATTGGGTTATATTCTACACTTCAAGAGCTTTCCAACGAGTGGTCACTTTCCTAATTCTGATGAATAACGAAGCAGTTATGGCGTTTTGAAGATAGAGAATTGTGCAGGCTGATGACCGCCCGACCGGGCGGAATCCTCCCCGGCAGCCCGGGCGACTTTACTTAGCCAAAAATCATTTTTTTGGAGAAGATTTAGAAGAAAATAAAGTTTTTTGCTTCGGCCCCGACCGGGCGGGTCGGTTTCTATGCGTTTTAGCGAACGTGTTGCACAATTTACTGGTTAAATAAAGAAACGCTTCTTTTAGTGGGGAAAACCACGTTTTATCCTATATTCAGTTTATTAGCTTTCTAAGTAGTTTTTATTCTCTCAAGGAGCCTAGTTTATTCTACTTGGTGGCCACATTCAAGATTTCAATAGAGTAATTGTTTTCAAGATTCGTTCTTCAATTGGTATTTGTCTCTCATCCTTTACTATTCCCTTTTTAATTCTTCCTTGTTATTCCATCATGTTGCTTGCTTATTTAATTATGATTATGTTTTCCCCAATTATGTGTGAGTTGTTTATTTTCTTGGGATTTGGGGACCTATGAATGCATATGCGGGATTGATTGAATTATTATATAATTCGTTGAATTGTTTGATTCTTGCTATTGAGTTATTTATGTTAATCTACAAGTTTGGCCAACTCTGTTGATTATTATTGCAATACAAAGTTATACACTGAGAGGTAGGATTTTGTATAGGCTCTCAATAGTAGGCTTAGCGATCGATGACCATGCGAGAGCGGCTTAATTAATCAGCTTCGATGGAGGTAATGTTCGAGAGAAATTACATGTGCCCTATTTTGATTGATTTATTGAGTTTGTTCAGTCATTCTTGATATCCCGAATTGCATACACGGTGAACCGTTTGCCTATTTTTCCCTTAATTTGTGTTTGTGATTTGAGAATTTGCAATTAGTTTAGTAAACAACTCCTTTTTATCTGATTTAGTTAGTATAATATTAGAGTTTAAACATTATAGTATATCTATCTCCCTGTGAATACGATCCTAACATCCCTGACAACCAGTTAGTGGACCTTAGGTTTATTTTTGATTAGGTGATACGACTTTAGCCTGTCAAATTTTGGCGCCGTTGCGGGGGAGATGGCTTATTTCTATTCTATTTGAATTATAGTATTACACTAACATACTCTAAAGAACACCTATTCTTCGGAGAATCTCACGTTCGTTTTAGTGTTTTTGGTGTACGAGCAGGAAACTAAAATCCCTAAATCTAATTCCATTTGATCACTAGTGGAAAAAAGCCCATCCGATCCGGTCAAAATCGGGCTTACTGATCCGATTTTGGTCCGGATTGAGTGGGCCCGAAGCGGCTGGCAAAAAGTAACTGATACGGGTTGCTTATTAACTAATCCAGGTTCACGAAAAACCGGACCAGTTAACTACAAACTTGTCAGGTTTTTCATGAAAACCGGATCAATAAGTGATTAACTCATCCGATTTTTCGTGATAACCGGATTAGTAAGTGATTAACTGATCCGGTTTTCACAAAAAACCGGATCAGCTTTGTTTCTTATAGATAACAAAATTCAAACCAACATTGCGCCAAACAAACGCAGTTGCAACCACAGAGAAGAAATTACGAGAACATAGAAAAACGGAATGTTTATTAAGAAATCAAACAAATAACAACATAAACCCAAAAATCAACAAAAATAAACGAAAATGATCCAAAAAATTAAACGAAAATTCACTGATAAACCAAAATCGAAACATAAACCCTAAAATCCAAATAAATTACATAAGGACTAGATCTAAGCAAAAATCAACCAAAAAATAAATTGTTATAAAAATACAAGAGAAAGAAAATATAAATGAAAATAAAAAATAAATCAAACGAAAAAACTAGAGAAACTAAACGAAAAATCAGTCGATTCTTCCTTCGCGTGTTGTGCTTCCCCTAGTTGATGAGAGATGAGGGTTGGGAACTCCTTCTCGTTTATTTGCTTTTCTGGGCCAGCGACGATGTTGTTTGTTGTGGGAGAAGCGTTTTGTGGTTGTTGGTGGCGGTGGTGAGTAGAGAGGGTGAAAGTGGTGGCGTGGGAATCAGAGAGAGGAGGTGAAAGGTGAGAGCTTGAGAGGCTTCATGGAAGGTGAGAGGTGCGAGGTAAGAGCTTGAGAGGCTTCGTCGGAGGTGGGAGGTGAGAGGTGAGAGCTTGAGAGGTGAGAGGTTTGGGTTTGACTGAGTAGAGAGAACCAGTTAGAGAGAGCTAGGGTTTGAAAAGGGTTTTAATGGGACGGAGATGCAACAAGATGCGTTGCCTCCATCTAATTTATTAGGGCCATGGGGAACGTTGGGCCAGGAAGGAGTAGGGACTGGGCCTTATGATATTTGGGCTAATAAACTGATCCGGTTTGGAGGAGAACCGAATTAGTTTAAAAAACTGATCCGATTCTCCTCCAAACCGGATAAGTTCATTAGCCTGAAAAAGGGCGCCCAAAAAATACTGAATTTACTTATCCGGTTTTGGGAGAACCAGATCTGTTTGTTTGTAACATATAAGATTTGTTCCACTAGTGGATCCGGAGATTAAAAATTCTGCTCGCAGACTCAGAAAGAAAACTAAGCAAGCAAAGTTGTGTGCAGGAACACCTTCCCAAAAGACACATACTCCACCATCATCACCGCGGCAACAATTCCCTGTGTCCCCTATTTCTCTTATAATGGGTAAGAATGCTGCCCGAACCTTTAGGGATTATGCCTACTAATGTACCCACTGAGGTACGAATGCCTTGATAATGTACCCACTGGGGTACGGATGCCTACTATCTCTGCTGTAAATTTTAAAATCAAGTCTTATGTGCTGAACATGGTTCAAAACAATCAATTTGCTGGGTTACCTTCTAAAGACCGAAATCAGCACCTGCAGCGATTTTTGCAATGTTGTGCTACTCAGAAACAAGCTAGTGTTTCTGCTGAGGAGATGAAAATTATCCTATTTAGCTTTTCCCTGCGAGACAAAACTTTGTTCTGGTATAACAAGTTGCTTGCCTCCATCACCACTTGGGAAGAATTATCCAAAATTTTCCTTATCAAGTGGTATCCATATCAAAAGACTGCTGATATGCGCCATGAGATAGTGACTTTCACCCAAGATCCTGGAGAGTCTTTGTATGAAGCTTGGGAGAGATTTAAAGATCTGCAGTGCCTTTATTCTCATCATGGTTTTGACAAGTGGTATTAGTGTCAGTATTTCTACACTAGAGTTGATGCAGATACGCGACGGGTAATTGATGGAGGCTATGGTGGGCTTTGAGGAAGGGTATGAACTTTTAGAGAAGCTTGCTACTGACCAAGTGTCCACTAGTACCTCTTCTATAAGGAAAGGGGGCAAGCATGATGTTGAAGCCTATTATGTATTGTCCTGACAATTAGCTGCTCTAAACCAAAAGATTGGTTCGTTGAAGCTGGGAAACAATGAACCTTCCTCCCTTATTAGTGTTAATGTTATGGCTAGTGCAACTGGATGTAATACTTTTCAACGTGAAGTTTGCGGGATATCTGGGTACAACTCTCAAGAGTGCCCCATTCTCCTACCTCTTAGTGTAGGGGATAAATGTGAGCCAGTTCAGGCGTTGCAGTCACAACCCAAGTCCCAGTTCAATCCACACTCCAATATATACAATCGTGGGATGCGAGATCATCCGAACCTCTCCTATAGGAGTAATAATGTGTTGAGTCTGCAACAACAACATTATCCACAACCTCAGCAGCAACAACATTTTTTACCACAACCGCAGTTTCGGCTGTATTAGTCACAATGACAAGCTCCAACTAGATCTCAGAGAAATCAGTTTCAGCAGCAACATAGCACACCTCCTTTGGACCCAGCTATCATTGAGCTCAAAAATCTCATGTTGCAGATGTAGAAGGATATCCTTTCCTTTTAAGCAGATACTAGGTCTCAGTTTGAGAACCTGCACGCTCAAAATAAGTTGCATGAGACACATAATAAGATGTTAGAGTCACAAATAGCTCAGTTGGCGCGCGAGTTCATCCTCTACTCAACAACCCGGTTCTTTGCCTAGCCAGTATGTCCCTCCTAGAGAAAGTGTTAATGCAATCACTCTCGGGAGTAGTTTGAGATACGATGAGCCTGCCGTGATTAGCAACAATGACTCTACTTTAAATGAGGAAGACAAGCTGGCTATTTCTAAGGTTGTTGAGGACGATGGGTTCGATGAAGACGTTTCTAAGAAGCTTGCTGCCTAGGATAGTGAGAAAAAAGAAGGATGTTATCACTCCACCTCCACCTTTCATTCCGAAACTCCCAATTCCACACCGAACAACATGCCCTAAGTTTGAGAAGAAGTTCGGTAATTTCCTGGCTATTGTGAAAAGCGTTCGGGTAACCATTCCTTTCTCTGAATGGATTACATATATTCCTATGTATGTTAAGTTTTTGAAAGATGTGCTGAATAAAAAAAGGAACGTTTGATGAGTTGGAGTCTATAGCCTTGATAGAACATTATAGTGCGGTCATCCAGGATAGGTCACCACCTAAAAAAGAAAGACCCTGGTAGTTTCTCCAGCCCCTGCACTATTGGTCCTATTTGTATTGATAAGGCTTTGTGTGACCTAGGTGCTAGTATCAGTGTCCTTCCTCTTTCCTTGTGTAAAAAACTCATCATGGGAAAACTTTAGTGTACCACTATGACCCTCCAAATGGCTGGCCGTTCAATTAAGCACCCATTAGGTGTCTTAGAGGATGTCCCTGTTCGAGTGGGTAAGTTTTACATTCCTGTAGATTTTATAGTGTTTGATATGGTTGAGGACCCAAAGATCCCCATCATTTTAGGTAGACCTTTTTTGTGCACTACAGGGGCAGTAATCGATCTAAGGGTGGGAGTATCACACTAAATATTGGGGATGAACATGTGGCTTTTAATTTTAACATGGCTCGTGAGAGTCCTATGCTTAATAGTACATGTTGTAGAGTAGATGTCACAAATAAGATGGTTCATGAGTTTGGGCTCTTGAAGTGCCCACGGGACGATCTGAGACCTGTGCGATTATGGGAGCCAGGTGACAGTAGTACTAATGAGTTTATTGAGGAGTTCGCTAGAGATGAGTTTCCACGAGTTACTGATGGTCTGTGCTACCCATGGGATGGTGGTGGTGGTACTAAGATCAAGGAGAAGGGCGTTGTGAGTGAGGACAACATCTACTTTGTCATTATAGACACCTGCGAAAAAAAAATAAATTAGCCTAATTGATATACTTGAAAATGGTTCTTCCCATCGTTGCAACTAAAGAGATAGCATATACAAAAAAAAATTATTAAAAATAATTAAATTTTACATATTTCCCAAAACCCCTATCAACCTCAAGAAATTTTTAAAAAACAGTTAAACGGGTTGGGGGAGGATGTCTCTTGTATATATGGTATCTCTTTCTCACTCTTTAGGTAGTTTATGGCTTTCCTAGTTTAGTTTAGCATAGTTAGTTAGTTTTTTTTAAAAAAAAAAAATTATAAATAAAAAATACGAGTTAACTATACATTGAGAGTCAAGTTGGAAATATGTTTCCCTATACCCAGTAACATCATATTACTCTTTTGACTTTTGATTATTGATGGGCATGAAACAATGATTAATCAACAGAGCATGGCATTTTTGTACTTTGATCGATGATAAGAATCACAATTGTGACACTCCCAATGTTCTACAAGCATGATTAGGTTTAACTGTGAGCTTTTGTGTCTTAAAACTGCATATATTCCAGTTTTTTCTTTCATGTGTGTGCCCACTCCCTAAGGGATGCTATAACTTGTGCTTTCTCTCCATTGATCCATTGACTATATGATGGCTAAAAAAAATGATTATGACTCTTGTAGGAAATTGTACCACAATATCAAAAGGCGCTCCCTACATTTATTTACCCTAGTTAACCACTCTGAGCTAAGCCTATTTCTTTTGATACCCATGCTATGAGCTCCTCATTTTCCAAAAATACATCCCTCTACCCTTGGTTGTGAAGTATTTAGGAACTGTATGTCGGTTGACATTTGTTGGATGGAATTGGTTATTGGTATGAATGAAAGTGAATGAGAAAATATTTGTGTATAAGAAAAAAGGACTTCGCATTATCATTTTTTAGTCTTAATTGTTGTTCTCCTCTATCCTTATTAGCTAGTAGCTACAGTATAAAACTTTTGAAAATGAGACACACATGAATTTTCATGAAAAGTAAAAAAAAAAGTGAAAAAACATTGAGTTGAATTTTTTTGCTTGGATTCCACAAAAGGAGAAAGGAGATGTGAAAGAAAAAGAAAAACAAGTGGTTGTAGTTGTGTTGATGCTTAATATATTGTGTGGGTTATTTTATCAAAGTTGTAGTAATACTTCACTTCCATCAACACCACATTATCAAAATATTTACCGCACCTACTAACATTAACCTCGTTACCACCTCTAATGAGTCATATGATTTGTTTGCATGTATAGTTACCTAATTTGGAGAGATGGCTCAAGCCTATGGACTTACTTGGTGGAGTCTGGCAATTGAGTGTCGTTAATCACCCTTCAAACACATGAGTGTGAGAGTTGTGATGGAGCACCTTAGGTTGGATAAAAGTAGTCATTTTAACTACTTGTAGAATGTTCTACAGATTAGTGGAGAGCCCCCTTGTGAGGTCCTTCTCTTTTGATTCTTATCCGTGATTGGTTCTTATTTGTTGAGCTTTACAGATTATGATTTCTGGTATGCTTGGATTTTATCTAGAGTCGCCTAAATGTCTTTTGCAACAATCTTATGTTGGGGTGAAACGTATATCACTTCCTTGAATTTTTCATTTTCAGACAAGTTTTGCTTAGGGACAAGCAAAAGTCTAGCTTGGGGGAGTTTGATGTGCCTAATTTATATAGAGTTTTTACCCCCGTCCCTCATTGAATATTGGTCTTAATTGCACTCTTCGGAGCCATTTGTAGTACTAATGCGCTCCTTGTAGTGTGTTTGTAGTTTTAGGTTGATCATTATAGGAATTACCATATTTGGGTGCATTTCCTACTCATTTGTACTAATAAAAGAGACGATGTATTTTTGAGAGCAAGAGCATTGAGTTTTGGAAGAGCTTTGAAGCAAAATGAATAGTGAAAGAAGTAGAAAATTGACTCCCGTCCACTCTTTTGACGATACCTCAAGTTATACATATGCAAACGCAGTGATTTCAATTGGATTAGATTATATACTTCAAGAGCTTTCCAACAAGTGGTCACTTGCCTAATTCTGACGAATAACGAAGAAGTTATGGCATTTTGAAGATACAAAATTGTGCAGGCTGATGACCGCCCCGCCGGGTGGAATCCGCCCTGGCAGCCCGAACGACTTTACTTAGCCAAAAATCATTGTCTGGAGAAGATTTAGAACAAAATAAACTTTTTTTTTGCGGGCCCGGCCTGGCGGGTCGATTTTTATGCGTTTTAGCGCACGTGTTGCACAATTTACGGGTTTAATATAAATAACTCTTCTTTTAGAGGGGAAAAACCACGTTTTCCCGTACCCTATTATTCAGTTTATTAGCTCTCTAAGTAGTGTTTATTCTCTCGACACTAGTGGAAAAAGGCTAAATGACATAAGAGAACGGATCCGGTTCTACAAAATCCGGATCCGTTAAGTCACTTAAATTGGGCACGCCAATAACAGTTTCGTAGGCCAACCGAACCAGTTTCGTGGGCCTGGGCCGTTTAAAAGACGCTCAGCTTCTTCAGTTCTTCGCCCTTCCCGCTCAATCCCCTCCTCACAATTCAAATTTCGGCGCCCCATTTTCTCTCTTCTCTCTCCTCAATTCTCTTCTCCAAACCCTAACTCTAACCCGCCATCCCTACCCTCCTTACTTATCTTCTCTCTCCTCACTCAATCCCCTCTTCATCTCTTAACCTTAATCCACTCTCCTCTTCTTTCCTTTCACCAATCGTCGCTCTGCTCGACCACCAGCCATTTTCATTGCTTCACTCTCCTCCTCTTTTTCTTTCACCCTCCCGTCGACAAAAACCAACAACCACCAGCCATCGGTCCCCAACCAACCACGCACCACCAAGGCCAAACACCAACGACAAACAACGAATTTCTCCCCTCCTGAGCCATGAAAACCAACGCCACCACCCTCAACAACAAAACCAAAAAATGTGATGAATAAAGCAGATTCAATGCTCAAGAAATTGAAGATTAAATCTAATCGCCATCGCCGTCCAAACCACGAACAGCCAAAATGACGAGGGAGGAAGAATGGCATCTAACTCGCCGTTGGTGGGTTTTCTTACTCGCCGTTGCTGGCGCCTCACTCGCTGTCCCTCGCCTCTCACTCGCCGTCTTCTCACTCGCCATAAACGAACACCAGCTACCATCTAGGTTTTGAGTTTTTGGGTTTTTTGATCTAGATTGTAATTTTAGAGTTTTTGAGAACTAGGGTTTCAATTTCGTATTTTAGTTTTCAATTTCATTTTGTTTTTGGTTTTAAAATTCTGTGTATAAGTTTCATTTTGTATGTTTTTAATTTTATGTATATGTTTTTCAGTTTTTTTATTTTCTGTACAATGTTTCATTTTTTAATTTTATGTATTAGTTGTTTTTTTTTATTCTACATATTTGTAAAATTGTTGAAAATAATATAGGATTTTTTTATTTTAATAATGCAACCTTTTGGCCATTCGCAAATAATAGAGCAACCTTTTGATTATTCCACAATAAGACAACCTTTATACCCTATTACCTATGGTAGGTCAAGTTGACCGGTGACCTGAAGAAATGGTAATTTTTTAATTAAAACCCATTAACAACCTTAATTCTAATTAATAATATTAAATAAACTTTAATAAAAAACCAAAACTAAACCCACCCCCCTCCCCCACCCACTGCCACCCCCCCTCCCCCCCCTACCCTCCCCCAGTCACGCCACCCCCCTCCCTCCCCTCCCCCCGCCATGCCACCCCCCTCCCTCCCCTTCCCAGCCCACGCCACCCCCTCCCTCCCCTTCCCCACCCGACAACCCCCCCCTTCCCCCTCACCCCACCACGACAACCCCCTCCCTCCCCTTCCCCCCCACGACAACCCTTACCTCCCCTTCCCTAGCCACTGCCACCCCCATCCCTCCCCTTCCCCAACCACGACAACCCTCCCCTCTTTCTCTCTCCTCGCCATCCCCGACCCGCATAATAACAAGTAGAAGAAGGTGGTTCAAGTAGAAGAAGGGAGGGGGCAAAGAGGGCGGGCGGGCTCGGTTGCGCGAGAGGGCGGCGGTGAGGAAAGAGGGTGGCTCGGTTTCGCGAGAGGGCGGGCCGGGGTGGGGGGAGGAGAGAGTGGTGTGGCTGTGGAGTGGGGGGAGGAGAGAGTGGTGTGGCTGTGGGTGGGTGAGGGGGTTAGGGGGGGTTTTATCTTTTTTTTTAATCTTTTGTTTTTAAATTTTTTTTATAAAATTTGTTTATGGAACCAATTATTATGCGACACGTGTCCCATTTTACCTATTCTTCAGGTTATAACCGGTTTTGACCTACCCAAAGTTAATGGGGTATAAAGGTTGTCTTATTGTGGAATAATCAAAAGGTTGCTCTATTATTTGCGAATGGCCAAAAGGTTGCATTATTAAAATCAAAAAATCCAATAATATATATGAAAATTTTTGTATAAAATTGTGTTTTTTAATTTGGAGTATTGAAATGTTGCCTGGATTAATTTTGTGTATAGACATAATTGTAACCTCACGGCAGGATATTGGTCCTTTTTTTTTTGCTCATAATGAAGCCAAACAGATCCGGTTATGCGTTAAAACTGGATCAGTTAATCAACTTAACTGGTCCAGTTTTAACGCATTAACGGACCAGTTAGTCCTCAAATGATCCAGTTCAAAACCAAATTAGTTGAGTTTTTCTAACTGCTCCTAGTCCATCCGTTCCAGCCCAAAAACGGATCACTAACCCTTATTTTGACCGGATCCGATGATGTGTTTTCCACAAGTGCAAGAATCCTAGTTTATTCTACTTTGTGAGCACATTCAAGATTTCAATAGAGTAATTGTTTACAAGATTCGTTCTTCAATTGGTATTTGTCTCTCATCCTTTACTATTCCCTTTTTAATTCTTCCTTGTTATTCCATCATGTTGCTTGCTTATTTAAGTAGGATTATGTTTTCCCTAATCATGTGTGAGTAGTTTATTTTCTAGGGATGGGGATCTATGTATGAATATGAGTGATTGATTGAATGATTATTTTATTCGTTGAATTGTCTGATTCTTGCTATTGAGTTATTTATGTCAATCTACAAATTTGGCCAACTGTGTTGATTATTATTGCATTACAAAGTTATAGACTGAGAGATAGGATTTTGTATAGGCTCTCAATAGTAGGCTTAGCGATCTATGACCATGAGAGAGCGGCTAGTAAGCTTCGAGGGAGGTAATGTTCGAGAAAAATTACATGTGCCCTAGTTAGATTGATTTATTGAGTTTGTTCAGTCATTCTTGATATCCCGAATTGTTTACACGGTGAACCGTTTCCCTAGTCTTTCCCTTAATTGACATTTGTGATTTGATAATTTGCAATTAGTTTAGTAAACAACTCCCTTAATTGATATTTGTGATTTGATAATTTGCAATTAGTTTATTAAACAACTCCCTTAATTGATATTTGTGATTTGATAATTTGCAATTAGTTTAGAGTTCAGACATTATAGTATAGCTATCTCCCTGTGGATTCGATCCTTACTTTCCTGACTACCAGTTAGGACCTTGGGTTTGTTTTTGATTAGGTGATACGATTTTAGCCTGTCATTAAGGTGTTTTAAGTAGGAGGTGATTATTCTTGATTACATTCGAGTCTACCAAAATGAAACTAATGAATGCTCAATTGGATTTCTAGTCTTGAATCTTGACTAAGTTGCTCATGATTGGATAATTTTAGCTTCAAATTTGCGGTCCCTTGTGTCTCTAGATATGCTCATCATGTCCCCTAACAAACCTCTACAAGAAACTTGGGTTTTACTTCTCTTTGTTTGTAATAAGAGGCACAAAAAGCAACAAGTTCTTATGTCTCTCTTCAATGAGTAGTTACTTAACATTTGTATAGCAAAAAACCCATAATAAGGGAAAAAAAGCTAAAAATAGGAAAAAATGTGTGAAAAATGAAAAAGAAAAGTGAAGAAAAAATAAAAGCACAAAAAGAATAGAAGAAATTCAATAAAAGAGGTCAAATTGTGGACGCCTCCCACACTCAATTCTACTTTTTTTAAGTTTCGACTAGAGTGGAATCTAAGGCCTATTCGTGTGTCTAGGGAAGGTGGACTACTCATTTAAGCTTCTAGAACACTTGAAGAGCCCTAAGTCTTTTGGATAGCTAGGTATTCCTCTAATGAGCGAGTAAAAGGTCTAATTAGGTGTTCTATTGCAATCTTGATTAGCCTCTTTCTCTATCCATAACCCATGAGTAAAAGGTCTAATTAGGTACACTTAGAAATTAGTTTCCTTAAAAGTTGCTCTTTATCTTTGCTTGTGAACCATTTCGTAACTAGTTGACTTGGGCATAAATCTTGAAAGTGTTGAATTAATGGTTGATGAAAAGTTAAAGTTTTGGGTTTAAAACTCTTTGGAAACCCTCGTGAGATCTCACTCGCCCTCTAGAGGGATCCAGGGGTTTAAAGAACTTGTTGCATATGCTAAATGCAATCGTGATTGTAATAAGCTGTCCTTCCCGACCAGGTTACAGAGGATTAATGTACAACGGAATTATTGAATCTGGTCAAGCTGACCAACTGCGACTATCACACTCACTGAACTATATCAGCGAATGTGGAAACCAAAATCCCAACTCTATTTAATTTGAATTAACTATTATAACAACGCTTTGATTCTCAGACTCTATAAATTCCTCTGCCAAATCTGACAGAGTTTCCTTTGAAAATATAATAACCCTAAGGCGGGAAATAACTTAGACCTGTTCACAATTACATTTAAATAAAATATTCCCAATTCCAACACCCAACAGCCTTAACACTTTCGCGGAGCAATACCAAAAAAAAAGCAAGCGCATTCACGCCTTTTTAATAATAATGGAAAACAACTAATTAACGACTGACTATTACAAGATTGAGCGACCTCGCTTCGAAATACAAATTAATACTACTTCTCATACTACTAGTAATCTGAACCCTTCAACGTTAGAGAACTTCAAATCTTGAACCTGCAACAGATAGAGCACTGCCACACACCAAGTGACAGGCCACAGAAATGACAAAACAAAACGTACACACATTAGCAAAGCTGAGTACTAAGCCATCAAAAAGATTTAAAACATGCTTTGGTGTTCCTTTACTTGAAAACCATTCCATTACAATTACAACAGCAAAGCAACAACAATAATAATAATAGTAATAACAATAGCAACCGCTACACATGCTTTAAACTTGTCATCCAATAACCTTGGTGACTTAACGGTTCCTTACGGAACAATCTGTACAGCAACCATGCTTTATACTTGTCATCCAATACTCTTGGAGATTTCACGGTTATTTACAGAATAATCACAATAGCATCACATGAACAGTGCATCATCAACATCATCAACAACAACAACAACAACAACAACAACAACAATATAGCAACACAATAACAATAACCCCAACAACTATACTTCAATAACAACAACAACAATAACAACAGAATAACGACCAACAACAAACAAGAACAACTCTCCACACAAGGGGAAAATACCTTTCGCCCAACCACCAACACATGACGGTAGACAGGACAGCACACAACGGCAGGACAACTTCAACACGCGGCGGCAGCAACAATGCCAACAACAAACACAGACAAGAGGAGAGAGAAAGAACAGCAGTGTGGCGCTGGCGGCAGCAGAACAACAGCAGCAGCACACGCAGGGGAGAGAGAAAGACGACAGCAACCACGGACAACAACAACAACAACTCCGGCAGCAGCGGTGGCGAAACAAGGCGACGCCGCGCAACACCGCTGAGGATTGCAGGCGTGAGACGAACTGGAGGAGGAAAGAAAGTGCGGGCAAGAGAGAGAAAATTGGGGTTTTGGGTTTTTCCTCTTCTAATTTGAATAATGAATTTGAAATTTTGGAATTTATATGATACACAATTCAAGCAATGTTGTGGCATCAAACGAGGAAGACACGAAAGGAGCAGCAATTGCTCTGGCTTCCTGGCTAGAAGACATGAAGGAAGGGAGAAGATGAAGCAGGAGCATTTGGCTCAAGAAGAAGGAGGCACGGGGAGGAGAGAGAAAAAAAGAAGGAGTAGGTTTCTTCTTCTTTTTTTTTAGACTACAACACTAAACTCAATTGGGCTTAATTCATTAAAACATAAAATCAATCAACACTACAACTTTAGAAATTCACTTAATTTATAACTTTTAACTAAGATAATAAATCAAACATCAAAATATATTAGGACTCCAAATTACTCAAAAGGATTTCGAAAATATAATAGAATAATTAAACTATAAAAAATAATTAGCTTGTGCGTAAATGTACATTAAAATATTGCTTGCTACGTATAATAAATTTAATATCAGCATCAATAAAATAATAGAAGATCGTTAGTAAATATAATATTCATATTTCAACTCAAATAAAATAAGAGTATTTAATATATAATTTGGCTAATAATTATAATTAACAATAAATAGGACGGTTTACAAATCGGGGCTATTATAGTGATCCCTACGAAAATGACTTAGTGTAAATTCTTTCTTTCTCCTTTTTTTTCCTTTGTTCTTTCTTTTTGATCTTGTGTTCAAATAATCTTCATTCTCTTACCCTTGCAGTGGCAGATGCAGGATTTTACGGATGGTGGGTCACCAACACAGTTTCAAAATGTGTTTTCAATTGCGGTTATAGAAATGGTAGCCGAGTTGGAACGGATGAGTTGATCGCAGACTACATCGCAATCGTTGTTGCATAATTTTTATTTTAAATTTTTTTAAGTGCTACGAAATTTTTGTACTAATTATCGTGAAACACAATTCCTTATTATTTATCTTTCGAAGAAAAAAATTCCTTTAGTTATTACTTCTCCGTTTTTATTTTTCTTGCAACATTTTAAATTTTAGGAAGTTGTATATTACTTGTTTTAGGCATACAAATTTTATAAAATGCAACATCATTGGTTATTTGATCCATTAAAGACAAAAATCAAATTTTATATATAAATGAGCATCAAGGGCAAAATACATCGACTTTCATTTGTTTATACTTAGTATTTGGTTTGGTAATCAAGGAATATATCATATATCTATATGTTACATTATAAATGTATTCAAAAACAAAATAAATAGGGTCGTTCTTGAGAATAATTTGGCATGGGGCAAATTTTAACAATGACCCTAGAAATTTTCAACTTAAAATTCTAAATCTAATAAAATATAGCTCTAATTGAATTTAAACAGATGAGAACATTTTACCAACAAAAAGAAAATTTAGAAACGTATTTATCATACAAATGCTTATTAAAAATATTATCTTCGTGCATTCATACTTATTTTGGAAATGTATTTAATGTTATATGTTGTCATTATTAGAGCTACATTAGCATTACCCTTTTTTTTTTGGATAATTTAGGAATCATAGATTTACAAAAACTTTATCTCTTAGCTTTAAAAAAAATGAATCAAAATTAAATTTGTAGCGTTAGTCTTAATATTGTAGCTTGGTAATAATGTACCAAGGACATTTACTACTTTCTTTCATAAAGGTTGAACAGGAAAATTTCATTTAATGGGCCCTGCCCCACTTCCCAACTCTATCTTAACCAACATTTTTTCTCTCTCTCCTCATATTCTCTGGTTCTCAACAAATAAACAGAGTACACCATTTCTTCTTCTTCTTGCCTTCGAGTCTTCAACTATGGTGTTTTGAACATGTTTCTTTCCTAATCTTCTTATCTTTTGACATATGAGGAGCCATGATATTCAGGTAATTTTCAAAAAAAAAAAAGTAAACTTCATTTTTTCATCCGATAATGGTGAGTCACGTGACCCACCATGATTAACAGTGGCTCCGCCACTGTACCCTTGTGTTGTATTTTATTTTGCTTAGGGACAAACAAAGATCTAGCTTGGGGGAGTTTGATGTCTTGTTTATTGCTTCAATTTTTGATAGCTTTTAGTTGGTAGTGTAGTTGTTTTTGAGTTAGTTTCGGCTAATTGTTAGCTATTTCCTTAATTTGTGCAATTTTCTTTGGTCGCTTTGTTTCGTTTCAGGACTTAGGACCCACACAATAGATTTTGCATGCTTGGAGGACAGCACAACCCCGAATATTAATATCGAAGAGGAAGGTCAATGAAGCATAACCGAGTTCATGGGGGCAAATATAAGAAGTTTTGGAAGGGTTTGCGCACAAGGGTCAAATTCAAATGGCCATAACTTTTAGCACAAAAAATATTTTTTGAGCGATTAAAGTTTGAGATAAAAGCTTGGCTCAATAGCTTTCTAACAAGTGGTCACAAGCTCCATTCCGATGAAAAACGAGTGAGATATGACCGTTTGAAAATGATATGACGAAACTGAAAAATGACTCGAGCGCTCGGGTCAACTGACCCGCCCATGTTGATCTGCGGAAAACTGAAATTTCAGTCCTGCTGATTTGACCCCCGGGTCAACCTAAACCCGAGCGCCCAGGTCACTCCAACCCGCCCGGGTCGCTGGATTTATTGTAATTATGATTAGTTTATTTTAGGACTATATAAGGCAAAATCCTCTCATTTTAGGTCAAGCTAATTTACATTCTAATTAGAGAGATCTACTTTGTGTTTAGCATTCATGTTTTAGAACCCTAGGAGAGAGAAAGTTGAGGTATGAAGCTTTTGAACTCCATTTTCAAATTTATGCAAGCAAAGTTGGTAATTTCCTCTAATCTTGTTTAGTTCATGCTTTGTTTGCTTAGATTCGCTTTTATTAGTTGATTATTTTTCCCTTTTTCTCTTTTCTCTATGGTTATGTTGTTTAAGTTATTTTAAGGTTTGGTTTACTTTATTTCCATCATGTGTGAGTAGTTCCTTACTAGGGGAAGGGATGTAGCCTTTATTTATTCTTTGGATCCTAATCTATGTTAGGGGGTTAACATTTGGGGTAAAACTTGTTAATGAAACTTGCTTGATTTGGTTTGTTGGGTGATTGGTCACCACATTGACTTGCATATTTGGAATCCCTAGTGAAAGATTGAGATATGAAGCTAGGGATAGACTAAGTTAGGTTGCTAGACTAGGATCTACATGAAAATAGGTATTTTCTAGTTTAGGGAAGCTTGATTAATCATGTTGTTCTTGAATTGGCTAGATTAGTTGCTCATGCCATGAGAATAGTTCATGAGTGACTAATTAAGCTTTTCTAATTAGCCCGAGAGAGTAATTAGAGTTCTTATCTGCATGATTTCCCCTTGCGATCCCCCATTTATTTCCCCTTGACTTTGATGATTAGATTCTTGGCCTTAATGTTGGTGAATCCCCTAATCCGCTAATTCGTTTACCTTTGATTTATCTTCTTTCGTTGCATTGTTAATTTGCTTTGCCAATCTCCTTGTTATATTAGGTGGTGAGTTAGAGAAGATTGGCTATGGCAGCAGGTGTAAATTAGCCATATGTGATTATGGTTAGGTGTAAGAGGTGAGATAGATTATTAGAGGAATTATATATAGTGCTAGGTATAGGTAACCGAAAACAAGTAGGTTTCTAAAAAGTTTTTTTATTGAAAAGATTTTAAAGAATATTTTAAACAAGGATAGATGTTTTGACTAAACTTTAGACAAAGAAGAATTTTATGAAAAGATTATTTTGAAAATAATTTAGATAATTAATAAAACTAATTAATATAATTAATTAACTCTATTAATTAAAATGGGCTAGAGAAGAGGTTTTAGAAATCGGGCTTTCATAAAACTATTTTTAAAATGTTACATAAAGTGGGCTTTTATAATACAATTGATAAAAAAAAGTTTCAGAAATGGGTTAATAAATGGGGTTAGAAAATGGATTGGGATTAAAATATTTTATTTTAGGCTCGTTCATTATTCTTTCTTCCATCCGGACCAATTAGAGCGGTGTATTAGTCATGATAGGGTACTACATGGGCAAAAACAATTTTGTTTCTACAGAAGCCCCCGCTTTAACTGAGGTTTAGGAAACCGAAAGTCAAAGTATACGGTGTCGGGACGGAGAACAATTCTAGACGCTCTCTGCAGTCCATAACTAGTCTATATATCGCCACTTTCTTTAAAACAAAGTTCATCTGCAAGACGATAACTACAAAAAATCTGATTACCTGCAGAAGAATATTTTAGCAGATAGGTGCAAACAACTCATACAATAATGCACATTATCATTATGCAATGATGTAAAATTACTCTCTAAGGATGCATGAGACGCTATGCAAGGATTAGGTTTATGCAAAGCTAAGGTATAGATGGAATGAAGGGGATATCATGCAAGGTCGGGGTTATGCAAGACTAAGAGAAAGATCCGGATAGATAGAGATAGATAGGATGATTTGGATTAGTAGAGATATAGGTTGATTTTCGAAAACTATTTTGGTAATGAATCGAGGTCAGCAAGTGAGTCGCATATTACAAATTTTTGGGAGTTTGTTTCGGAGGAACCACCACATATAGAGGAATCCCCAACTTTGGGTTAGCTTATCTTGAATTAGGCACTGATCTAAGCCTAGATCAATACGTACTTGATTTGTATTGAGCATTTAGAGTTCTTCACTAGGATTGTTCTTTGGGGAGTTGATACACGCTAAGTCAGATATCGCCAGAGACCATGGAATTGTCGGAGAGTCCTTCAGGGACAATGGGAGTTTGTAAAAAAAAATAATAGGTTGAAATTAATGACTCATATAGGTGGGAAAAAGGCTTTGATGTGGCTAGGTCAGACTCGAGTCTATGTCGGGATATAGAAAGAGCATGCTTCTAAATTCTAGAAAGTTAAATCATTAGACCTTGATTAATTTTAATTTATTAAAGTGGTATGATTCCTGCGTATCCTTGCGGAATCAGACCATTCGTAGTTCTGGATCTGATTTTCTTTTGTGCCTTAACTTTTCCTAGGTCGCCCTTTTGGGTTTTCTACCTAGCACGCTTGGACATACCTTGAAGAAGGAGTTAGGAAAGGTTAAAAGGTTAGAGGTTTGAAGTTTTGATGAATGTTTAATTGTTTGGGCTAATGTAAGGATTATAGATTTGAGTTATATGGTTAAGGTTTTATGGATTGAAGGATCTTGGAATGAGGGATACAACTTGTGTGCAAGCCCCCTAGCTTGACTTGAATTTTTATCTTTGGCTTTTTCTTTTTTTTTTTTTGTTTTTGTCAAGCATTGATTTTTTTTAATGTAGTGAGGCTTGCCTACAAGTTTTTGGTTATGGGTATATGAAATGTTCGAAGGCTATTTGTGGAGTTTTGATCTGAAAGGATTTGGCTAAGGTTCATGGAGATGATAGTTTATGGGATTTTTTCTATTTTATTGGTTGCATGAGGATGGCTTATAAATGATGGCTTATGGAAGGTGATGGAAGAAGAGGAAAATTACTCATAGTCCAAAGTATGTTAATTTTTCATTTTTTGATTTTTTTGATTTTTTTTTGTATTCTTTATTAATCAAGGTCATTAGAGACAATTTGATTTGAGTTTCATCATCAAATTTGAACCATAAATAATGGTGAAAGGCTAATGAAAAATAAAAATAAAAATGAAATGAAACAGAAAGGCTATAATAAATGAAGTCCTATAGTGACATAGACTCTATAGGAAAGGATAAAAATTGGTTTAGGGTAAGGACTCTCTGACTCAACCTGGGAAACCAGAAATAAAAGACTAAGCCTATTAAATTGTTGATGCACTGCCTAAGGGGTTGTTGGAGATGCAGATTCTCGTTGTAGGAAGTATTTTGCAGTTTATCACTATCGACCATGTTTTGCAATGCATTTGAGGTATTTGACACTAGATGTCAGGTGGAATTTGTTGTCGAAGTTTAGGTTATTGAACCTTTAGGTTTTTTTTTGTTGCAGGGATTTGAAGTTTAGGTTATTGTGAAGGCGGTCAAAAGTAATCTCATGACTCTAAATTAAGTCGGGGTGGTGATAGTGCGTTGATGAGCTTTAGAGAAGGCTCAAGCTTTTGTTTTTCATTAGGCATTCCTAAGTTGTAATTTCTCAACCGGTCATGAACAAAATTAAGTGGACCTCGATTGTAAGTTTTAAGACATGAATTTCGAAATGTGAAATGGAAATGAGATGGAAATGGGAAATGAGAAATGGAAATGGAAAATGAGAAACGAGAAATGATTTTGAAATGGATATGGGCTTTGGGAGAAGCATGGGCTTGACCATGAGTGAGACATGGGTCTAACTATATGGGAATGCATAAATGGACTAGACTGGACAATGTAAGCAAATTGGACTCAATGACTGGTCTTTAGCGGATACCAGGCTTTGAACTTACAGGTGAGTAAGCAAACTATATTAAAGAAGATTGCGTATGTGGACTTAAGGAATACTAAACATTGAACTTACGGGAGAGTAAGCAGACTAGGTGATAGAGAAGGTTAGACTTTGAACTTACATTTAGAGTAAGTAGACTAGACGATGAGGGTAGCTAGACTTTGAACTTACTGCAGAGTAAGCAGGCTATCCATTAAAGAAGGCTGCTAGGCTTTGAACTTATATTTAGAATAAGTAGGCTAGACCTAAAGGTGGCTAGACTTTCAACTTGCGGGTGAGTAAGTAGACTAGACACTAGGGGAGACTAGACTTTGAACTTACATTTAGAATAAGAAACCTAGACTCGAATATTGGGCCATTATGGACTTATGGAGGAGTAACTTCGCTAAACTCGAGAATTTGGATCGTTATGGGCTTAGGGAGGACAAGACTTTGAACTAACTGAAGGTTTGCAATGTACTCAAGCGGGGGGTGAATTGAGTACTTAGACAAACTGGTGCCAAATTCAAATTCTTCCTATTTAATGGGGAACCAGTTGGGCTGGTTCCTCACAGTGGAAACAATAGAACTTAAAAGCAGTAAAGAACACACCAAATTTAACGAGATTCAACCAAACAAGAGCCTACGTCCTCCTACGCTAGTTTCCCTTATTCCAGGCAAACAACACACCACATACTAACTCTAGTGTGCTACTTCGCACTTGAATTCACAAGTACTCGTGAATGAACTCACAAACGCTACCCAATCTCTAATCCCTTTGTTAAAGATTCAATAGAATCAATTTCTCTTAGCTTACGCTTTCGTACAAAGCAAACAAAGAGTAATGAAAAGCTCTATGAGATGCGTACTCTATTAGGAAACTATTTAGTTGTTCACTTTGTGAAAGCTCTGAATAATCCTCAATGAAATCCGGGAAAAGCATCAAGAGTGAAGGAGAATCATATTTCAGTATTATAGACCAAGGTCTAACCTTTGAGCGTGTCGTAGCTTAAGATATCAAAGATATGATTTCTTAAGTTAGGAAAGTATATCTTGAACAATATCTTTCTTGAGGGAAGATATTATCCCAGATATACACATGCTTTAAGGTAAGTAAATACTGAAGTATGATTCTAAAGGTTGTCAATCTTTTCTCATGGAAGTATTTGTGAAAATATTTTCCGAAAATATTTTCTAAAACAGCCAGCTCAATCACCTAGTAAAATAACACGTACGGAGACCTGTTACCCTATTTAGTAGTGTTTTGAATATTGTAACCAACATGTTCACATATTTGAAACCCTAATGTTTCACACTTATGAACAACACAAACAATTCCATTAAGAATATCATACACAAATATTACATGAAGACCTAAGATGAATCAAATAATGAATCCTAAACTATCTTCATGCACTTCAATTCTTGAAGTTTCCCTTGAATCAACAATGTAGAACTTTGTCTTTTCGTCGAACATCTTCGAGAGAGCCTCCTAGCTTCAAGTCTTGGAACAACCTTTTTGCTACACAAGAACATATCATAGCATAGAAAATACTCTTTTGACTATTTAAGGTTAGGCTCAACAATTCGTTTCTCAGCTGTTTCCTCACAGCTTAGAACCATGTGTAATATCAACTGTTCCTAACAGCTGTTTGACATCATTCAAAATCTAGGGAACTCAATAAATTCCCCCTTTTCGATGATGTCAAACTCTTTGAAGTTTCCAGCAACCAACAAGTTAGAATAAACAAATAACTTCAACCAAAGCTCAAATATTCATTGAAAGAGCTTACATGACACAATACTTAGAAGGTGAAACAGTTAACTAATTCAACTGTATCCTAAGACTTCTTTTTTTAATAAGCTGCAACTAAAACTATACTAGGACTGACTCAATCTATACTAGACTTAGGCGCTTCAACTTCAACTAATTTCCCCCTTTTGGCATCATTAAAAATCACTCAATGAAAGAATCATTGCACATAAGTTATATCCTAATTAACAAATACTAGCATCAACTACCAATCAAATCATCATCCTGTAAGAAATCAAGTTAGGCACACAACTCACAATCCATAACCAAACACAAATTATCCAAATAAAAACCAGCATAGTCAAACGGAAACCCAAATTACATAAGAGATTGTTTTGTAATAGGGGGGAAACAATAATGAATAAACGGTTATCATAATGGGATGGGGAAACATCTTGAAAGGGGCAATCACTCCTCGTCATCCTCTCCTTCTTCCTCTTCATCAGAGGCATCATCATCATTATCCTCTTGGTTGGAGGAGGAGTGTGAGGATCCAACACCTTCTTCATCTTCCTCATCATCATCTTGATTGTAAAACCCCGACAATTCTCTCTTTTCCAAAATACCTTTTAATATAAAACTTAGAGAATTATCAAAGCATTATCGCTCGTGTGATAACGTATCGGCTTATTCAAAATTTTGCAGTGGAAATAATAATTAAATAAACTTTGAAAATAAAACTTAGTCAACCCAAAGAGTCAACTCTTAAAGTCAAACCAACATAAAATCAAAAGTCAACCTCAAAAGTAAAAGTCAACTACAATAGTCAAAGTCAACTATGAAAGTATAAAGTCAAAGTAAAATGTAAAGTCAACACAAGCTCTCCAATTCCCGAACCCACGATGCATCATCTTCAAACCTGTAATCGACGGTGCTATATTGATCCCGAGAGACTGTTCACCAAATGGATCATCACAGGATCAATAAGCCATAGCCATGATCAACACATACACACAAAGCACGTAATCAGCAAAACTGAGTACTACATAGTAAATAAATATAAAACCTAACATGATACTAATAAACATTAGGCAGGGATAAATAATAATAAAATAACATGGCAGACTACTTTACTGAACTAAACTCCACAACTAATAAGTTAATTAATTTAGATGGAATAGTCAATGGGACGAGTTGTCTAAACCAAAACCTGTCTTCAATTTAGAAGACGAAGTACGGGCGCGACTCCATACTCCCTTGACCTACGATATCGAGGATCCTTTAAAATAAAAATTGGACACGATGATCAATCCGGTCCCAAGAAAAGCCATGGGCTACCACCATGTACTCCAACTCATACTTGTCCAACACTTCAGACGTGCACAAGTATAAAGCTATTGCTATCCACGTTTCACTTTACATGATTAATAATTTATTCACTTGTTATGACTCACAATTAGGACAAATAATATAATTATCAAACAATCATAAACTTCCATTTTTATCTTAGGATTAGATAAGGTGATCATCAACTTAACAACCCAAGATTAATTCCAACATTAAATCCATAACAATTAATTATTCGTTGAACCAAGTCAACAACCAACCAACCTTTCATAGGTATAAAAATCAACTTACCAAATAAGGCCCTCGGTCTTCATAAAGTAATTAAATAATCCAAAGGGAACAACATGATTCAATCATGATCGAATACCAATATAAATATTAATCCCTCATGTGAATTAATAAACTAAAATTCCCAAATCCCATATGCTTGCATTAATCATCCATACAAACATAATATCATCACCATAACCAACATGCTTCACACAACGGCATAAAACATGCAAATCCAATTGAATATAAAACACATATGAACTAAAATAGTTCCCTATGCATGATACTACATAAATCCCATCCTTAGGACATGATACTAATTCCGACCCACACATAGGTATGTACGTACCCTGTGTAGACAAAGTTCGAGGCCACTTTAACAAGCTTAAAAGTCGCCTAAAGAGTATTCTCCGCCTAACAATAATCAACATAACCAAAATCAAAACTCTTAAAAATTTCCAGCAATATTAAAATACTTAAACCCTCTTTAAAAATGTTTAAAACCTTTTCCATCATTAAAACTTCAATTAGTAATACTCCCTAGTATAGTACTACTATACTAGTTGATAAAAATCCTTAAAACTCATACTTTGACCATAAAAACTCCATTATAAGCATAATTATAAAATTTTCAGCAACTTATAAAGCATTGAAACCCTTGTCAAACATACTTAAACATAATTAAAATCATAAGAATACTCAATTTCATAAACTATAATATACTACTATGATTTTCCAACTCATAAAACCCTAAAAATCCATGCTTGATATTTAAAATCTCAATTCAAACATAATAAGTAAATTTGAAATATAATTACTTCATTACACAAATTACATAATCTTAGATTCATAATTAAATCATCAAACTATAACTTTTAAACATAAACATATTAAACCAATTCTTAAAAATACAAACTTTGCATTAAAATAACTTGAGGAGGAAGAAGAGGAGGAAAGTCATGGCAAGGAGGGAGGGCGGTGTTGTTGCCGCCGGCTGCTGCTGCCGTGATGGTGGCGGTCGGCTGGTGGTGGCGGCGTCGGTGCTGCTGGCCGAAGAAGACCGAAGGAGGAGGAAGAGAAAATCGGGGAAGAGGGAGAAAAAGAAGAGGGAGGCCGAAAGAAAGAGGAGAAAGAGGAGAGAGAAAATAAGTGTGTGTGGGAAATTACGGTTTTTGAGAGTTTATATAGGTTCCCCTTTCGGGTTTTGGAAAAAGTGATTGGGCTAAAAATAACATTTAATGGTTGATGATTTGAATGGTTGGGTTCCTCATACCCAATTTAAAATCCTTTTTACAAACCCAAAAGTGTTTTAAGCTATTCAAATATATTTCAAAGTATGATTATGTAAAATGTTTGACTATTTAAATCATTCAAATAACTCCTTTGACTTTCAAATAGTCAACCTTTCAAGAAATACATCGTTTAAATACTTAAACATACTAAATTATATATAAATATACATTAAAATATATAAATAAAATTCATAATTTTACGGGGGATTACATTGATTCTCATCCATACGATCACCAGGAAAACGGGGATTAGCTGGAAGTCGAGGATCAGCAGAACCAAATATCACCCTTAGCAGCAGGATGTTGAGCCTTTACTTATGGAAGAGAGAGAACCAGCAACTCATTATGTGCCAGATTCTTCTCAAGCTTAGTGACCTTAGACTTATCGGACTTGGACATACCCTCAATCAGCATATATATTTTGTCCAAAGTGTTCTCTTGGTTGTCCAACCTTTCAATCACAACAACATATGTGTTGGTTCCCCCGATCTTTCTCTTCTTCTTCTCCGGCTTCTTCTTATCAACTAGTACTCCTAACTCACTAGTGGAAAAAACCATAAATGACACAAGTCAACTGATCGGGTTCTTTAAAAACCGAATCCATTAGCTCAAAACTGATCCAGTCCATTTTGGTGATCGGATCCATTAGCTCAAAATTGATCCGGTCCATTTGGTGATCGGATTAGTTAATTGGGTCGGTATAAAAGGCCAGGCCCAACTCACCAACATCTCTCCCATCCACTATCTCCTCACCCGCGTCTCTCATCAACCCACAAAATCTAAACCCTACCCCCCGTTCTCTCTCTCTCTCTCTCTCTTATTGATCCATAGAAATGTCTCGCTCACCAAAGGCGAAACCCAATCCCTGAAAAAATGTCTTCCGAATCCCTCTCAATGAAGTAGTGTAAATCACTAGTTTATTTTCACCATTAGGAGGGCAAATCTTTTCAAATTGCTCAAGCTTGTAATTACAAACACCAACAGATTTTGTTGTGTCCTATAAAAATTGCAGGGGTTTTCAAACGCGAGTATTTAGGCTTTGAATTCTCTTTGAGTTTAGAATGAAGGAATTTAGGGGTTGATGGTATAGAGTTGGAGAGAGAAAATTTAGGTGAAAATCGAAAACCTGCATCGTTTTTGTTGTGGGTAATATTATCATGGGTGGAATCGAGACCTGAACACACATCACCATCTCTAGGGTTAGTTTCATTCCTTTTTCAATTTAGTTTCTTATTTTTTCGTTGATTAATTTACGCGCTCTAGTTTCCTTTTTCATTAATTGATTTATGTTTCGTAATTTATGTAATTTATATAATTTATGTTTCAAAATTTATGTTTCATTTTCGTTGTTTTAGTTTAATTCATGTAATTTACGTTCTTTATTCTTTCTCTAATCGATTCATTCGCTTCCCTTCCCTCGAGATGCTAACATTATTGATTGTTGTTAAGTTTTCAGTTTAGAAAATATCTGTTCATTTTTCTCTTGTTTGTCTGCCCTAGTTTTGCTTGAATTTTTCACTTTTTCATGAATGATTTGGTTTTCTAACATAATGATAAATCAGTTCAACCATATATGAGATTGAGGATATATGATACAAATTCTGGTGTATTTTAGTGTTGCTTTTGTAACTTGTTGTAAATTCTACAGAGTTGGAAGAACTTTAGGAACTAGCTCGTGTTCATTATGCCCCTGCAGATCCAAATTGAAAGTTGCTTCATTTAATCCCTCTGATAAAACTTTCAACTCTACTTGTCTTCCCATCTCCCCTAACAAAATTGAATTTTATGGATTGAGGCTGCGTTTTGGTAATTGCAGTATATCTCATAGTCAATTTTTTAAGAAAGTATTTTCAAACCTCTGCTTCTTGAGAGAATATATAATAAGGAATTACTTTAATGTTATCCGTCTTAAATAGAGTTTTTTTCGGCATTTGCCAAGTGAAAAAAATTCATATATCGACAGCACAAACCATTCAAATTAAACCTCTGACTATAGTTGGTGCCAAAATTTAGGTGGTCATGTGCCTTGCATTCTTGGAGATACAATTCCCCTGTCTTGGCTGGCATTACCTATTCAGTGTGTTGGTTAAAAGTGATTGCTTGTGATTTTTGGTTTAAATGAGAAGTGAAAATTTTCAGGAGTGAGTGTTGAGTTTTTATCAGTTATACATATTTGAGCTTTAATATTTACAGGATAGTCTTTTTTGCTACTGTACAGGCATTTTCTGGCTCCCAATCCAGTAATGAGATGTGTAAAACTCAAGAGGAGCAAATATCAGAAGTATACAGTAATACCATGACAGAAGCAATGGGTGCTTGTAAGTTTGATCTTCCTTAGGTTGTAGTAGTTGGTGATGAAATGCTAATACAATGTCTATGCATAGTTCAGTAGTTGCTTCTGTATCTTCTGTGTGACTTTTGTTGCTGTATTTGAAGGGCTTGCTCGAGATCCATATGCTTCTTTCTTTTTATCTATGTTATTAAACAAAATAACATAAATGTAGGAGTCTTTTTTCTCTTTCCCTATCTGCGGCATCTGTTTAGTGTTGTCTATCTTTTTTAACTCTTAAATCCATAGCTCTGACCTATAGGCATGAATTGGGGATGAACTATAATTTATTTCTTCCAGACTTGATAGTCGATTCATGTCTACAGTTGGATTAAATTGGTGATTTTGCTTTTGAAAACCGGAAGAAAAGTGTTGAAATTAGACCTTATTGGAAGATAAGCTCAGGCACTACTGAGGTATAATTATTTATGGTTTACTGAATTGTTAAATTGTGACCAGCATTGAGAATGAGTCAAATTTGAGTCATTACCATAGTAATCTTAATCTCGAGTCAATAACTTTTTGCTTATGATGTCAATTGCAAGTGATATGGCTAATTTAGTTTGTGGATTAATACTTGAATCAATTGAGTTGATTCTTTTGTAATTTACTTTTCTTGGCTAAACTTAGCTACTAACCTAAAACTTGGAGAGATGAGAAATGAAATGTGCATAACCACTACAAGAATCCGCGTTTTTACCTACCGTCAAAAACGGTCGGTATTTTTTAAAATACGGTCGGTAATTGAATTACCGACCGCTAAACAGTCTTTTTCGCTCAGTCGGTAAAACGCTGGTCGGTAAATGAAAAATAACGACTGTTTAGCGGTCGGTGAAATCACCGTCTGCCGAGTCGGTAGGTACTTCCCACAAATACCGACCGCTAGACGGTCGTTAATTGTTGGTGACAAAATAAAAAAAAAACAGTGACATCCCTCCAATTGAGAGATGCCACTAATATTAAATTTTCAACTAAAATATGAACCAATTTCAAAAACTTGAATGAAGATATACACACAAACCCAGCATAATCAAGAAATTTCAAAGAAAATAAAATAGCTCATATTCGAAATTTACAAAATAACACGGCTAGATCTTGGTAAAATCAAATTCCTTCGTAATTATATTAACCCATTACAAAAATGATAAACTAGATCTAAATGTTACATAAAAACAAAAAAAAATTACAGTAAGTTTCTAACACCTTAACTCTTAAATTCTGGAAATTCAATTGATGCTCTCTTCATCACCTATCTTTAACTTGTCAAACTTATTGAAATTGAAGACAGCACCCAGCCAACAAATTCACCGAACTCATCATACTGCAAGAAAAAAAGAGGAGCAAAGAAGAAAAAAAAGAAAATTAACAACAAGCCTTCAAGAATTGGTGAAGATCTACAACGAAAAAAGAAAAAAGAAAAAAGAAAAAAGAAGAAAAGTAATACAAACCTTCAAATGGACGAAACGAGAAACATACACGACCACGAAAGAACGACGGAAACAAGGAACCGCCAACCAATACTGATGAAGGATTTGAGATCTGAATAGAGAGAGTAAGAAATAGGCGGATGGTGGGGGTAAGATTTAGTTTTTTTTTTCTTTTATATGCAGGCAGGTTATGGGGTGTAGAATTAGGGTAAGCTATCTTTTAAAAGTGGTCGGTACTAAATACCTACTGCTATGCAGTCGGTATTTATATTACACGGTCGGTAATTTTCGTCCGCTATTTTTTACAGTCGGTATCCTCCAATTTACCTACAGCTATAGCGTCGGTTGGTATTTTTCGGTCGTTAAAATGACGGATTCTTGTAGTGAACTTTTATCTCATTTATTATGTTTCACTTGTCCTGTCAGCAAAAGGACAACTTCATGAACACAGTATTGGGTAATATCGGTGTCTAGTTCTATATTATTCATAGATTTATGTTTGTTTCAGGGAAAAAAGATACCTTTTGCTCCTCTAGATATGACGTATGTCTCTATTCTAGTTCTTTTTAATGTCTGGGATTCATTGGCTCATTGACGTGTTCGAAGAGTATCTAAAACTAAAAGCTTGCTAGGGAAAGGAGGGGGGTGAGGCTCTTTGCTATTTTGAAAGGGTAGTCTGAATGCTTCCTAAATAGAAAATGGGTTGGCTTTGCATCTTTAAATATGAGAAAATGTCTCCTTTTTTTGTTTAATGTTCTAAAACTTATAACCCTTTCTTTGCCATATCTCTTACTCTTATATAGATATTTTTTTTTGTATAACTCATCTGCTAGTTGTTTTATGCTTTCACATCATAATTATGTTGTAGGGACACAAAGCTGTCTGGTTAGGGTGACGGCCTGACGGACTTAGCTGGATAGACTTGTAAATAAGCTGCAATAATGCGCCTTGTTTAGTTCCATGACTAAATTTGCTTATCGTTCTTCTTCCTTTTGTTTCCGAAATTGAACAAGAGGTCACTACTTTAAAAAAAATGGGGAGCTTTTGCAGCTCTCGGATCAGTTTTTCTGTTCAAAGCTTTTGCCTTCTGTATTGTTTACAGTCTTATGTGTTGTCTAAATTTGAGATAGCAAATCCATAATTACATTGCATTTCTAGCATATGTTAAAGCACTTAACTGGCCTGATAATTATCCTAAAAATGACAGATACCTTTTTCTTTAAATTTAAAATAACCAGGGGAGAGCAAATCAGGGAAATTTTACAAGACGTTCCATGGGGCAGATATAAGTATCCAGGCATGTCATTGTTGATCTTATCACCTGTGCCATTTATTTGTAGATTTATTATTTGTTCTTCTGATGTGAGAATGAGCCTTCTAATTTAGTTTGTATACTCTCTCAGTATCTACTAACTGTAGACGTAGTACGGGGTCACCTGCACAAGTCATTGTCAGCCACATTAGAGTTTATCATTGAAAGTGAAAAATTAAAGGTACTGTACCTTAGTTTTTAGTCTGGATACTTGAACTTACATTGGAGAAACGAAAAGTACTTATTAGCTACACAATAAACTTGACCGTGTTCCTCATTCAGGGGAACTTCCTGCGCTGCCTGTTTCGCCTGAACTCGTGCTCTTCTATATCACGCTTGATACGCAGAAGCACCCATTGCTTTCTGAACTAAAATTAGGTATGCTCCTCATTCCTAATAATCTCTTGTTTAAAATTGATAGTTGAGTGTTGCAACTGATTTCTAGAAAGATGCTTTCTTTTTACTTTGCTTTTGCCTTTCATACTATTGCATTCAACAACAAAGGCCTTATGAAATTTTATAACAAAATAATACATGTGAATTTTTAGGATCCGTGGTAATGTAATGTTGAATTATTGTTGCTTTTGTATCATTGTGCTCTGACTTCTGAAGCAGGTGCTTTGCTTCATATCATCATATTTATATTTACCAAAACATTTTTCTGATGGCCATGTAATTCATGTTGCTCCTCTCGCTGCTTACCCAATAAGATGTTGTTTCACAGGTGGTTTCCGTGTAAGTGGCAGGATTCCAACTCAATGTTCATTGTCATGTGCCCTCAGAGGGGAGCTGACTGTATATGCATCTGCATTGCCAATCCAGTCCATTGATATCCACTTGCTACGTGTGGAATCTGATGTTAAAATTATAGTTGTTAATATTTTATGTATCTAATTATCTATGCTTATGCTTCAATTGAGCATAATATGCTTAATAAAATGAGTATTGATATATATTATTGATTTTGTATTGATTAATAATGAAAAAATGAAAAAAAATTTGGTTTTTGGGGGGAGGGGGTCAACTGATCCGATTTTGACCCAAAACCGGATCAGGTAGTGATCAACTGATCCAGTTCTGGACCGGATCAGTTGATCACTAAGAATAGCTGCGGGCCCAGCGGATCCGGACCAAAATCGGATTTTTTAGCCCGGTTTTGACCGGATCCTATGGGCTTTTTTCCACTAGTGACTCCTTGAACCTCAGCATATCTGAGGAAACATTCAACCCATTTTGCCCATAATATTTTCTTGGTAAACACCTGAATAGGCACTGTTTCCCTATTGAGAGGAAACTTTTGCTTCTTGAGCAAGATATGATTGAACCATTGGCTAGGGCATGGTGAGAGGGGGAACAACAGTTCATTATATGATCAATGATGAGGGCAGGGAGACTGATCTTGATCTTTTTCATCATTGAGTAAAGCAAGACCATCTCCATTATTCAAACTATTCCCCTGCCCTGAGCCCTAAGAATTAACATTTTATTGCAAATAGAGTGGAGGACCAGCATAATGGGTTCATGCAAATTGGCAGATTAATAACTAGCCTTCTTGGAATAGGGAATAGCAAACAAAAACTTATAAATCTCCTCAACCGTTACCCCAACAATAGTAGGCCAACCATCCCCAGCATACTTATCAAACCCATCTCTTGGTATATTAAGCAGAGAAGCCATAAAAGACACAAACATAGAGATTTCACTTCCAAAACTGCAGATTCCAAGGACATATCAGGTAAATGTTAACATCCTTAAACAAAGGCATCCAGCCTTGAAATTCCAACAATTCACGAAACTCATATAAAGCAGGCAAATCAAAATAACCATCCTCTTCGGAACATCTAGTTAACACCCTTCTCTCAACAATAGGAGTGAAGCTAGTAGAGACAGGAGTTTCAACATATTTACCTTGTGGCAAGTAAGCACCAGATCTTCTTCCTCCTTTTGTTTCTTCTCAAAAGGAACTTCAGTGAACAACTCCTTTAGAACCCTTCTAACAGTACCAGTAACAGAATCCTTCTGATGTTCCCTCTCAGGAACAAGTTCACCACTCTCAGTGGAAATTAGGTTATGGGAAACAACAGAGGTGGTTGGGCTTTCGGTTGAGGAAGTGGTTGGAGGTTTGGCGGTTGAGGGAGTGGGATTAGGTTCATGAGTGGATGGATGAGTGGTAGATGAAGTTACGGAGGGAGGTGGTTGGGGAGGTGGAGGTTGATTTTATGGTGGAGGAGGTGGATTTTGTGGAGTGGTAGTGGTTGGAGTTTGAGTGGAGGGAAGATTTTCGGAGACATTGGTGGAGGAGGGAGGTTTTTTGGGTTGAGTAAAAGAGGGAGTTTTCTTTGAAGAGGGAGGCATTTCAGTGGAGCTTTTCGATTTTCCACCCTTCTTCCTTGCGCTAACTGAAGATTTCTTCCCCATTGTTGAAAAAAAAACAGAGAACCTTGGAGAAACCGCTTTAAAGAGAGAGAGAGAGAGAGAGAATGCTCGAGTGTAACTTGAAGTGATTGATAGAAAAAGGTAATAAATATAAGAATTTTTTAACTCAAATAATACAAATTTTTGGCTGTTCGCTCGCAATAATACAAACTTTTGAATATTATGTAATATAACAAACTTTACATAAAAATTCCTAGAGTAGGTCAATGAGACTTGTAACATGTAAAACTTTACATCAAAAATTACAAAATCATATTTCTTCTTTCTTCCTCCTCCTCCAAACCCCCACCCACTTGAACCACCTCAGCCCTTTCCCCACCCCACAACCACCACCGAAACCACCCCCAGCAGCCCACCGGACACGGCGACCTCCCCACGCCACCCATCCGTCGTTTTCCTCCTTATCTCGCTGCACTTTCATGGTCTCTTTCTTCGTCCTCTACGCGAAGCCACCGCGGGGATTCCCCCCCTTGATGGCCTGCTGCCACTGCGAATTAACGCCCCCTCCCAGCCCTTCCTCTGCCCCGTAGCCGCCAGCAGCAATCCCATCTTTCTCCCACAAATCCCGCCACCAGCTACAACTCCTTCTCCCTTTCACTCTGTCCGAATGTCCCTCTCTCCTTCCACCCTCAAACCATCACCACCACCGATATGTTGGTGACTTGGTTGTCCGCTCACGCCTACTGTACCATTTCTCTCTCCTCCTCAAAAACGCACCAAAAAATGGTTGGACACACCTCCGAAACCTTGTCAAAATCAGTTAATTCGTTCCCTAGCTCTCCTTAGAGCTCCAAATTTGGGTTGAGTTAAGTGGGTCGAATCGACCATTGTCGGATTCTCTCTCTTGGGCGAGTTTCACCCATTGATTCTGACATGATCCAGCTTAGAATTAGCAAGGTCGTTCAACTCGGAAGGTTGATTTGGAGGAAGAAATATAAATTGGGGGTGAGAATGAAGATGGGTTAGTAAGGAGTGTTTGTTCGAATTTGATGTGAGGTTGAGTTTGAAAGGAAAATATGGAGGAGGTGAAAAAGTTGATTAAAGGATACGACAAGGATACATAGGGGGAGGAGGAAGATAGAGAAACGGTTGAGGGAGGGCTGGTAGGCCGGCAGGGGGTTGGGGTGGGGGAGCGAGAAGGAGAGTGCATGAGGAGCAGGAGAAGAAAGAAAAAAAAAATAAAAATGTTTTTTTTTGTTTTATAAACTTTAAATGAAATTAAAAATTTAGCCAATAAAATTATAACACGTGTCCTAGTGAGTTCCATGTCAGCTTGTTTACCTCCTACAACAAGTTAACAACAGGTATTCACCTACTGGGAGAAATTTTTTAAAAAGTTTGATATATTACATAATAATCAAAAGTTTGTATTATTGCGAGAGAACGGCAAAAGTTTGTATTATTCTATTTTAAAAAATCCTGAATATATATATATATATATATATATATATATATATATATATATATATATATATGTATATATATATATATATATGTATATATATATATATATGTATATATATATATATATATATGTATATATATATATATATGTATATATATATATATACATATATATATATATATACATATATATATATATATACATATATATATATATATATACATATATATACATATATATATATATATATGTATATATATATATATATATATATGTATATACATATATATATATATATGTATATATATATACATGAGAGAAGAGGTAATGGAAGAGAATTAGTTGCGATTTCAAAAAACAATTCAAATTTTAGAAGTAATCATAACTTTCCGTAAATATCTCAACAGCCGAAAATAAGGCGTGTACAAGAGTTGTACATTGGACTTGCCTTTTATAGGAAAGATAAATGCACCATAATATCTCAACTTGCATAAATTAGGATATTCGCTTAATTTTCGGAAAGGATTAACTTCCCAAAAACATATATGTGCAATACTGCTGTTCTCCTTAGTTGTTTCGTACAAGATCAAACACTTAAACCTGGTTCTTGCAACATAGCATGATTTCACCTTCATTCAAGCAACAATTCTTTCTAATCGTGATAGATATAGAAAGTATCTATAAGACAACCTAAGAATTAAGCAAGGATATATATATGCAATTTCACATCAAAGAGTACTAATCTAACCATCAGGGGAAACAATTGAAGCGAAATAACCTAAACCTAATAACTCTTAATTAATACACTTAATTAAACTTTATTAAACCTAATAAGACTCTTAACTTGCAAGAAGATTTTCTACACAAAGGTTTTGTTGAGGTATCAACAATTTGATCTTCACTCTTGCAAAACAATAACTCAACCAAGCCTTAGCTTTCTCAACATTATCCCTAAGAAAACGATGTCTCATCTGAATGTGCTTGGTTTTGGAGTGCTGAACGGGATTTTTAAAATATTAATAGCACTAGTGTTGTCACAAATGATAGGAACACTTTCAAAGACAACACCAAAATCAGTTGGTTTCGTACCCACAAAGCTTGGAACCGCAAGCTGCTGCTGCGATATATTCCGATTCTGCTGTGGATAAGGCCATTGAAGTTTGCTTTTTATAACCCTATGAGATCAGACATGAGCCTAAGAAATGAGCCATACCTTATGTGCTTTTCCTATCAACAAGGAAACCATCATAATCCGCATTTGTGTACCTTACCAGCTCAATAGAAATACCTTTGGGGTAGCACAAACACAAGTTATCTGTTCCCACCAAATACCTAATATTCTTCTATCAGCGTTTAGATGAGACTCCTTAGGATTGCTTTGAAATTTTGCACACAATCCTAAAGAGAACACAATATCAGGTCTACTTGTTGTTAGGTACAAGAGGGAACCAATCATACCTCTATACAATGAGGCCTCCACATCTTTGCCTTTTGGATCAGCATCAAGCTTTGTGGAAGCGGGAACAGGAGTGTCATAGGCTTTGTTGTTCTCCAGACCATACTTCTTTATAAGCTCTCTAAGGTACTTCTGCTGGTGGATCATGATTCCATCAGTTGTTTGCCAAATCTATAGCCCAATGAAGAAGCCAAGATCTCCCTTCATGCTCATTTCAAACTCACTTTGTATAAGATTAGCAAACTCATCACATATCAACTGATTAGTAGCTCCAAAAATAATATCATCAACATAAATTTAGACTACTAGCAACTGCTTCCCCCTGGTTTTGATAAATAATGTTTTGTCAATTATTCCCCTCTTGTATTCATTTTCCATCAAAAACATTGACAATCTCTCATACAAGCTCTTAGTGCTTGTTTGAGACCGTACAAAGCTTTATCATGTTTGAATACATAGTGGGGAACTAGTTGATCAGCAAAACCAGGTGGTTGTTCTACATATACCTCCTCCTTCAAATAGCCATTCAAGAATGTTGTCTTCACGTCCATCTGAAACAATTTCATATTCATGTGAGCAGCAAATGCAATAAGAATTGTAATACCCTCTAACCTAGCAACAGGTGCAAATTTCTCATCATAATTGATGCCTTCTTATTGATTGTAGCCTTGCACCACAAGCCTTGCTTTGTTCATGACTATTGTACCAAGATCATTCAACTTGATTCTAAACACCCATCTAGTGCCAATGACTGACCTATCTCTTAGTCTTAGCTCAAGGTGTCATACCTGGTTCCGTTCAAATTGATTCAATTCATCTTGCATGGCCAACACCCAATCTGGATCATTCAATGCCATTTTGTAGTCAGCTGGTTCTATGCTGGACAAGAAGGAAAAGAAGGCACAAAAGTTTTCATAAATAGCTCTTCTTGTTTGAATTCCCTTATTAATATCACTAATTATTTAATCAGAGGGATGAGAAGATTGATATATAAAACTCTTTGAAACTGGATAATCTTGTCCTCTTGAATTAGCCTGACTGGAACTAACATGCATTCCAGCATTATCTAAGTTATATCTCTGAGATGTGCTGGGATACTAAGTGGTTCCCTTCTCATTCCTTACCTGTTCCTCATTGGGGTTAGCACCAGCTTGCATATATAGTGATTCCCCCTGAGGTATTTACCTATTCTTCTCCGTGGAACCATCGGCATCTCGTTCCCCCCTCAGATAATTTCACATTATTCTCTTCGTTCTAGATCCGATCGTCCACCATCTGCATTTGGTGGGACACTAGGTAGACATGTCTCCTCTTCTGAATTCTGAGAGGAACCAGCTGGCTGCTGCCAAGTAAACTCAAGCATTCCAATAATATCTCCTTGCTCAACCTGTGCAATCTCAGAAGACACGTTAAACTCATCATAATCACATGAACACTTTCCTCAACACACAAGGTCCTCCTATTGAAACCTTGTATGCTTTACTATGAGGAGAGTATCCAAGAAAGATTGCCTCATCACACCTAAGGTCAAAATTATCAAGTTGGTTCTTCCAATTATTATGCACAAATCACTTGCATCCAAAGAGACGAAAGTGTGCAACATTGGGCTTTATACTCTTTAGGAGTTCATATGGGGTCTTATTCAATTTAGGTCTAATGAGAGCATGATTTAAGATATAGCATGCAGTGTTCATAGCTTCTCCCCCAAAAGCTCTTAGGGAGACCACTTTCAATAAGCATCGTCTTCGCCATCTCCTCTATAGTTCTATTCTTTCTTTCCACAACACCATTTTGCTGTGTTCTAGGGGCAAGTAGTGACTCACTCCGTGCTCTCTACAAAAATCTATGAAACTTGAATTATCATACTCATAATCATGGTAAGATCTTATCGCGACTAGATGATGATTTAGCTGGTTGTGTACCTGTTTTACTAATGCAACAAACTCGTTAAATATTTCATCTTTTAAGTGCAAAAAGATAACCGATGTAAACATTGAAAAATCATCGACCATAACACAAACAAACCTATGACCATTTCGACTTTGTGCACGCATGGGACCCTACAAATTAATATGTACAAGTTCAAAAGGTCTGCTGGTACTCATAACACTTTATGACTTAAAAGAGGATTTTACATGTTTCTCTTTGGCACATTTTGAACATACTTTATCAATCTCGTACTTAACTTGGAAGACCAATTACTAAGTCACGAGTTTATAGTTTGTTCAGAAGTGTCAAGCTAGCATGTCCAAACCTCTTATGTCATACCCATTGATTTGACTCGGAAACATCACTCAAACAGATGGACTTGTTCTCCGGAATTTTATCCAATATTGATGTAAATATCATCTTTCCTGGTTCCCTCACAAACAAGTTCACCTCTTTGTCAATTAACTATGTGACAATGCTCGGCTTGAAACTCAACTCCATTGCCTTTATCTCACAATTGAGAAATGCTCAAAAAATTATGGTGCACCCATCAACATAATATACATCCTCAGTAGCTTGTGACTTACCAACTTTACCTATACCAACAATAGAACCTTTACTATTGTCTCCAAAGGTAACACTTCCACCATCATAGGCTGTGAGTGAGAGAAATTGCTTCTTATCCTCGTACATGTGTCTTGAGCAACCACTGTCCAAATACCAAAAGGTGTTACCTCCCACTTTAGCATGCAAGAAACATTCAATCATTAGATTTAGGAACCCAAACTTTCTTGGGTTCCTTTCCACAAACAGTTGACTCTAGCTGGTCCTTCCTCACCCAAACCTGCTTAACATGTTTGTTGTTTCTCTCAACACTCTTCTTCCTAGCTGGACAATTAAAGATCTTATGTCCATTCATATCACATTGATAACATACATGCATGTCCTTTGCAAGAACATGTTTACCTCTTTTGTATTCCTCAATCCAAGTGGTTCCTCTGGGGTGCTAGTTGTTTCTGGTTCTCATTCGGGAATAACGAAGACCATCTATACCACTGTTACCTTGCATAGAGGTAAGATTGTTCAAGGTATTCCTTGCAGATAAGAGTTTGTCTACATGCCTTTGACATCTCTTTTGATTTTCGCAAGATCAAATTCAAGTTTTGAAATCAAAGAGTCGTATGATATGTCCACACTCACTTTCTGCTTTCCCTTATTCAATTGATGAATCTCAGCATATAAATCACAGATTTTTCCTTCATATTCATCCATCATTTTACTAACTTCAGCATAAAGACTGCGAGAGGAAACATGGAGTCAAGGCGGTCGTTAGTGTAACAACCTCTCTATGCAATTCTTCCGCATCATCAACCATAAAGACATGTAGTAAATTAGTGTTGCTTAGAGTGTTTGTCTTACTCTTAATAGCAAAAAGTTTTGGGGGATCATATTAGTTAAAAAAATCATGTGTAGAGGGAACAGGTAAGTTTTCTTCACTATCACTAGGAGTATCCTCATCCTTTTCTAGCAAAGAAAACTTAGTTGTTTCCAACTCGACTTTGCACTTGTCAAGTGCAACTTCAAGCTCAACCACTTGATCCTTTAACTCAATACACACTTGTTCTAAGTGATAACAACTAGCAATAGCAATATCACATTCATTTTTCTTTTCATTCAACTCATGTTTGTCAGTTTTGGAAGCCTCACTTAGTTTAAGACACTCATTTAATAAAGAGTCAATACATTTAAGCATATTATCTCTATCATATTGATGCATGTCCTCACAAATTTGTTCCAAATTTACCTTGTGTTCACTAAGTACATCCTTTTTCACCATAAGACAAAAATTTGATGTACTATCCCCCCTTCTGGTTCCTCCAGCCAAGTTGTTGCCTTTTGGATCCATAATGTCAGTCATGCATGTTTCATGATTAGATGATTCTTCATCCTCCTCAGAACCTGAGTCAGAATCACCCCACATGGTATCTACCATAGCCCTCTTGAAAGCTCTCTTATCATTGCTTTTGGACTGTTTGTCCTTCCATTTTGGACAATCTCGAATGACGTGTATAAATCTCCACACTTGAAACAACCTACAGTTGAAGGGTTAGATTTCTTAAAATTCTTATCTTGGAATTTTTTTCTTTGATCTCTGAAATGCCTTTTCAAAACGTTTAGCCATCATAGCTATGTCATCCTCTTCTTCTTCAAATGTTCCCTTTAAAGCGACACCTCTAACTGGTCCCTTGTCACTCTTAGACTCAACCAGCATTTCGTGAGTCATAAGGGAACCAATCAGCTATTCCAGACTCAGCGATGTGAGATCTTTTGCTTCATAGATAACTGTTATCTTAGCTGTCCATATGTTTGTCAAACTTCTCAACATTTTTCTAACCAAATCCTAGTCAGATTAACTTTTGCCAAGAGATTTTAAATCATTTACTATCGTTATAAACTTACCAAAGCAATCATTTATTTTTTCATCATTATTCATATTAAAAGCTTCGTATTTAGACATAAGTAAATTAATTTTAAACCTCTTTACCTCACTGGTTCCCTCATAAGCAAGTTGAGGGTATCCCATATCTCTTTGGCAGAGACACAAGCATAGATTTTGTTTGTCTCATTCTCTCCAATAGCTTGTTGCAATATGAACATGGCTTTGGCATTTTTCTCCAGCTTCTTGTAATCAACTTATGTATACTCGCTCTCCTTCTTCGCCACTGAGGAACCATCAACTAACTTGGTAATCTCTATTAGTTCGTTCTTGACAACTAACCAACACATGTAGTCAATACCAATGATGATATTCCTCAATTTGTTCTTCCACTATGCATAGTTTCTCCCATTTGATTTTGGAGTCTTATTGTAGTATCCCATAGCATTCATTTCTTGAGTACTCATGATCAACTTCTCTAGGTGTTACCCTATCAAGAAGAACTTGCTCTGATACCAGTTGAAGGTTTACAATATACTCAAGAGGGGGGTGAATTAAGTACGTAGAAGAACTAGTGCCAAATTAAAATTCTTTCGATTTAATGGGGAACCAGTGGGGCTGGTTCCTGACAGCGAAAATAATAGAACTTGAATGCAGTAATGGCCACACCAATTTAACGAGGTTTAGCCAAACAAGAGCCTACGTCCTCCTATGCTAGTTTTCTTATTAATCAACTCTGAAAAAACAAGAATACTCTTGCACTCTTCTGTTTCCCTTACTTCAGGGAAACAAAACACCCCACACTAACTCTAATGTGCTACTTCACACTTGAATTCACAAGCACTCGCGAATGAACACACAAACGCTACCCAATCTCTAACCCCTTTGTTAGAGATTCAATACAATCAGTTTCTCTTAACTCACGCTTTCTTACAAAGCAAGCAAAGAGTAATAAAAGGTTGTATGTGATGCGTACTCAATTTTAGAAACCTATTTAGTTGTTCTCTTTGTGAAAGCTCTCAATAATACTCAATGAAATTCGGGAGAGCATCAAGAGTGAAGGAGAATCATATTTCAGTATTTATAGACCAAGGTCACATCTTTGAGTGTGCCCTAGCTAGCTGAAGATATCAAAGATATTAATTCTTAAGTTAGGAAAGTATATCTTGAACAATATCTTTCTTGGGGGAAAGATATTATCCATGACATACACACGCTTTAAGGTAAGTAAATACTGAATTATGATTCTAAAGGTTGCCAATCTTTTCTTGTGGAAAGTATTTGAGAAAATATTTTTTTGAAAATCTTTTCTTAAACAACCAGCTCAAGCACTCAACAAAATAACTGGTACCCAAACTGGTTACCCTACTTAGTAATGTTCTGAATATGTAACCAACTAGTTCCCATTTTCCAAACCCAGCTTTTTCACACTTAAGAACAACACAAACAAATCCACTAAGAATATCATACGCAAATATTACATGAGTTCTAAGATGAAACAAATAAAGAATCCTAAACTATCTTCATGCACTTTAATCCTTGAAGCTTCCCCTAAATCAACAATGTAGAACTTTGTCTTTTCCTCGAACATCTTCGAGAGGGCCTCCTAGCTTCAAGTCTTGGAATAACATGTTTGCTACACAAAAAACATATCATATCATAGCAAATACTCTATTGACTGTTTCAGTATACAGTTAGAAACAATTAGTTCTTCAGATATATTTGCTAACAGATTAGAACCACGTGTAATATTAATTGTTCTTTGCAGCTATTTGTCATCATTGAATACCTAGGGGACTCAACACTAACATTTAGAGTAAGCAGGCTCGACCAATAGATTGATGGATTCTAGAGTTTGAACTTTGTCCTATATGGGTTTGGAATTGGATTTAACTAGGATTTACATAGAGGTGCAAGCTAGACCTAGGATTAGGCTTTTATAGTTAGAAGACTTGACTAGGGCTTACATGAAGATGCAAACTAGACCTAGGGTATGAGATGGCTTTTATAGTACTAAGACTTAACTAGCGCTTACATGAAGATGCAAACTAGACCTAGGGTATGAATTGGGCCTAAATAGACCTAAGTTTGGATGAGATTTGACTAGGGTTAACATAGAGATGCAAGCTAGACCTAGGGCATAAATTTCGCCTAATTAGATGGACCTAAGTTCTGGATTAGACTAGGATTAGACTTAGATTGGAATGGCTGAGATGAGACTTAGATGAGACATAGATTGGAATGAGCTGAGAAGATTTAAGATGGATTATAATGCATGTGGGCCTAATATGAATATATGGACGCAAATGGGCCTAATATGAATGTGTGGACTCAAGCTTAGATGGCCCTAGGATGAATGCAAATGGACTCTAATGCACATGGGCCTGAAATGAATGCAAATGGATTAAAATTGGATTGATGGTATTAAATTGGAGATATTTGGTTGGTTGGATTGGATTGGATGAAGGTGTTTGGACTAGGCTTAGAATTATCGAAATTAATTTTTGAAGGGAAACCCTTTATTTATATCTTTTATTGGGAAAAATATGATGGATTAATAAAAAATTAATTAAATTTTAATGAAAAACCTTTTTTGTACATGTGGTAGGTTGATAATTAGTAAATGTTTTCGAAAAAGATAGAATAGAATAGGGTGTAGGATGATAAATTTTGAAATAGATATATTTTTTTAAGGGATGGAATATGATAGGGAAGATTTGTTGGATAGCAAGGATAAGATGAGAAGAGGTAGACATGCATGACAATTCTCACTCTACTATGATCACTTTTCTAAATGCACTTTTTAGGATAGATTCGAGCTTAGATAATATGTATGAAAATTAAAGATTGTTTTTTATGTTTGAATTAGGTGAGTTTTGTTTGAAAAATATGTCCTGAAATTGAACATGAACAACAATGAGCATGTAGATCGAAATCCGGCAAATAAATCGACGAAACCATAAAACCGCGTGGTGTTATTGCATAGATAAAAGTTGCATGCCACGCAAGCTGCTTGCGCCACACACAACAGATATGCGTGCCACGCAAGCTTCTTGTGCCACACGCAACAAGCTTGCATGACACGTAGTCTAGTGCTTCAGGCGTAAGCCTCTTGCATGAGACGCAAGATACTTGTGCTTGGCGCACTATGATCTAGCGATGCGGTTTTTCGTTTTCGACGATGTATTGGTCGTTATTCGATGATTTCTAGCCTAATTCGAGGGGAAATTCGAGGGGAAAGCATGTTTTTTTTTTTTTGGCAATTCAATGTCTTTATTGAAAACCAAAAAAAAAGGTTTGGAGTACAACCTAAACCCACAAAGGTATCAAGCTTAAAATATCAACTCCCCCCACCTTCTAGGAAGGGTTTGAGGAGAAGACACATAAGACAAGAAACCAAACAACAGTTCCGAACAGGCTCAGAAACAGTAGCCAACACCAGAAGAAAACAACCAAATAAAACAATAAAACACCTAATGCAACAGTCGGATATGAAGAGACTGATTGCAACGACTAGCCACACTAAAAATAATGTTCTTAAATAACTGAACAGGAGGCAGAATTTTGTCATAAAAAATCTTCGTATTTCTCTGGATCCAAATGTGATACACACATTCCACAAACATTATATTAAAGAGCTGGCCTGTCACGCCAACTCTCCTGCTGAACCTTGCAGCTAAATCCACCTCTGAATCCTGCTGTCTTGTTCTGTTAACTCCTAGCTGCTGAGGACACAAATTCCACACTTCTGCACTGTAATTGCAACTGAAAAAGAGATGTTCTAGAGTTTCTCTATTACCAGTACACAGCACACAGTCTTGATTATCCCCAATCCCCCATTGAGCCAATCTAGTCTTTATAGTGAGTCTACCATGCAGCATAAGCCAAGTAATGAACAAAGCTTTTGGACTAGCTTTGCTTTTACAGACAATTCTCTTCCAAGGCACTACTGGAGCTTCACCTTTCAAAGACCAGTAAAGCTTTTTAATGGAGAATCTGTCATTATGAATATGCTGCTGACAAATATTAGAATTGATCACTAACTCTCTGGCAGCTAAAATCTTCCTCATTGCCCAAGAAAGTCTTTGAGGAATAGGTAAATTCCACACATCAGCATGCCTAATATAATAAGCATGTAACCATCTTATCCACAACCTGTCCTGCTTGTTAGCTAGAGCCCAAAAGTGCTTGGCTATTGCAGCTTTATTCCAGAGAATGATATCCTTGAAATTAAGGCCTCCACTAGACTTTTTGTTGCAAAGTGTATCCCAAGCAATAGGATTTTTCCTAGACTTAGCATCCAAACCAGTCCACAAATAATTTCTACAAGCTGCTTGAATATCTCTGAGAAGTTTCTTAGGGAGGAGAAATATTTGACACCTGTAAAACTGCATACCCTGAAGAACAGCAGCCACTAATTGAGATCTTCCTGCATAAGATAACTTCTTAGCAGTCCAAGTCTTAATTCTAGCAGTGACTTTAGTTAACAGGGGCTTGCATTCATGATAGAACAATTTCCTAGAGGCCAAAGGAACTCCCAAATACTTAAAAGGGAGATATCCAGTAGGCATTTGGAATATATGCTGCAAGATGTGAATTTCCTCAGATGAAATCCCAGCAAAATAAACATTGCTCTTATCTAAGTTAGCTTCCAATCCTGAAGCCTTGGAAATTTTTTGAAAAAAATCATAGATGAAATAGATAGAACTAGTGTCAGCTCTGGCAAACATCAAGAGCTCATCAGCAAACATAAGATGAGTAACACCCACCTTCTCACATCTAGGATGAAAATTGAAGTCAGGAATTGCCTTCAAAGTTCCCAAGCATCTGGAAAGATATTCCATACAAATAGCAAACAGGAAGGGGGAGAGAGGGTCTCCCTGCCTAAGACCTTTCTGAGCTTTGAATGGAGGACTAGGAACCCCATTGATGAGCACATAATAAGAAACAGAAGAAACACATAGCATGATCCAGTTCACAAATTTGGAAGGAAAACCCAATTCATCAAGCATGACATGAAGAAAAGGCCATTCCACTGAGTCATAAGCCTTCCTTAAGTCAATTTTAATCATGCACCTGGGGCTAACATGCTTAGTGGAGTATCCTTTAATCAGCTCAGTAGCAAGGATAATGTTATCAGAAATAGCTCTATGAGGGATAAACCCTGCTTGAGCTAGATCCACAACATTACCAACAACTGCTTGCATTCTCATGGTTAAAATTTTAGCAATTAGCTTGTATAGAACAGTGCAACAAGCAATTGGCCTAAAATCTTTAATAGAGTAAGGATGGGCAATTTTAGGAATCAGGGTCACCAAGGTGCAATTAATAGCAGAAGGTAAAGTACCTTCCTCAAAGAATTCCTGAATAGCCACATACACCTTCCACTTGATAATACTCCAGCTTCTTTTGAAAAATAAGCTATTAAAACCATCAATCCCAGGAGCTTTGAGGTCATCAATATTATGCAAAGCCAAATCAATCTCACTATGAGTAACAGGTTGAATAAGATGATGAACATCAGCAGCTTGCAATTGAGCCCCTGCTCTCACAAGAGCAATATCAACACCAGGCAACACAAGAGCAGCAGAACCCAACAGATCTTTATAAAAATCATGACTTCATCTTGAATGTCAACAGATGTAGTGAGTTTAACTCCATGAACAGTATAGAGCACATCTATACTATTCTTAGCATATCTATCTTTCATAGCCTGAAAGAAGAAATGACTATTACTATCTCCCAGCTTTAGCCAGTGAATTCTGGCTTTCTGTCTAAAAGCACTTTCTTCAATGGCTAAAAACTTCTTAAGCTTTGCAATGCAATTAGACTCTTGATGAAATAACTCTTCATTATATCTGTCAGCAGTAATTCTGGTCTGAATTATATCCAATTGCTCTCTGATTTGAGCAATTCTAGCCTCCAAGTTAGCAAAATCCTGCTTATGCAAATTCTTAAATTTGTCTTTCATAACCTTCAAATTTTTCCAGATCTGCATCATAGTCTCCCCTCTTGGACCATCAATCCAAGAATCACCAATAATCTTCTCAAAATCTTCATGATCTGCCATATAGTTAAAATATTTAAAAGGTCTTCCTCTCTGCCTGACAGAGGAAGAACATTTTAAAATAAGAGGACAGTGATTAGAAATGCCAGGATTAAGATAATCCACAATAAGACCATTATAAGTGATCATCCAGTGAGAATTGACAAGACATCTGTCAATTCTACTCATGATCCTTGCCTCTCCCTGACTTTTATTAGTCCAAGAGAAAAAATGACCACTAATTCTGAGCTCCATCAAGTCACTATGATCAAGACAATGATTGAAATCCTGAGTCTCATAGGCAGTAACAGCTCTACCTTGAAACCTATCTTCCACTTCAAGAACAGCATTAAAATCACCTAGCACACACCATTCACTTTGAATTGTTTGATTGAATCTAAGAAAATCCAACCAGAGAGGCTTCCTAGTTTCCACAGAGTGCAAACCATAGACAAAAGTAACAAAAAGAGTAACACCAGTAACCTTGTCAATAACCTCACCATGAATGAGTTGATCAGTTTTCCCAAGAGTTTGCCAGGACAAACAATCAGAATTCCAACAAATCCATATTCTACCTCTATTAGAATAATCATAATTATCCTCCCACATCCAGCTTCCTCTGAACTGCTTCCTGATTCTAACTTTTTTTGTCATTTTTTACTTTTGTTTCTAGTAAACCCATGAGATTTACTTTATTATGACTCATAAACTTTTTAACTTCTACTATTGATGAGGGATTATTCAAACCTCACACATTCCAAGCACTAAAAATCATATTGGGGAAATGTGAAAAGAACTAGAACCTCCTTCATCAACTGTATGCACCACAGTACCTGGCCCACTGCAAACAGATTGTTGTTCTTTACCATTTTTAGTGGGAACTACTGACCATTCTGTAATACCCCGATTTTTAAGAGTGTTTTAATTAGCGCTAATTATACTTATAAAGTTAATTATGTTTTGAAAATTCTTATTTTATTTGAGTTTGGAATATTTATAGTATTTGTAATATATTTTGTTTTATGAAATTATTATTAATTATATATTTGGATTTTAAATAACTAAAGTCGGTCCGTATATTTATGTTTGTCGGTTTAAGGAGGAAGCAAAACCCCATAATTTTCTCTCTCTTGAAAGAAAACCCCAATCACCCCAAAACCCCATTTCTCTTTCTTGAAGGAAATCCACCCCATTTCTCTCTCTTCAAAGAAAACCCAAAACCCCCCCTTACTTCTCTCTCTCCCGTGAAAACCTCAAGCACCCCCCCTTATATCTCTCCCCTCACCCAAAGAAACCCCAACCTCATTTCTCTCTCTTCCCCGTGAGAAACCCCAAACCCAAACCCCTTCTCTCTCCTAATTCCCGTGTTTCTCTCTCTTGCGTCACCTGCCTCCTCGCCGGTGTTGTCGAAGCTCACCGGAGTTTCCTTTCTCCCCCCCTGCTCGCGCCGGTGTTGTTGTGGTGGTGTTCGCTGCTGTTGTTGGTGCTGCTGTCCAGTTCTCTTCTCCGTCTTTCCGCTGCTGTCCTCTTCTTTCGTGTCTCCTTCTGTTTTGCGCCACATGAGGTGGCTGTCGCTGGTTGTCGCCGGCGATGCTTTATCGCATCCCTCCCTCCCTTGTTGTCTGGTACTACACCTTTTGCTCCTTTCTTTGATATTGGTTTTCTTTCTTCAAATTATGAAAAGAGAGTAGTAAATTGATTATGGATTTTTTATGTGATGTGGTTGGTGTTGTTGAATTTGTTGCTGTATGTAAATTGAAGATTCGAATAGAATAACGATGTGTGTGATTATGTATTGAATAAGTTGATGTTGGACATTTGCTAGTTATTGGTAGTAAACCCAAATTGAGGTTGAGTTAAGTGATAATTTTTGGTATTACTTTGCAGATTCTGGAAAGTATTTAAGTTACAAGTTCTTAGCTTAACTTCACAAATATTGTTAGTTTAATGCGATTAATGATTTCGTATTAACGTAAATCATTGAGGTATGATTAGTAGTTAATCACTATTTAACTGTTTATTGAGTTAATTCTATTGAGTTAAATTGGGAAACGTTATTCCGGAGTATAAACATTAAAGGTAAGACTTGGAGTTCTCTTTGCAATTACATTATTAGTTTCTTTTTAGAATGTAATGGACAATGCAAATCAACAATCTGGCTAGTAACTTCTAAATAGTAGTTCATTAAGAATGGTTTTATTATCATTTTATTAATTCACTATGAAGTATGTAAGATGTAAGTAAGAAGTAGACAATTATACATGAACTAGGTTAATGTTACTCTATTTGGAAATAGATTCCAGTTTGTGCATTTATAAATCATTGCCAGACAGACTAGTAAAGTATTATCATTTATGGTCGTGCACGTACCTTCGCACCCGCCGTACACCCAACAAGGGAGAGTGCTCCTTGAGGGGTACCGCATGTTATTTTGGTGCGAGCGGTGTATCCAACAATGGAGCTGGGCTCCTTGAGGATCATCGCATGGTGGTGTATCCAACAAGGGAGCTGGGCTCCTTGAGGATCATCACATGGTGGGAGACGTCCCACATGTCTCGAGCGGTGTATCCAACAAGGGAGCTGGGCTCCTTGAGGATCATCGCATGGTGGTGTATCCAACAAGGGAGCTGGGCTCCTTGAGGATCATCACATGGTGGGAGACGTCCCACATGTCTATACTCGCCAGTTACCAAGCTAAAAGATGAAAAGATAATGATGAAACTTATGATATGAAATGAAATATTTGTTATGTTGATGATTTTATGATTTAATGTTATGCAGTATGATGACTTTAGTATGATTATGATTGCGATTATGTTTTATGATTTCACATATTATGTTATCGATGATTGGATTAGGAAATATGGAATGTTTTATGAATATGATGATTAGTGATGTTTATGAATGAATGTTATGAAATAACAATGTTATTAAGATAGGACGATCATTACTAGTTAAGTAAATGAAAGATGATGATGATTTATGATATTCTGTATGACTTAAAGTATATGTTTATGAATGTTTATTGTCTAATGATATGAAAGTATGTCTTCCGCTTTGATATGAAAGAACTACGATGATGTTACGACTCTGCTATGTTTTCTGAAAGTACTTAAAGGTCATAAAACATGATGAATGATAATGGACTAGGTGAATGTTGTTATGTTGTTGTGATATGGGTATGAATGATGTGAACATGTTGAATTACGTGAGAGTCGTAGACACCAAAGCATGTTTTAAGAATGTTTTATGGGTTAGTACTCAGCGTTGTGCTGATGTGTCTGTCAATGTTTTGTTTTGTCACTACTGTGGCCTGTCACTTGGTGGGTGGCAATGTTACAATAGTTTCAGGTTGAAATCTGGAGCATCTTCTCCAAGATAGAAGCAGTTACGTACTAAGAGCTCAGCCATGATTGTTTTATGTTTCTTTTGAGGCGAGGACGTTCCACTTTGTATTAGATAATAAGTAATGGTTTAGTTTTATTTCTAGCTCTGGATGAGCAATAGTGCTCCTGATTCTCTTTAGCTGCTGCTCCGCGAAAGCGTTGAGTTCTGGATTTGGTATATTTTATTTGTAACAGGTTTCTCAAACATTTTCCCATTTTGGGTTGTCCAATTTACAAAGGGAACTCTGCAGAAATTTCTAGAAAATATTAATTTGCTATTAAAGTGTCTCTTTAAAGAGTGTCAAATCAAAGTAATGTCCATGTAAATTAATGTTAAATGTCGCCTTGTATTTTCCCCTAGTGGAAAGTACGGCGGTAACGCGCCGACTAAGCTAGGTCTTCCGCTGGTAATCTTGGTTAATTAACCTAATAAGGTTGTGCTAAAGTCGGGGCGTTACAGAGTGGTATCAGAGCTAAGGTTAGATTTAGGTACGCTATGATCTCCATATCGTAGCGTAAAGGTTTTAAATAGGTTTAATGGGTTGGCTGAAAAGCTAGGTATATATGAACCAAGTCGTTTGAGAGTTTGCGCTTTTGTGTGTGCAATGTGAATTTGTTTACTTGAGATGTGGTGCCTTCAATTTTCTTTGTTAGTTACCTCTGCATGTGTTCGTTGTATCTCGCAGTGACTTGTGGCTGTTCATGATATGCGTTTACTTAAAGTATGTATTTTACAAAACTTATATGATTTGAGAGACCAAAAGAATTTCAAACGAGATCTCACTAAATGAGTTAGTTGGAATTCATTGCCAACAAGTTTGCCCCTTTTGTTTTCTTTGCTCCTTGATTTCGCGAATCGAGTTGAAGTAGAGATACAAAAGACGATGGCGGAATGGAGGCTGAATTCCTAACGAAGCCATGAGAGCTTGAGATCTTGGTTTTGTGTAAATGAATTTAGCTTCTTGTTTCCTTGGCTAACGTATTGCAAGTTTCGAGGACGAAACTTTTTATAAGGGTGGTAGGATGTAATACCCCGATTTTTAAGAGCGTTTTAATTAGCGCTAATTATACTTATAAAGTTAATTATGTTTTGAAAATTCTTATTTTATTTGAGTTTGGAATATTTATAGTATTTGTAATATATTTTGTTTTATGAAATTATTATTAATTATATATTTGGATTTTAAATAACTAAAGTCGGTCCGTCTATTTATGTTTGTCGGTTTAAGGAGGAAGCAAAACCCCATAATTTTCTCCCTCTTGAAAGAAAACCCCAATCACCCCAAAACCCCATTTCTCTCTCTTCAAAGAAAACCCAAAACCCCCCCTTACTTCTCTTTCTCCCGTGAAAACCTCAAGCACCCCCCCCTTATATCTCTCCCCTCACCCAAAGAAACCCCAACCTCATTTCTCTCTCTTCCCCGTGAGAAACCCCAAACCCAAACCCCATCTCTCTCCTAATTCCCCTGTTTCTCTCTCTTGCGTCGCTGCCTCCTCCTCGCCGGCGTTGCCGAAGCTCACCGGAGTTTCCTTTCTCCCCCCCGCTCGCGCCGGTGTTGTTGTGGTGGTGTTCGCTATCGTTGTTGGTGCTGCTTGTCCGGTTCTCTTCTCCGTCTTCCCGCCGCTGTCCTCTTCTTTCGTGTCTCCTGCTTGTTTTGCGCCACATGAGGTGGTCATCCGCCGGTTGTCGCCGGCGATGCTTTATCGCATCCCTCCCTCCCTTGTTGTCTGGTACTACACCTTTTGCTCCTTTCTTTGATATTGGTTTTCTTTCTTCAAATTATGAAAAGAGAGTAGTAAATTGATTATGGATTTTTGATGTGATGTGGTTGGTGTTGTTGAATTTGTTGCTGTATGTAAATTGAAGATTCGAATAGAATAACGATGTGTGTGATTATGTATTTAATAAGGTGATGTTGGACATTTGCTAGCTATTGGTAGTAAACCTAAATTGAGGTTGAGTTAAGTGATAATTTTAGGTATTACTTTGCAGATTCTGGAAAGTATTTAAGTTACAAGTTCTTAGTTTAACTTCACAAATATTGTTAGTTTAAAGCGATTAATGATTTCGTATTAACGTAAATCATTGAGGTATGATTAGTAGTTAATCACTATTTAACTGTTTATTGAGTTAATTCTATTGAGTTAAATTGGGAAACGTTATTCCGGAGTATAAACATTAAAGGTAAGACTTGGAGATCTCTTTGCAATTACATTATTAGTTTCTTTTTAGAATGTAATGGACAATGCAAATCAACAATCTGGCTAGTAACTTCTAAATAGTAGTTCATTAAGAATGCTTTTATTATCATTTTATTAATTCACTATGAAGTATGTAAGATGTAAGTAAGAAGTAGACAATTATACATGAACTAGGTTAATGTTACTCTATTTGGAAATAGATTCCAGTTTGTGCATTTATAAATCATTGCCAGACAGACTAGTAAAGTATTATTAGTGCTAATGTTCACCAAAATAAGTTAATATGGGAGATCGAATCACTTGGATGAATACAAGTTATCAATTATGTTTAAGAAGTCTTAGTAATATGGTTTCAGTGATCTTTATTAATGTTTGTTATGAGTATAAGTGGTCCAAATGAAGGTAGTTTGTTATGAGTAGTGGTAATTTACAATCAACTATTTAAGATACTATTACGAACGACATGAATGAACCTTAAACTAGCGTACGCTTAATGAACTTTGGATTTCTAAGTTAAATTTAACTCTCGTTAGATAACCTCTAACAAGAGACCTGTGATTATCCTGGTTAATCTTTTATTGGATTAAAGTAGTTAAAGGGTATACACATTGAATGACTCATCGTTAAAGAACAAGTATGTCTTATGTTTCTTGAGATGATCTGGGAGTACGTAAAGATGACTTGTGTGTATTATGAGTTGCAAGTGGTGAAATGTATACCCTGAAATGATATTTGTGAAACCATGTGTTATGAAAAGGATCTTATGCTATATTTTGAAAGTGATATGAAACTAAGAAAGGTATGTGATAACATTTCCGCTATGTATTATGGAAAGTACATAAAGCTATGAGATATGTTACGATTTCCAGTTATGTAAAATTTACGTTATGATCATTCTGAAACGATCTGAAAGTATAGAAAGTAACATCTATTGCTAACACCCACTATTCCCTTCGAAATGTGTGTGTGAAATGATATTTATGATTATGTTAAGGATTTTGTGATGTGATTCTTTATATGGATTGTGGGATACTTAAATTGTTTTCGAATGAGTTTCGTAAATGATGATCTTATGAGTTATTGATGCTCAAGTATGATTCATGAAGGATCTATGGCTTATGCCGATGAATGCTAAACAAACGAAACATGATAAATAAAAGTGAAAGAGGTTCTGGCAGTATAATGTTACGCTTATCTACTTTATGGTCGTGCACGTACCTTCGCACCCGCCGTACACCCAACAAGGGAGAGTGCTCCTTGCGGCGTACCGCATGTTATTTTGGTGCGAGCGGTGTATCCAACAAGGGAGCTGGGCTCCTTGAGGATCATCGCATGGTGGTGTATCCAACAAGGGAGCTGGGCTCCTTGAGGATCGTCACATGGTGGGAGACGTCCCACATGTCTCGAGCGGTGTATCCAACAAGGGAGCTGGGCTCCTTGAGGATCATCGCATGGTGGTGTATCCAACAAGGGAGCTGGGCTCCTTGAGGATCATCACATGGTGGGAGACGTCCCACATGTCTATACTCGCCAGTTACCAAGCTAAAAGATGAAAAGATAATGATGAAACTTATGATATGAAATGAAATATTTGTTATGTTGATGATTTTATGATTTAATGTTATGCAGTATGATGACTTTAGTATGATTATGATTGCGATTATGTTTTATGATTTCACATATTATGTTATCGATGATTGGATTAGGAAATATGGAATGTTTTATGAATATGATGATTAGTGATGTTTATGAATGAATGTTATGAAATAACTATGTTATTAAGATAGGACGATCATTACTAGTTAAGTAAATGAAAGATGATGATGATTTATGATATTCTGTATGACTTAAAGTATATGTTTATGAATGTTTATTGTCTAATGATATGAAAGTATGTCTTCCGCTTTGATATGAAAGAACTACGATGATGTTACGACTCTGCTATGTTTTCTGAAAGTACTTAAAGGTCATAAAACATGATGAATGATAATGGACTAGGTGAATGTTGTTATGTTGTTGTGATATGGGTATGAATGATGTGAACATGTTGAATTACGTGAGAGTCGTAGACACCAAAGCATGTTTTAAGAATGTTTTATGGGTTAGTACTCAGCGTTGTGCTGATGTGTCTGTCAATGTTTTGTTTTGTCACTACTGTGGCCTGTCACTTGGTGGGTGGCAGTGTTACAATAGTTTCAGGTTGAAGTTCTGGAGCATCTTCTCCAAGATAGAAGCAGTTACGTACTAAGAGCTCAGCCATGATTGTTTTATGTTTCTTTTGAGGCGAGGACGTTCCACTTTGTATTAGATAATAAGTAATGGTTTAGTTTTATTTCTAGCTCTGGATGAGCAGTAGTGCTCCTGATTCTCTTTAGCTGCTGCTCCGCGAAAGCGTTGAGTTCTGGATTTGGTATATTTTTATTTGTAACAGGTTTCTCAAACATTTTCCCATTTTGGGTTGTCCAATTTACAAAGGGAACTCTGCCGAAATTTCTAGAAAATATTAATTTGCTATTAAAGTGTCTCTTTAAAGAGTGTCAAATCAAAGTAATGTCCATGTAAATTAATGTTAAATGTCGCCTTGTATTTTCCCCTAGTGGAAAGTACGGCGGTAACGCGCCGACTAAGCTAGGTCTTCCGCTGCTAATCTTGGTTAATTAACCTAATAAGGTTGTGCTAAAGTCGGGGCGTTACAGAGTGGTATCAGAGCTAAGGTTAGATTTAGGTACACTATGATCTCCATATCGTAGCGTAAAGGTTTTAAATAGGTTTAATGGGTTGGCTGAAAAGCTAGGTATATATGAACCAAGTCGTTTGAGAGTTTGCGCTTTTGGGTGTGCAATGTGAATTTGTTTACTTGAGATGTGGTGCCTTCAATTTTCTTTGTTAGTTACCTCTGCATGTGTTCGTTGTATCTCGCAGTGACTTGTGGCTGTTCATGATATGCGTTTACTTAAAGTATGTATTTTACAAAACTTATATGATTTGAGAAACCAAAAGAATTTCAAACGAGATCTCACTAAATGAGTTAGTTGGAATTCATTGCCAACAAGTTTGCCCCTTTTGTTTTCTTTGCTCCTTGATTTCGCGAATCGAGTTGAAGTAGAGATACAAAAGACGATGGCGAAATGGAGGCTGAATTCCTAACGAAGCCATGAGAGCTTGAGATCTTGGTTTTGTCTAAATGAATTTAAGCTTCTTGTTTCCTTGACTAACGTATTGCAAGTTTCGAGGACGAAACTTTTTATAAGGGTGGTAGGATGTAATACCCCGATTTTTAAGAGCGTTTTAATTAGCGCTAATTATACTTATAAAGTTAATTATGTTTTGAAAATTCTTATTTTATTTGAGTTTGGAATATTTATAGTATTTGTAATATATTTTGTTTTATGAAATTATTATTAATTATATATTTGGATTTTAAATAACTAAAGTCGGTCCGTCTATTTATGTTTGTCGGTTTAAGGAGGAAGCAAAACCCCATAATTTTCTCTCTCTTGAAAGAAAACCCTAATCACCCCAAAACCCCATTTCTCTTTCTTGAAGGAAATCCACCCCATTTCTCTCTCTTCAAAGAAAATCCAAAACCCCCCTTACTTCTCTCTCTCCCGTGAAAACCTCAAGCACCCCCCCTTATATCTCTCCCCTCACCCAAAGAAACCCCAACCTCATTTCAATCTCTTCCCCGTGAGAAACCCCAAACCCAAACCCCTTCTCTCTCCTAATTCCCCTGTTTCTCTCTCTTGCGTCGCCTGCCTCCTCGCCGGCGTTGCCGAAGCTCACCGGAGTTTCCTTTCTCCCCCCCTGCTCGCGCCGGTGTTGTTGTGGTGGTGTTCGCTGTTGTTGTTGGTCTTCTTTGTCCGGTTCTCTTCTCCGTCTTCCCGCCGTTGTCCTCTTCTTTCGTGTCTCCTGCTTTTTGCGCCACATGAGGTGGTGTCGGCCGGTTGTCGCCGGCGATGCTTTATCGCATCCCTCCCTCCCTTGTTGTCCGGTACTACACCTTTTGCTCCTTTCTTTGATATTGGTTTTCTTTCTTCAAATTATGAAAAGAGAGTAGTAAATTGATTATGGATTTTTGATGTGATGTGGTTGGTGTTGTTGAATTTGTTGCTGTATGTAAATGGAAGATTCGAATGGAATAACGATGTGTGTGATTATGTATTGAATAAGGTGATGTTGGACATTTGCTAGTTATTGGTAGTAAACCTAAATTGAGGTTAAGTTAAGTGATAATTTTAGGTATTACTTTACAGATTCTGGAAAGTATTTAAGTTACAAGTTCTTAGCTTAACTTCACAAATATTGTTAGTTTAATGCGATTAATGATTTCGTATTAACGTAAATCATTGAGGTATGATTAGTAGTAAATCACTATTTAACTGTTTATTGAGTTAATTCTATTGAGTTAAATTGGGAAACGTTAATTCCGGAGTATAAACATTAAAGGTAAGACTTGGAGTTCTCTTTGCAATTACATTATTAGTTTCTTTTTAGAATGTAATGGACAATGCAAATCAACAATCTGGCTAGTAACTTCTAAATAGTAGTTCATTAAGAATGGTTTTATTATCATTTTATTAATTCACTACGAAGTATGTAAGATGTAAGTAAGAAGTAGACAATTATACATGAACTAGTTTAATGTTACTCTATTTGGAAATAGATTCCAGTTTGTGCATTTATAAATCATTGCCAGACAAACTAGTAAAGTATTATTAGTGCAAATGTTCACCAAAATAAGTTAATATGGGAGATCGAATCACTAGGATGAATACAAGTTATCAATTATGTTTAAGAAGTCTTAGTAATATGGTTTCAGTGATCTTTATTAATGTTTGTTATGAGTATAAGTGGTCCAAATGAAGGTAGTTTGTTATGAGTAGTGGTAATTTACAATCAACTATTTAAGATACTATTACGAACGACATGAATGAACCTTAAACTAGCGTACGCTTAATGAACTTTGGATTTCTAAGTTAAAGTTAACTCTCGTTAGATAACCTCTAACAAGAGACCTGTGATTATCCTGGTTAATCTTTTATTGGATTAAAGTAGTTTAAGGGTATACACATTGAATGACTCATCGTTAAAGAACAAGTATGTCTTATGTTTCTTGAGATGATCTGGGAGTACGTAAAGATGACTTGTGTGTATTATGAGTTGCAAGTGGTGAAATGTATACCCTGAAATGATATTTGTGAAACCATGTGTTATGAAAAGGATCTTATGCTATATTTTGAAAGTGATATGAAACAAAGAAAGGTATGTGATAACATTTCCGCTATGTATTATGGAAAGTACATAAAGCTATGAGATATGTTACGATTTCCAGTTATGTAAAATTTACGTTATGATCATTCTGAAACGATCTGAAAGTCTAGAAAGTAACATCTATTGCTAACACCCACTATTCCCTTCGAAATGTGTTTGTGAAATGATATTTATGATTATGTTAAGGATTTTGTGATGTGATTCTTTATATGGATTGTGGGATACTTAAATTGTTTTCGAATGAGTTTCGTAAATGATGATCTTATGAGTTATTGATGCTCAAATATGATTCATGAAGGATCTATGGCTTATGCCGATGAATGCTAAACAAACGAAACATGATAAATAAAAGTGAAAGAGGTTCTGGCAGTATAATGTTACGCTTATCTACCTTATGGTCGTGCACGTACCTTCGCACCCGCCGTACACCCAACAAGGGAGAGTGCTCCTTGAGGGGTACCGCATGTTATTTTGGTGCGAGCGGTGTATCCAACAAGGGAGCTGGGCTCCTTGAGGATCATCGCATGGTGGTGTATCCAACAAGGGAGCTGGGCTCCTTGAGGATCGTCACATGGTGGGAGACGTCCCACATGTCTCGAGCGGTGTATCCAACAAGGGAGCTGGGCTCCTTGAGGATCATCGCATGTTGGTGTATCCAACAAGGGAGCTGGGCTCCTTGAGGATCATCACATGGTGGGAGACGTCCCACATGTCTATACTCGCCAGTTACCAAGCTAAATGATGAAAAGATAATGATGAAACTTATGATATGAAATGAAATATTTGTTATGTTGATGATTTTATGATTTAATGTTATGCAGTATGATTACTTTAGTATGATTATGATTGCGATTATGTTTTATGATTTCACATATTATGTTATCGATGATTGGATTAGGAAATATGGAATGTTTTATGAATATGATGATTAGTGATGTTTATGAATGAATGTTATGAAATAACTATGTTATTAAGATAGGACGATCATTACTAGTTTAGTAAATGAAAGATGATGATGATTTATGATATTCTGTATGACTTAAAGTATATGTTTATGAATGTTTATTGTCTAATGATATGAAAGTATGTCTTCCGCTTTGATATGAAAGAACTACGATGATGTTACGACTCTGCTATGTTTTCTGAAAGTACTTAAAGGTCATAAAACATGATGAATGATAATGGACTAGGTGAATGTTGTTATGTTGTTGTGATATGGGTATGAATGATGTGAACATGTTGAATTACGTGAGAGTCGTAGACACCAAAGCATGTTTTAAGAATGTTTTATGGGTTAGTACTCGGCGTTGTCGATGTGTGTCCGTCAATGTTTTGTTTTGTCATTACCGTGGCCTGTCACTTGGTGGGTGGCGAGTGTTACAATAGTTTCGAAGTTGAAATTCTGGAGCATCTTCTCCAAGATAGAAGCAGTTACGTACTAAGAGCTCAGCCATGATTGTTTTATGTTTCTTTTGAGGCGAGGACGTTCCACTTTGTATTAGATAATAAGTAATGGTTTAGTTTTATTTCTAGCTCTGGATGAGCAATAGTGCTCCTGATTCTCTTTAGCTGCTGCTCCGCGAAAGCGTTGAGTTCTGGATTTGGTATATTTTATTTGTAACAGGTTTCTCAAACATTTTCCTATTTTGGGTTGTCCAATTTACAAAGGGAACTCTGCCGAAATTTCTAGAAAATATTAATTTGCTATTAAAGTGTCTCTTTAAAGAGTGTCAAATCAAAGTAATGTCCATGTAAATTAATGTTAAATGTCGCCTTGTATTTTCCCCTAGTGGAAAGTACGGCGGTAACGCGCCGACTAAGCTAGGTCTTCCGCTGCTAATCTTGGTTAATTAACCTAATAAGGTTGTGCTAAAGTCGGGGCGTTACAGAGTGGTATCAGAGCTAAGGTTAGACTTGGGTACGCTATGATCTCCATATCGTAGCGTAAAGGTTTTAAATAGGTTTAATGGGTTGGCTGAAAAGTTAGGTATATATGAACCAAGCCGTTTGAGAGTTTGCGCTTTTGCGTGTGCAATGTGAATTTGTTTACTTGAGATGTGGTACCTTCAATTTTCTTTGTTAGTTACCTCTGCATGTGTTCGTTGTATCTCGCAGTGACTTGTGGCTGTTCATGATATGCGTTTACTTAAAGTATGTATTTTACAAAACTTATATGATTTGAGAAACCAAAAGAATTTCAAACGAGATCTCACTAAATGAGTTAGTTGGAATTCATTGCCAACAAGTTTGCCCCTTTTGTTTTCTTTGCTCCTTGATTTCGCGAATCGAGTTGAAGTAGAGATACAAAAGACGATGGCGAAATGGAGGCTGAATTCCTAACGAAGCCATGAGAGCTTGAGATCTTGGTTTTGTCTAAATGAATTTAAGCTTCTTGTTTCCTTGACTAACGTATTGCAAGTTTCGAGGACGAAACTTTTTATAAGGGTGGTAGGATGTAATACCCCGATTTTTAAGAGCGTTTTAATTAGCGCTAATTATACTTATAAAGTTAATTATGTTTTGAAAATTCTTATTTTATTTGAGTTTGGAATATTTATAGTATTTGTAATATATTTTGTTTTATGAAATTATTATTAATTATATATTTGGATTTTAAATAACTAAAGTCGGTCCGTCTATTTATGTTTGTCGGTTTAAGGAGGAAGCAAAACCCCATAATTTTCTCTCTCTTGAAAGAAAACCCCAATCACCCCAAAACCCCATTTCTCTTTCTTGAAGGAAATCCACCCCATTTCTCTCTCTTCAAAGAAAACCCAAAACCCCCCCTTACTTCTCTCTCCCCCGTGAAAACCTCAAGCACCCCCCCTTATATCTCTCCCCTCACCCAAAGAAACCCCAACCTCATTTCTCTCTCTTCCCAGTGAGAAACCCCAAACCCAAACCCCTTCTCTCCTAATTCCCCTGTTTCTCTCTTTTGCGTCGCCTGCCCCCTCGCCGGCGTTGCCGAAGCTCACCGGAGTTTCCTTTCTCCCCCCTGCTCGCGCCGGTGTTGTTGAGGTGGTGTTCGCTGCTGTTGTTGGTGCTGCTGTCCAGTTCTCTTCTCCGACTTCCCGCTGCTGTCCTCTTCTTTCGTGTCTCCTGCAGTTTTGCGCCAAATGAGGTGGCTGTCGCTGGTTGTCGCCGGCGATGCTTTATTGCATCCCTCCCTCCCTTGTTGTCTGGTACTACACCATTTGCTCCTTTCTTTGATATTGGTTTTCTTTCTTCAAATTATGAAAAGAGAGTAGTAAATTGATTATGGATTTTTGATGTGATGTGGTTGGTGTTGTTGAATTTGTTGCTGTATGTAAATTGAAGATTCGAATAGAATAACGATGTGTGTGATTATGTATTGAATAAGGTGATGTTGGACATTTGCTAGTTATTGGTAGTAATCCCAAATTGAGGTTGAGTTAAGTGATAATTTTAGGTATTACTTTGCAGATTCTGGAAAGTATTTAAGTTACAAGTTCTTAGCTTAACTTCACAAATATTGTTAGTTTAATGCGATTAATGATTTCGTATTAACGTAAATCATTGAGGTATGATTAGTAGTTAATCACTATTTAACTGTTTATTGAGTTAATTCTATTGAGTTAAATTGGGAAACGTTATTCCGGAGTATAAACATTAAAGGTAAGACTTGGAGTTCTCTTTGCAATTACATTATTAGTTTCTTTTTAGAATGTAATGGACAATGCAAATCAACAATCTGGCTAGTAACTTCTAAATAGTAGTTCATTAAGAATGGTTTTATTATCATTTTATTAATTCACTACGAAGTATGTAAGATGTAAGTAAGAAGTAGACAATTATACATGAACTAGGTTAATGTTACTCTATTTGGAAATAGATTCCAGTTTGTGCATTTATAAATCATTGCCAGACAGACTAGTAAAGTATTATTAGTGCTAATGTTCACCAAAATAAGTTAATATGGGAGATCGAATCACTAGGATGAATACAAGTTATCAATTATGTTTAAGAAGTCTTAGTAATATGGTTTCAGTGATCTTTATTAATGTTTGTTATGAGTATAAGTGGTCCAAATGAAGGTAGTTTGTTATGAATAGTGGTAATTTACAATCAACTATTTAAGATACTATTACGAACGACATGAATGAACCTTAAACTAGCGTACGCTTAATGAACTTTGGATTTCTTAGTTAAAGTTAACTCTCGTTAGATAACCTCTAACAAGAGACCTGTGATTATCCTGGTTAATCTTTTATTGGATTAAAGTAGTTTAAGGGTATACACATTGAATGACTCATCGTTAAAGAACAAGTATGTCTTATGTTTCTTGAGATGATCTGGGAGTACGTAAAGATGACTTGTGTGTATTATGAGTTGCAAGTGGTGAAATGTATACCCTGAAATGATATTTGTGAAACCATGTGTTATGAAAAGGATCTTATGCTATATTTTGAAAGTGATATGAAACTAAGAAAGGTATGTGATAACATTTCCGCTATGTATTATGGAAAGTACATAAAGCTATGAGATATGTTACGATTTCCAGTTATGTAAAATTTACGTTCTGATCATTCTGAAACGATCTGAAAGTATAGAAAGTAACATCTATTGCTAACACCCACTATTCCCTTCGAAATGTGTTTGTGAAATGATATTTATGATTATGTTAAGGATTTTGTGATGTGATTCTTTACATGGATTGTGGAATACTTAAATTGTTTTCGAATGAGTTTCGTAAATGATGATCTTATGAGTTATTGATGCTCAAGTATGATTCATGAATGATATATGGCTTATGCCAATGAATGCTAAACAAAAGAAACATGATAAATAAAAGTGAAAGAGGTTCTGGCAGTATAATGTTACGCTTATCTAATTTATGGTCGTGCACGTACCTTCGCACCCGTCGTACACCCAACAAGGGAGAGTGCTCCTTGAGGGGTACCGCATGTTATTTTGGTGCGAGCGGTGTATCCAACAAGGGAGCTGGGCTCCTTGAGGATCATCGCATGGTGGTGTATCCAACAAGGGAGCTGGGCTCCATGAGGATCATCACATGGTGGGAGACGTCCCACATGTCTCGAGCGGTGTATCCAACAAGGGAGCTGGGCTCCTTGAGGATCATCGCATGGTGGTGTATCCAACAAGGGAGCTGGGTTCCTTGAGGATCATCGCATGGTGGTGTATCCAACAAGGGAGCTGGGCTCCTTGAGGATCATCACATGGTGGGAGACGTCCCACATGTCTATACTCACCAGTTACCAAGCTAAAAGATGAAAAGATAATGATGAAACTTATGATATGAAATGAAATATTGTTATGTTGATGATTTTATGATTTAATGTTATGCAGTATGATGACTTTAGTATGATTATGATTGCGATTATGTTTTATGATTTCACATATTATGTTATCGATGATTGGATTAGGAAATATGGAATGTTTAATGAATATGATGATTAGTGATGTTTATGAATGAATGTTATGAAATAACTATGTTATTAAGATAGGACGATCATTACTAGTTAAGTAAATGAAAGATGATGATGATTTATGATATTTTGTATGACTTAAAGTATATGTTTATGAATGTTTATTGTCTAATGATATGAAAGTATCTCTTCCGCTTTGATATGAAAGAACTACGATGATGTTACGACTCTGCTATGTTTTCTGAAAGTACTTAAAGGTCATAAAACATGATGAATGATAATGGACTAGGTGAATGTTTTTATGTTGTTGTGATATGGGTATGAATGATGTGAACATGTTGAATTACGTGAGAGTCGTAGACACCAAAGCATGTTTTAAGAATGTTTTATGGGTTAGTACTCAGCGTTGTGCTGATGTGTCTGTCAATGTTTTGTTTTGTCACTACTGTGGCCTGTCACTTGGTGGGTGGCAGTGTTACAATAGTTTCAGGTTGAAGTTCTGGAGCATCTTCTCCAAGATAGAAGCAGTTACGTACTAAGAGCTCAGCCATGATTGTTTTATGTTTCTTTTGAGGCGAGGACGTTCCACTTTGTATTAGATAATAAGTAATGGTTTAGTTTTATTTCTAGCTCTGGATGAGCAATAGTGCTCCTGATTCTCTTTAGCTGCTGCTCCGCGAAAGCGTTGAGTTCTGGATTTGGTATATTTTATTTGTAACAGGTTTCTCAAACATTTTCCCATTTTGGGTTGTCCAATTTACAAAGGGAACTCTGCCGAAATTTCTAGAAAATATTAATTTGCTATTAAAGTGTCTCTTTAAAGAGTGCCAAATCAAAGTAATGTCCATGTAAATTAATGTTAAATGTCGCCTTGTATTTTCCCCTAGTGGAAAGTACGGCGGTAACGCGCCGACTAAGCTAGGTCTTCCGCTGCTAATCTTGGTTAATTAACCTAATAAGGTTGTGCTAAAGTCGGGGCGTTACACATTCAATATCACCAACTCTCACTTGATGGGAATTTACTTCAACCACTGTCTTATGCACAGGTTCTGTTGATACTTCAGGAATAACTATCTGTTGAGCCCCTGATGCATCTGCACCGACAGAGATCCCAGCAGTAGTATCCTTGCTAGCTGTAGTGACCAGAGTAGGTTGCTTTGGTACCCATTTCTGAGTGACCTTTACTGATTCATGACCTGCCTTCTGGCATTTATGACAATAAGGAGGAATCCAGTCATAATGCACTGGTTGCTCAATGATGTTTCCTGAGTAATCTTCAATATGTATGACTTTAGGAAGCTCCTTAGTAACATCCACTTCAATAAGTAGTCGAGCAAAAGAAACTCTCATCTGTCTAGTAGTACATTCATCAGCAAAAAGAGGCACCCCAATCATACTTCCTATGTTACTCAAAGTCTCTGGACCCCAGCAATTCAAAGGTAGATTAGGAAATCTAACCCATAATGGAATTACCCTCATTATTTCCTCATGGAAATTAAATTTAGGAGTCCAAGCTTTCACTATTATAGGCTTATTATTTAGAGAATAGGGCCCAGCAAACAGAATCTCATTTCTATCCTCTATAGAGTCAAATTTGATCAAGAAATAACCATCCTCATGTAAGAAAACTTTAGGCTTACCAACATGATTCTATTCCATAGTGATAAACCTAATAATAGCACCTATTGATGGTGTTTGACCCACAACATAAAGCACTATTGCATTAGCCCACACATCAGATAACTGTTCTACTTCAGTTTTATCAATCTTAGCAACAGATTTACCATTGTGAAGACTAGGAGCAACAAACTTCAATGACATACCTTTAGCTGTGAGTTTCTTCCCAGAAGCAATTGCAGACCAAGTTTTAGAAGAAACTTGTACAATATCAGCAATTTCTTCCTCTTCATCTTCAACATTTGCAATCTCAACAGCTGGAACAGTATTGTTAACATCAGTCCCACCATTCACTGAAACAGAGGTGTTAACATCAGACCCCACATTCACTGGAGCAGAATTGCTAACATCAGACCCAACATTCACTAGTACCACCACAACAACTTTATTCACCATTAAAGATCCTTGCTTTTCATTTAAAAGTTGAGATTGACGCGTTATTAGAGGATTAGACGTCTGAACTTTCTTCTTTCTGCCCATGATTAGCTAGGAAATTAGTAGCTTACACCATACGTAATCCCTAGTTTACCATGGAAGGTGAAACCCTAAAGCACTCAAAAACGGCGCTTCAACATTTTCCTTGTTTTGCTAATTACATTATCCGTTCAATTGAGGAGAAAGCAGGTTGAACATAGCAAACATGCAATCAATGATGTCATATAAGCAACAAATAGTATGCAGTTCTCATCCTAGAGTCCAATTCTACGTTTCAAACTATAATTAGGCTTTGGTTAAGGCTTGAAAGGGTCCATGACAAAATGATTGATCCCACGCTTCGTACCTTTGCTTAAAAAGGTGGCCACGTGTAAGATGCACGCACTCCAGTTCTCAAGTCAGGAACAAAAGAACAATGCCATGGTTGGGTAGGTTTGCTTATGACTAAGCACAACCCCCCGGAGGTTGCCTCACGCATAGAACAAGCGCTAATGAGGCAGAGACGATTGTCCTTATAGTGGCTTAAATCAGTAGTCATTCATATGCAAAACTATAATGTTATTTATGCTATAGTTGAGTTTTTTCCAACTTGAAACGCGTGTGACGTGAAGTCAGTCATAATGTATCCTTCTTTCTAATGAGTCATAATGTATTCTTCTTTCTAATGCTCTGGAGTGATGACGGTTCAGTTAACTCTGGAGTATCAATCAGGCAATTTTATTTTGGCATTTGATGGATGTCAGCTTTGACACAAAATGCATATCTAATTAATGTTGCTAAACGGATCAATGTTTTGGGGTTGTGATATGTGTTTCTCTCACATAGGTTGTTGCTGCACGGAGCAAGCATTGGAAAATACAGTGGATTTGAAGAAGAAGAAGCATCGCAGATAGTATTAGAGTTGGAGAAATCTCTCAAAGAAGGAGAGAGATTAGTGAGTCCTACTCGTAGACCTAATGGTACTCTTCGTAAACCCATCAGAATCAGGGATGATTATTATTATTTCACTAGGAACACTACAAGAGGGGGGGTGAATTGTATGTGCAGAAATGAACGTACTTTTTATTGAATTATAAAACTGAAATAGAAAAACAGGCTAAAGGCATACGAGAGATTTTTACGAGGAAAAACTTCTTGAGCCCAACAGGAAGAAACAACCTCGATCACAAGGGATTTTTAACTCAACTCTTTCACTAATTAGGCCAAACACCTTTTGTTACAACCTAATTATACTCAGGGACAAATTTTGAGTTTCAAGGTCCTGAACAGCAGTTTCCTTAACAGTTGTTCCTCTCAACTTCACTCAAATTTATCTCACTTTAACTTTCTTCACTCAAAGCTTCTCTTATACAGGATTTTACTCACAATCCCCTTACCCCAAAACCAAAATTACAATGAACATTAAACTTTGGAATAGAGTAAGAAGGTAAAGGAATAGATGGCTTATAAGAGAATGAAGGTACTGACACTTTAATTACTTAAGCTCACTTAATTACTTAGTCAATCACAATTTCGAACTTAATTGAACTTGTATATTTATAGCCTTCATTGTGTGAAACGTGGGATTAAACATGTATTAGTGGTTTAAAACATTAACTCATGTTGTTCCTTAGCTTGAGGAACAAGTTCCATAATCCCTCACTAACACCACATTCAATTAGAACGCGTGTAACAACCCAGTAATGGTATCCTATATTCTAGCAGTTACTTTGAATTATATTACCTTTTTATTTTTGGTTTTTTCTAAAGACTATTTCAATTAATAAAACCAAATTTAAATCCTTTTAACAAACAATATCTTAAAAAGATTTTCTTTAAAATAAAAGGATTTTATTTTTCAAATAAGATAAAATCTTTTTCTTAAAAAGATTTTCTTTAAAACCGACTTTAATGATGTAAAATCTTTAACTTGATCTTTCCTAAATTTTAGCCTTTAAAAACTCAATAGATACGTTTTAACCGTTGCATGTTATATTATTTAACAAGTTCCTATGACTGCTACTTTGTTCCTTTCTCTTAGATTAATTGTACCAACATCTCTGTTCATTACTAAGGAACAGACAAACATTCTCTTTACATAGCCAGGTGTTTCGTACTAAATCTTACTCGTTCCTTACATAGGAACTAAAAGATAAAAAGCCTTGCTTGTTCCTTTTGCTCCAATGTAACTCCGGTACCAGTTCCTTGAGCATCTTCACTTAGTCTTCAAAATCCAGTTTGTTTTCTTCCTAAGACTTAGCATTCTCTTTGCTCAATTTGGTGATACCTTGCAGATTTCCATTCACTCAACAATTTGTTAGTTTATAACTTAGTCTGTATCTTTGTTTCTTTGTCATCATCAAAACTAGGGTTCAACAATTTCCCCCTTTTTGATGATGACAACAAAGGCACAAACTAAGGAAAATAAATACAGCAAATAAGATAAGAGAATGAAACTCTTTTCAAATGGATGTTAAGATGGCCTTTCATAAAGGCTATTTGAAAGAGGATATGTATGCAGAGAAGTCTCCTGGTTTTGAGAACATTGAATTTCGAAATCCTATTTACAAATTAGACAAAGCTCTTTCTGTCTTGAAACAAGACCCCAAATCCTTGTATGAGATCCTCTCTAGTTTTCTCAATGATAATGGCTACAAGAGAGGTTCAGTTGACAAAAACTTGTTCTTGAGAACCATGGAAACAATTATGTTAGTGGTCCAAGTATTTGTTGAAGATATACTGTTTGGTGCTACTAATTCTATCATGTGTGATGAGTTTGCAGATCTAATGAAGAGTGAATTTAAGATGAGTATGATGGGAGAATTTGGTTTCTTCTTAGGTATGCAATCAAACAAGGTGAAGATGGAATTATGATCCATCAGCAAAAGAACCTCAATGAGCCGATCAAGAGATATGGTCTACAAGATTGCAAATCCTATAACACGCCCATTCCTACATCAGCCAAGCTGAGTCTAGATGAGAAAGGATAGGTTTATTCAGAGGAATGATTGGTTCATTGCTTTATTTAACAGCCAGTAGACCAAATATAATGTTCTTTGTGGGGTTGTGAGCTAGATTTCAAAGCAACCCTAAAGAGTCACATCTCAAGGTTGTGAAGAGAATTTTCAGATATTGTTAAGATGGTTAATGACCATGTGGTGTCGCAAACGCCAGGTGAATAAAAAACGTACTTGAGTTCAGATGTGATTTCAAATGAGGAAGGGAACTTTGGAATCCATGAGCTCTAGTCTACTGAACTTTTAAATACTATTAGATGGACTGGATTACCGAACCATAATATAAAGGGAAAATTATTTTAAATAAGTCAACATTTGCGCGGTCTTCCCATTTTAAGTCTACCTTTTTATTATCCTTGATTGAGTTAGGCTTGTATGTCTGTTTTCTCCTATTGAGTATTAACCTATTTGTGACTTGTTTAGTAGGTTACTTATGATACGTGTTACAATGTCCCTTCTTCTAAAACAGGCGAGGGTGGGGGTGGGACATTGTAACACGTATCATAAGTAACCTACTAAATAAGTCACAAACAGGTTAAAACTCAATAGAAGAAAACAGACATACAAGCCTAACTCAATCAGGGATAATCAAAAGGTAGACTTAAAATGGGAATACCGCGCAAAGGTTGACTTATTTAAAATAATTTTTCCTAATATAAAATTAACGGTGCATGGGTGCACTAATTATGCTTCTATGGAATATTTGACCAAGCATGTGGTTTGTGCAATGGTACAAGGTTGTTTTTAAGCACCTTGGCAATCGCATCGTTGAAGTTGTGGTCGTATTTGGGAGTAATGTTGGCGATAAAGTTTTTATTTCACGAATGACACTCATTCCATCGGATTCAACAAGGTTGCCTATAAAGTTCCAAAGAAGGCAATTACGTTTGGTTTTGTGCTTTGCAATGACAATAAATAAAAGTCAAGGACAATCTCTCTCTCATGTAGGCTTATATCTACCTCGACCAGTTTTTAGCCATGGATAATTTTATGTGTCAATATCATGAGTTACAAGTAAAAGGGGCTTGAAAATATTAATTTGTGATAAAGATAAAGCGAGCTCAAATACCACAACTAATATAGTGTACAAGGAAATGTTTCAGAACGTGTAACCATTTTCCATAATGTGATGGACATTTTGAGTTTTTACTTTCTTTATAATATATTTGTTTATGTTTATGTTGGATAGACTTATATTTCACCTATATTGATATTTCGGTTATATGCATTAGCGTATTTGAAACATTTACAATTTTTCTAATTTGATATGTTTATTAAATGTTCAAAAATAAGAGAACACAAAATTTCTCGTGCATCATGTACGGATCCAAAAGCTAGTTTCTATGTAAAACTAGTTGCTGGCTCGAGCAATGCCCCAGATCATTTACAAATGTGAGTTTAAAGTTTTAAATCAAACACTTGAGAGAAGTGGGAAAAAAGAGTTATAGAGATTGGATTGTGCTCATGAAATGATCTTCCAGTTTAATTTAAATGTTCGACATAGTAAATTATAATATGAATTATTCATTAATGGATCATCGACTTCAAGAGAGTAGATATATATAAATATATAACTACTTACAAAGAATATGATAAAATCGTGATTTTGAAATTTTGATTAATGTGTAAGAAAAAAAACCGATGTAATAAAATGGTGTAGTAGTGTTAATTATGGAGGTTATAAAAATATGAAGATCTTTTTTTTAATATAAAGAACTGAAATTAAGGGTAGGACATGTTATTATTAGCATTATCTTAATGAGTATTAAAATATAAATTTGTATTGAATTATTTTAAAAATAGAAATATTATCGGGTCTTTAAATAATATTTTTCCCTCAAAGACCAATATGAGATTGTATAGTTGGTTAGTCCATTTGTATCTCACATAAGAGGTTATAGGTTCGAGTCTGAAGACACATTTTTATTGTTTAATATGTCTTATTAGATTCTAAGAGGGGGGAGTACATATGGTAACGTGGCATATTTTTACCTTGGGTTTATATATAATATATATATATATATATATATATATATATATATATATATATATATATATATATATATATATATATATATATATATACATATGTATATATATATATACATATGTATACATATATATACATATGTATACATATGTATACATATGTATACATACATATATATATACATATATATATATATATGTATCTCAAAAAGATCTCACATAAAATATAGAGTTGTTACATCTATTCATAAATGAGCAATAACTCTCATATTCTCCACTTCTTTCTTTTTATGAACAACTCAAAGGTTTGTTGCAAAATGATGCGGTATTTCTAATTATGCAATAGTAAAAATTAAAAATATATAGATTTTGTAAAAGTACACACAAAAGCAAACCTAACAACAACAAACAAAATCTCACGTGACGAGAAATTTTCTTATATATTAAGGAATACAATAACTCTTGATTATACCATACAGAATCTGACTATAACATAGAATTGAAATTGTATCATATAAAACTAACTACATAAAAAATTGAATATGTCATACAAAGACTGACTATACAAATGGCGATTATATCGTACAAAAAGTGACTATATCAAATAGAAATTGGCCTTGTCATACGATACCTGGCGTATAATAACTTATTATCTAACAAGTCCATTTAAGTTTTTTGGGTTCTTCTACGTTATACTCTTGTGTTTTTCAGTTTTTATGTTTTACCCTAACCCTTTTTAAATTCTATACAATACCCTTAAATTAAATTTTTTAATGCACAATACCCCTACTACTATTTCTAGGTTTTCAATTTCGTTTATAAGTTTAATTTAGTGGAACTAATTTAACTTATACATAAATTAACCCTTGTAGGAAATATTTGCAAATTAGATTAGTTCCACTAGATCATAAAAAGTAAATGAAATTAATAACGTATAATTAGCGGTAGGGACATTGTGCAATAAAAAAAAGGTAAGTTTAATGGTATCGTGTGGAATTTTAAAAAAGCTGAAATACAATGTAAAATTTGAAGAAACACAAGGATATAACGTACAAAACTCGATTTTTTTTACTGAGGAGAATACACAGTCAACTTCATCTAGGAACCCGATTATAGATTATTCAATTTAGGCCATGTTTGGGAACATAAGTTGAAATAGAGGTGAAACTGATAAGGTAGCTAAAAAGAAGCTGAACGGATAAGGTAGCTGAAAATTTCAGCACCTTAAATTGAGATGCTATATTTGATAGCAACTCAATTTCAGTCAATTTTTGAGCTTAAATTTTATTTAAACTCTTACCCCAAACACGACTATTTATTTTAGATGACTTAAACTTTTGACACCTACTAATTTAAGGTGACTTAAATGTGTTGCCAAACAGAGCCTTAAGCTTAGAGGATAGTCCAAATCCTCAACCAAGTTGACTCTCACTTTTAAAAACTAACGCTTCCAAACATGGGCCTCTCATGCATGTATGGTTTTACTCTTTTTTCCGCTCATAAAAGTGAAAAAAGAATGGATACTTCCCGTGAGATGATTCGATATTTGAGGGGTTTTAAGGGTTCTTTTAGCTTTTATGTTAGAGTAATTGAGAGCACATGCAATTGTTCTCTACAAACTAAAATTTGATACCACCTACTAGGCTCCCAACCTTTAGAAGTAAAACAAGAAAAGCTAATCAAATAAAGTCTGAGGAAGGCGTATCCCATCTGAGTAAAAGGCACTATTCATGGTTCCACTGTGCTACTTTCCTACGTAGTTAAGAATATTTTGTGTGTGATATTATATTCTCTTTATGAACAAGATTAATAGACTTGTCATGGATAGAACCTTATACCTCGATTAATTTTGTTCATGTTGAGCCACTATTTTAATTAAACTACTTATAGTATACATTTAATTAGCGCCTTTTTATAAAAGGGACCAGTAATAGGGTAATTATTTAGAAGCTTTCTTTGTAGTAGTAAGGCTGGCTTACTATCTGATGCCCTAAAATGCACCCACCTCACCATGCCACTTTTGTAGAAAGTGTTTTATTAAAAGAGAATTATATTGTTAGGGGCTCCTTATTCTGATAAGCTTATCTTAGAATAACACTCCATAAAAGTTGTGCATAGCAGAAGAAGAAAAAATAACTTTAGAAGAAAAATGCGCTTGATCAAAAAAGTTAATAAATTATGCCACAATGTTAATAAAAACTATAAATATCTAATATTTAATTATCTAAACGTGAACTATGATATTGGAGGGTCTCACGTTAAATAAAGATACAATAATGCCTCCATAAACTATACTGCAAATATTTAGACAATTTATGTTCTCAAACAGTTATACTTGCTCCATTTTTCTTACTTGCATCGTTTCCCATTTTTGGAAATTCTCTATTACTTGCATCGTTTCTATTTTTGGCAATATATCTTCCGTTTCGTTCTAGTAGCACATGAGTTTCTTTTTTATCTCTCTGACTCTCTCTATCTCTCTCCTCTCCTTAATCATTGTGCAAACAAAAATAATGCAAGAAAAAAATTAAACCAAGGAAGTATAGGAAATTATTGCTGCAAGATAGAATTTAGCCTCCTATGCCGTCATCTCTGAACGCTGATATATTACCATCTCTTATGTAAAGTGGCATAAGTGGTCCAGTGGATAAATATACAACTCTAGCCGACACTGTGCTATTGCCACAATACAGGATTAACAATAGACCTTGTATGGATGAATGGTCCGTGCTACTGCAGGAAACTTCTAAGGTAAGTAACCGATGGCAATCTAATTTTCCAGATTTTGAAGTGGAGAAACAGAACATTATATCAATTGTTGGTTGAAAACTATCGAATATCAGTCCTTTTTTATTTAACATGAAAGTAGTAGGGGGGGGCGGGGGGGGGCGGGCGGGGGGGAGACTATTACAAAGATGAGGAAAGTATCTATTGTAGAGTCCATTGTGAATCAAAATATTCTTTCCCACTTTTGGTTTATCATTTCTTTGTCACCGTTTTCTACTGGTTGTTATTATTACTATGTCCCATCTCTTTATAATTAAATTTTAAACACACTGTAATGAACTAATCTCTGTTATATCACAAATTATTAGAGTAGGCGGTCTAATCTTAACATAAAATTAGACAAATCCAATCCTACATTCTCCTAATAAGCCCATTCCATTTCACTCTAATCCAACACAATCCTTACACATCTAGCACCAATTTAGTCGTCCCTTCTCTTTTCCACCCATTTTTCCCTCTAATTCTCGAACTACATTAGACAAATTTAAAAAAGAAGCCGACAACCTTACTGAATGGATTAAACTAGTCACTAAATGGATTAAAGAATGTGAGGACTGAATGGATTAAACTGGTCACTAAATAGATTAAAATGGTCACTAAATAGATTAAACTAGTCACTGTATCCAGAAAGACGGTCCGTTCTCTTATTAATATTGGGCTTGGGCCATGCCTAATTTTAAATTAGAATCAGACGGTCTCTTACCAGACCAACTGCTATTATATATGGGAACTCTTGAGCACTTTGGTGTCCACCCTTCTTTACCATTATTCCCCTAACAAAAAAACCAACTATAACTTCTCTAATTTTTGTTTTTTTTTTCAATAAAAGAAAAATGGATATAGTGACTGGAAAAACTACAATTATAACTCCTACCACCATCTTTTTATTTGCTTTCGCACGCATCGCATGCATATAAGACTAGTAGAAATTAATGGCACTCAAGTGGTACACAAAATGTGGGATAGAAGATTTGAACTCATCCATGCCCGCTTCATTTAGATATTTTTTGCAAAACGTTGTGGAATGTAATAGCAATAGTTTATAATTTTTATTATAAAAAAAAGTAATTTTTTATAGAAAGTGACATATAAAAGGTAGTTGTAAACAAATTTTCCTCATATATATTGAACCCCATAATTCAAATTAAATTCTCTGACAAATCAACAAATTTTATTTATAAATATTAAACCTCATAATTTTTCAAATTGAATTATGTAATTTCAACTATTACCCTTGATAATATCTCTTACTGTTGGGTATTGGGGTGTGGAGATGGTAATTGAAAGATAAAGAAGAAGGAATGAAGTGGCGTGAGATTCATTGCGTAGATGGAGAAGATGTGGTATGTGTTTGTGGCGAGACGAAGCATGGACGAAGGCTTTGAGCTCACAACAGCATGCAAGTTTTGCCCTCGTCAAAACCCACGCCCGCGTGTAGCAGCTTGGCCGTGATCGTGGGCTTGGCTTGTGTGTTGTGCGTGTTGTACGTTGCTTAGTTTTACTTCTTCTATTAGGTTTCTATTTCTCTCATTAACATATAAATAGGTTTAGAGTTTATTCATCAATATTACTCTAAGATTAGAAGAGAGAGCTCTAGGAGAAATCCTTCAGAGCTTGTATTCACCATTAAAACTTATCTTTGATTCCTAGTGCATATTCGTGGTTTTTCCCGGTACTCGGGTTCCCACGTTAAAATTCCTTTGTGTCTATTTATTGTTTTCTTCAATTTCGTTATTCTATTATTGTTTGAAATTGATTTTAGATTGATAGGCATACGTTAGAATTTACAATTGGTATCAGAGCAAGGTTTGAGTATTTTCTAGATCTAGAGCAATTAACAATGGAGGATGCAAAGATTAAGATCGAGAAATTTGATGGAAACGATTTCGCCTTTTGGAAGATGTAAGTGGAGGACTACTTATACCAAAAGAATCTTTATCAACCGCTCGATGAGAAGAGGCATGCAGACATGGAAGAGGATAAGTGGAAGGTTCTCGATCGTCAGGCACTTGGAGTTGTTCGTTTGACATTGGCACAGATTGTTGCCTTTAATGTCAAGGATATCAAAACTACGGCGGGTCTAATCAAAGCACTGTCAGCTATGTATGAGAAGCCTACGGCTATGAATAAGGTATTTTTGATGTGCCGTGTTTTTGATTTAGAGATGATTGATGGTAGTATTGCTGCTGACATATTAATGAATTTAGTTCAATAATTAGCCAATTGACATCTATGGGAATCTCTTTTGAGGATGAAGTTAAAGCCCTTATTTTGTTATCATCTTTGCCAATCGCTTGGAAAACTGTTGTAACTGCTATTAGTAATTCTTCTGGAAAAGCAAAACTAATACTTGATTATGTATGTGACTTAATTTTGGGGGAGAGCATCCGTTGAAAGGATAGTAGGGAGTCATCTGGGGCTTATAGTGTTGAAAGTAGTAGAGGAAGAAGGAAAACAAAGGGAAAAGGAGGTTGATCTCAAAATAGATCAAAGTCAAGGGGGCGGAGTAAGTCTAAAGGCAGAGCTGGTATTGTTTGCTTGAATTGTGGGGGGAAGGGTCATCCAAAGAGGGAGTGTCCACAACCAAAGAAAAAGGGTGGCAAACTTGACGACAAAAAAAAAGCAAGACAGTGATTCTGACTCATCAATTTTTTTCTGCAACTTATGAGATTGAGGACGCTCTGGTGCTGAGCTTTAATAGTCCCATAGAGTCGTGGATACTTGATTCGGGTGCATCTTTTCATTCTTCACCTTGTCATGAGCTATTTCATAACTTCAAGTCAAAGAAGTTGGGTAAGGTTTATCTACCTGATGATGAAGCCTTAGAAATTGAGGGGAAGGGAGATGTGATGATTAAGACTAGGATGGGAGGCACTTGGAAACTACATCATGTTAGGTACATTCCAGGCCTATCAAAGAATTTGACGGGTCATCTGTGTAATACCCCAATTCTTAAGCATATTTTATTTAGCGTTAATTATAATTATTAAATTAATTATATTTTAAGTATTCTCATTTTACTTGGGTTGGAGTATGATTACTATTTGTTGTGTTTGTAATATATTCATTTGTTTAATTTTATAAAGTTATTATTATTAAAATTATTTTGGGTTTTATGTGCGACTAGTCGAGCGGTAATTGGCCGATTACGAATTGAAAGTCGGTTTCCATTTCTTAACTTGGTCGTTTAAGTTGGGAAACAAAACCCCCAACCCCTCTTTCACTTTCTCACTCCCAAAGAAACCCCAACCCATATTTCTCTCTCTCCTCCCCGTGAGAAACCCCAAAGCCCCAAAACCCTCACCCTTCTCTCTCACTCACTCCGTCATCTTCCTCCCTCCTCCTCTCGCCGGCGACCTGCGTCGGTAGCCCTGACGTCTCGCCACACACGCGCAGCGCCCCTTCGCACGGTGCTACTGCTGCTGTTCGAGCTCCCCTACTCCTCGCTGCTCTTCTCTTCCTCTCGCGGTTCCGCGCCACCCTCATCTGCGCGCACCAGTCCCGACCACCGGAGATCTGTGCTGCAGTTCGCTGCCCCACCGCGACGAAAGCCCTGTTTCTCTCTCTCTCTCTCGTGCCCTGCTCGCTGCTGCTGCTGTGCGTCATTGTTGTTGCGTGGTCGCTGTTGTTGCTGCGGTGTGGTTGTTGCTCGACAAACGCCGCTCACGTCACCAGATCCACAACACCACCAGTCCTCTGCTGCCTTTGTTGTTGTTGGTACTACACCTCTCTTCTCCTCCTCTTGTTTCCCTTAAATTAAAAGTTATTTTTGAAAATTTGAATCAGAAATACTATTGATGCTTTGATGAATTATGAATTTCTGATTATGAATTCTGACAATTGGTTATTTATTGTTGATACTTTGAATTCATGAGTTATTGTTGATGATGTTGAATTGGTTGATTTAATAAATCATAGTAGTGTTCTCTTATGTAATTGTGTTGATGTGAGTTTAGCTTCGGCTTGTTGGTAATTCGGTTGGTTCAATTTATTATATCAATCGAGGGATCCTAGTTAAGAAAGTATAGTTAAATTACTCTCTTTGTTCTGAAAGTTAGTGTGAATAACTATTAATTGTGTGTATTATAACTGATGGATGTTTGAAAGAGTAGTTATGGAGTTTGAGTTAAAGATTGACAATCAAGTTTCACCCATCTTGGGAGTCTTTTAATTAAATATGAAGAGACTAGTAGGTAATCTGATCATTCATAAATTAAAGTAGTGTTCTTCTACTTGGGAAACAAATCTAGTTAATGTAACAACAAATAGTTCCTAAATCGTTTAACATAATTAGATTAGTCGTTGATATTAACCAAAAGCAGTTAGTGCGGAAGTATAAATCCACAGGATGAGTATAAATTGCTGATTATGTAACAGAAGTCTTAGTTTTTGGTTTAAATGGTCTTTATTAGTGTTAGATTCATATAATAACGAAATCATGTTTTTGGTTTTGTTTATGTGATATACGAAAGGTGTGTTTCATAATGTATTTTAGTTCGATAACTATAAATGGAATAATATAATAAAGTCGGACTATTTGACTAGTGTTCACTAAAGTAAAATTGTGAATTACTTTAAAGAAGTCCCACTTAGATAATGGAATGATTTTGTAATTAGTAAAGAAATAAACTCGCTCCATATGGTTATGGGCATGGTCCGTGGTTAAGTTTGTTACTAAATCTGTTATTTGGAATTCAACTAATGGTATAATATGAATCATATTTAATTACTATCATTCAACCTTTGATTAATGAATCTGAAGTGATAAATGAACTCAAGTGACGGTTGTGTTTATGAAATGGATTATTGAAACCATTATGAATGGATTGAGATTATGATGGATTGAATATGTTCACACTAGATTGAACAAGATGACTTGATTAAAAGATGTTAATCACGTAAAGTGAAATATCGGAGGGAAATGATGAACAGGTTGCCCTGTATGAGAGGTTCAGCGGCCCCTACAGGTTCTCTGGTTACTATGCTGATTATTCTGTTACCGTCTTCCTTCTATCTTGTTGTGATCCAAGTAGAAGGGGTGTGCACACTAGGGACTCTGTTATTATGGCCATTATGTTATCCGTAGGTGGTTACAGGGGATTGACCCCGGCCTACAATGTTATCCGTAGGTGGTTGCAGGGGATTGACCCCGGCCTACAATGTTGAAGTAAGTGGTTACGGGGATTGACCCGCCACTCGGCGTTCTCTTTCCTCTCCTTAAATAACTGGATTAATTAAGATTAATTATGTAATTAATCATTGTATATATATCTACATGTGAACGTATGGATTATGTGAATATTGCTATGCTGTTGTGATATGGTTATGAATGATGTGAACATGTATTGATTATGTGAGAATCGTAGACACCAAAGCATGTTTTAAGAATGTTTTATGGGTTAGTACTCAGCGTTGTGCTGATGTGTATGTCAATGTTTTGTTTTGTCACTACTGTGGCCTGTCACTTGGTGGGTGGCAGTGTTACAATAGTGTCAGGTTGAAGTTCTGGAGCATCTCTTCCAAGATAGAAGCGGTTAAGTACTACGATCTCAGCTATGAATGTTTTATGTTTCCTTTGAGGCGAAGACGTTCCACTTGTAATAGTTAAATAATTAATTGATTTAGTTTCATTTCTAGTTCTGGTTGAGCATTAGTGCTCCTGATTTTCTTTAGCTGGTACTCCGCGAAAGCGTTGAGTTTGGGATTTGGTATATATATTTTATTTGTAACAGGTTTTTCAAACATTTTCCCATTTTGGGTTGTCCAATTTACAAAGGAAACTCTGCCGAAATTTTCAGAAAATATTAATTTATTATTAAAGTATTTCTTTCAAAAAGGGACTAAATGTCCATGTAAGTTAGTGATTAATGTAGCCTTGCATTTATTTCCAAGGAGATAAGTGCGGCGGTAACACGCCCGTTGAGTCGAACCTTCGTGGATTTTCCCCCATCTCGAGTTTTATTAAATGAAAAAGGGTTCGGCTTGGCGGGGGTGTTACAATCTGGACTCAAGTGGTAACAGGACTATGTTCGGTGAGGGGAGATGGAAAATCTCTAAGGGTTCCATGACCTTGGCTAGAGGAACCAACGTTGGCACATTGTACACTACTGCAGGGTGTACGGACATGTTGGCTGCGACCACAGCGGATGAGACCAAGTTATGGCATACTAGACTTTAGCTTCAAGTGGCAAGTTGTCAGGATTAAAATCAGTTGACATGGAATTTTGTGAGAGTTGTGTCTATGGTAAGTAGAAAAAGGTTACTTTCACAAAAGCCAAGAAACGGTTGAGAACTGAGAAGCTAGAGTTGGTGCACACTGATTTATCGGGTCCGAACCCAGTAAAATCCCTTGGAAGCTCACGGTATCTTGTTACTTTCATTGATGACTACAGTAGGATAGTGTGGTTCTACTTCATGAAGCGAACATCTGAGCTTCATCAAAATTTAAAGAAGTGGAAAGCTGAAGTCGAAAATCAAACTGGTAATAAGATAAAGTGCATTAGGTGTGATAATGGAGGTGAGTATGAGTTGGCAGGTTACAAGAAACTCTGTGAGGAGAAAGGCATCATTTTGAAGAGGACTATTCCAGGAAAACCTTGACAAAATGGGGTTGTGGAGAGGATGAACAGGACACTACTGGAGAGAGCTAGAAGTATGAGGTTGCATGCAGGGCTACCTAAGATATTCTGGGCAGATTCAGTCATTACAGTAGCTTTCTTGATCAACAAAGGGTCTTCAGTTCCTTTGGAATTCAAGATACTTGAAGAAGTGTGGAGCGAGAAGGAGGTAAATCTTTCTTACTTGAAGCTTTTTGGTTATGTTGCTTATGTTCAAACTGAGAATCATGACAAGTTAGACCCAAAAGCTGTTAAGTGATTCTTTATTAGGTGTGGTTCTGAGAAGTATGGGTATCGATTCTGGGAACCCAAAGGTAGAAAGATTTTGAGGCATTGTGATGTGACTTTTGATGAGACTAAGTTGTACAAGGATGTGTATGGTGTTAAGTCTGATGGTACTGAACTAGTGGGAGTTGAGAAGGAGGAGTTTGTGTAGTTGGAGGGCATCTTTAATGAAGATGTTCATATTCCAAAACGGGTTGAACAACATGATGATGAGGTTCACACTCCTAGAGGATCAGATTCGGGAGAGTCGGATGTCCCAAAGATTAGTGATTCAGATGATGTTATTGTTACTAGCACACCACACTAGTGGAAAAAAACGGAAGGGCTGCGCTGCAAGGGCTGCGTTTTTTGAAAAACGCAGCCCTTCTTAGTGAAGGGCCGGCCGTTAGCCCAAAAAAGGGGGGTGCGGTCAATGCAAAAACCGCAGCCCTTATAAAAGGGCTGCGTTTTTGAAAAAAACGCAGCCCTTTATGGGCTTTTTTTTAAAAAAATTTGAAAGCAATTAATCGCGGGCTTAAAATATTAAGCGGGCTCATTCTCCTCTCCCTCATTCTCTCTCCTCTCTCACGTCCTTCCTTCTCCCTTCTCTCTCACCCTCCTTCCTCCTCCCTCCTTCCACAACAACATGACAACAACAATGGTGATGAAGAAGACAGATTCCCTATTGATCGAAATTCTCTCTCTCCTCCCTTTAAAATCCGCCGCCGCAACCTCCACCTTATCACGGCGTTGTTCCCACTTTGGACCCAACTTCCCCACCTTCTTCTCGGCGGTTTTGACAACTCTCCGGTGGCAGCAATTAATCGAGGGTTCGTTGACCTGCGCCGCCTTGCCGCGTCGAACTCCGGCCATCTTTTCGTCGTCCTCGAACTCCTCTCAACAAGTGATGATTTTTCGTTTTTCAGATCTATAATTTCTTGATCTTTGTTTTGATTAATTCATGTAATTTCAGATCTATAATTTTTCTCTTTTGTATTTTCATTTTTGTTCATTTTTGTTCATTTTCGTTCATTTTTTTTCATTTTCGTTCCCTTTTTTTTCAATTTTCGTTCGTTTTTTTTATTTTCGTTCCTTTTTTTTATTCAATTCCAGATCTATAAGTTCATTTTTTTCATATTTGTTCATTTTCGTTCATTTTTTTCATTTTCGTTCCTTTTTTTTCGTTTCCGTTCGTTTTTTTATTTTCGTTCCTTTTTTTTTCATTTTAGTTTTTTTCATTTTCGTTCCTTTTTTTGTTCAATTTCAGATCTATAAGTTCATTTTTTTTCATTTTTGTTCATTTTCGTTCATTTTTTTTCATTTTCGTTCCTTTTTTTTCATTTCGTTCCTTTTTTTTTCATTTTCGTTCCTTTTTTTTTACCGTAAATTTCGATTGTTGTTGTTGATTTTCCCTGTTGTAAATTTCGACTGTTCTTGTTGATTTTCTTGATATATTTAGGAGTAAAAAAATGCAAAAAAAAAAATATTTTTTTTTTTGGGTCAAAAGGGCTGCGGTTATGGTCAAAACCACAGCCCTTTGTACAAAGAAGGGCTATGTTTGAGGCCCAAAACCGCAACCCTTCTAATATAGAAGAGCTGCGGTTTTGGGCCTCAACCGCAGCCCTTCGTTGTGAAGGGCTGCGGTTTAAAAACGCAGCCCTTCACTTTTAGTGAAGGGCTGCTACGGAAAGGGCTGCTGGCCTAAAACGCAGCCCTTCCGTTTTTTTCCACTAGTGTCAGTTACAGGCTCCCGTTCTAGTACAAGGAGAATAGTCTCACAGATTGACCTGAAGAAGTCTACACGGGTAATTAAAGCACCTATTCGATATTCACCTTTCTATATATTATTTGTAACTAACTGATGCAGGTGAACCAGAATCCTATAAAAAAGCTGTGAATTCGACTGATTCATCTAAATGGGAGTTAGCCATGAAAGATGAGATGCAGTCCCTGGAAAACAATAAGACATGGGTATTATCCGAGTTACGTGCAGGAAAGAGAGCACTTAGCAACAAATGGGTCTTCAGATTGAAGAAAGAGCCTGATGGGAGTATTAGGTTCAAGGCGAGATTAGTGGTTAAGGGGTTTCTACAATTGGAGGGTATTGACTACAATGAGATCTTTGCTCCAGTTGTAAAAGTTACTACTATTTACATTTTGTTGGCTATTGTTGCTTCAGAGAATCTGTTCCTAGAACATATGGATGTAAAGACCACGTTTCTACATGGTGATCTGGAGGAGGAGATCTACATGAAGCAACCGGATGGGTTTAAAGTTCTTGGAAAGGAGAACTTGGTGTGCAAGCTGAAAAGAAGCCTTTATGGTTTGAAGCAAGCTCCAAGATAGTGGTACATTAAGTTTGACAACTTCATGCGTAGAAGTGGGTTCGTTAGAGTTGATAACGATCATTGTTGCTATTTTCAGAGGTATGAAAATGATTATGTTTACTTACTTATGTATGTTGATGATATGCTTATTGTTGGTACAAGTATGGAGGTTGTTAATGGTGTAAAGGAGAAACTGTCGAAGAAATTTGAGATAAAGGATTTAGGTGGAGCTACACAGATATTGGGCATGAGGATTTTCAGAGATAGTTCCACATGTATGTTGAAGTTATCTCAGGAAGCGTATATTCTCATGGTGCTTAATAGGTTTAATGTGGAAGATGCTAAGCCTAGGAATTCTCCGCTTCCGAGCGATGTCAAATTGACAAGGGAGGATTCACCTACAACATATGAAGAAAATGAGCAGATGACCATTGTTCCTTATGCTTCTGCAGTTGTTAGTTTGATGTATGTTGTGGTATGCACTAGGCTCGACATTGCTTTTGCAGTGGGAGTTGTGAGTAGGTTCGTTTCTAATCCTAGATTGAAACATCGGGAAGCTATGAAGTGGTTACTCAGATACTTGAAGGGTACTTATAGTATGGGGCTTTGAATCTAGAAGAAGGGAGTGAAGCTTGAAGGGTTCGTTGATGCTGATCTTAGTGGAGATATCGATACAAGCAAAAGCACTTCGGGCTACGTCTAAACTGTTGGTGGTACTGCAGTTAGTTGGATGTCCAAAATACAGAAGTGTATCTCTTTGTCTACTACAGAGTCCGAGTATGTGGCTATGTCGGAGGCGGGAAAGGAGATGGAGTGGCTTATTGGTTTCTTTGATGAGATGGGGGGATACGTCAAGAACGCGTTGTGATTTACAGGGATATTCAAAGTGCGGTGCATATGGCTAAGAATCCAATGTATCATTATAGGACAAAACACATTCGGCGTCCCTTTCACTACATTCGTAGTTTGGTGGAAGAGAAGGTGTTGAGTTCTAAGAATCCAGCGGATATGCTTACCAGGAGTGTGAGTACTGACAATCTAAGGTTGTGCAGAACCTTGGTTGGCCTTTGGTGATTATCGAAGGAGGTGGTGCTTTAGAAATTGAAAAGATGATGTGATGGTGATGATGTTTATATTTGATGAGAGTGTCTTCACTTATACCGATCTCAAAGTGGGAGATTGTTGGGTATTGGGATGTGGAGATGGTAATTGGAAGATGAAGAAGAATGAATGAAGTGGTTTGAGATTCATTACGTAGATGGAGAAGATGTGGTATATGTTTGTGGCGAGACGAAGCATGGACGAATGCTTTGAGCTCACAGCAGCCCGCAGGCTTTGGCCTCGTCAAAACCCGCGCCCACACCCGCGTGCAGCAGCTTGGCCAAGATCGTGGGCTTGGCTTGTGTGTTGTGCGTGTTGTACGTTGCTTAGCTTTACTTCTTCTATTAGGTTTTCTATTTCTCTCATTAACATATAAATAGGTTTAGAGTTTATTCATCAATATTACTCTAAGATTAGAAGAGAGAGCTTTAGGAGAAATCCTTGAGAGCTTGCATTCACCATTAAAACTCATCTTTGATTCCTAATGCATATTTGTGGTTTTTCTCCTGGTTCTCGGGTTTCCACGTTAAAATTCCTTTGTATCTATTTATTGTTTTCTTCAATTTCATTGTTCTATTATTGTTTGAGATTAATTCTAGATTGATAGGCATACGTTAGAATTTACACTTACAAGATTCAAAATTACACTCCCCCCTCTGTTAGATTTCTCACTCGATATTCTGCATGCAATCCTTAAGGAATCTCAACTTTAACCATAATGTTGTACATTTTCCTGAATCCGAACTTCAAAAAAATTGAATTGGGGATTGAGAGTCCTGTGCAGTTAAATTATGAGGAATTTTTCACAAAATTAAATATAAGGTAAGATCTAACAACCAAATACGAATATTGCTCTCATCTCAGTACCTTTTCATGGACCTTTGTTTATGAAAATTACTAGACCACTACAACGCTAAAACATCTCATGAATTGCTGTTTTTTGTTAAATGGTTAAGTTTTAATTTATGTACGGAGTTAGATACAGGATCAAAATAACAATTACGTAATTACCAAATTAATATTGTTCTTAGGTAATGACCAAAATGCTGCATTATATTCAGCATCAGTCGTCTTTCTCATTGTGAAGTTTTCTCTATCCTCTATAATTACCCTTAGCATAACCCCTTAGACATCAATATTGCATACCACAACAAAATCTACTCCATGCTTGTTGACGTGTAAAAATCATGTAGACTATACAATTTTATATATTGAAAATTAGAGTCGTCAATTTGGTTTAGAAAAATTAATAAACCCAAAAGAAAAGATTTCGGATTCTGGGTGAATATCCTTATTTAATTCAATTAAACATTTGGCTCTATATCCAAAATTTAAATATTTGTTAAATTTCAATTTTTATTAGCACGTAAGATCTAATTTTTGGGTGATCACTTTGTGAAAGCATCAAGATTAATAGGTACCCAACATGTTTCCGAAAAATCTTATTCAGCGTGACTTGACTATTTGTGATCATGCTAATGTGATTAAAGCATAAAAAATCAAAATTTCATAGAAAGGCAAGCATAGAAAACATATACAAAAATATTATGAAACTGTACTCGTAATTGCAATTATTATATCTACTGCATGAAAATGAAATTGCTATTAAAATAAGAAATAAAATTTAGTTGACAGAGGAACCCTTAGGATATATATCTTTGTCACCTAGGTTTTAAAATACGGACGCTAAAAGGATCAATCATTAAACTTGAAAAAGGTTTTTGAATGCTCAACTCGACAGAGCTTCGTTTGTTTGAAAGTCTTTGAGAATATGAATGAGTTTGAAGTTTATGTGTTTAAAGATTAGAGATGTATATTTTGAGTCTTCATTTGTATTTCTAAAGTGTCAAAACGTCGTCCCAAAAATTGGGTAAAAACGAGGGTATTTATAGGCAAACACGAGATAAGGCTTCAAGTAAATGTGATGCAGCCGAAAATGAGGAGTTGCCCAGCGTAGAAGTCTATGCGTCATCACAACTTTTTTAGAGCATTGATATATTTGGAATCAACCATTGATTACGCAACGCGCAAAGTCCTTTATCTCGTGTGGCCCACTAGCTTCACCTGGATTTCTGTTTTATCCTTGAATATCCATTTTTTTACAAGATTGAATATCCATTTTACCTTCTCTTTTATCTAGTATTATCACTAAAATAAGGAATTAAATCATAAAATGTAATTCTACTAATTTAATTTAATAACATCTTTATTTGAAAATAAATAAAAATTTAATTAATTACCAAGACTAATTAACTGGTGTTGACAAAAAAATTATGTCTCCCATTTTAGCACCCAATAATAACAAATACATCAGCCATATTAGTCCATATCGAAGAGGTAATAAGGAACGAGACCAAGATCAAATGTATTACAAGTCTATTCCACATTCTAGTCAATTTTCTCAGCCATTTTCGAAATGTTTTCATAATAGTTTTATAAAAGCCTATTTACGAGAACTACTTTTTTAGCCTAGTAGCAAACAAGTCCTTGTTCATGCTTTTCAGAGCCATGGAGTTAGAGAAAGCTCTCAAATGATTTTCTTGGTATTCGGCCCCTTTAATTTTGAAATGTCACCTAATGCTATCTTTTTAAGAAGTTTTCCCTTTATGTCTGGATCAAATATATCGTGGCCAAGAGCCATATTCTTGAATGCAAAAATTGAATGGATCAATTGCTCGAGTTTTCCAAACCTGTAATTGATGTCTATTTTCCCATGGAGGAGGTGGTGGAGGTGCCTCATCATGTAACTCCTCTTCTTCTCATTCTTTTTCTCCTTGAATTTGATGTGAGCTCTAAGTGTTTTGAGCTCTTTCTCTGGTTCCTCAATATGAGAGTGCGACGAGACCAAGATCAAATGTATTACAAGTCTATTCCACATTCCAGCCCATTTTCCCAACCATTTTCGTAATGTTTTCTAAATAGTTTTATAAAAGCCTATTTACGAGAACTGCTTTGTTAGCCTAGTAGTCAACAAGTCCTTGCTCATGCTACTTCAACCACTGTCTCTTACTTCCATTGGTGACTAAACACTAGGTCGTAGTTTGGAGAGAGTATAAAATTAAAATGTTTGAAGAGCGGAAGAAAAAGATTAAAGGATCAAAGGAAAATAAAGAAAAAGAAAGGTAAGTCAGTAAAAAAAAAAGAGTTACTTTATTTTCCCTTTTCTTTCTTTACAATGGTTAACATTAAGGGCCTTTTCGTCATTTGTGCACATTGTTCACCTAAGAACAAAGCGCCATCTAGCTAGACTCATGTTATGGAGGGTGAAAAGTGATTGTTAACTCGAAAGATGATGAACGGAATGAATAGCTTTATTGTGGAGGGGGTGTTGGAAATGATGAATTAGGTGACGACAATTACTATACACATTAATTCCATTATGGATTTCACGGTTGTTTTACTTTTTTTTTTGACGATTTACTTTTATAGGTCGCAAAACCAATAAATCAAAAATATGATGATAAGCGATTACATAATCCACAAAAATAATGAAAAGAAGTTGTTTCCAAAAAAAAAAAAAAAAAAAGGAGTTATAGAAATATTTAAAATCAAATTGTCCTATTTTTAAAACTAATACTTCATATACCTAAAGTCTCATATAAGACCGTCTAATTACCATGATTTATGGTAAACATGAATAACTTGAAGTCCTAAAGGGGTCACTTGTGGTACAAGTGACTCCTTTAAGACACGAGGTGACCCATTTTCTAAAAGTGACCTGTTTAATTCATAGAGTGGCCCTTTTAACATACAAATTACGATTTTAGGTAATAAATTGAGGTAGACTGACACTAATTTTATGATAAGACAGTCTTACACAAAACTTACTACTTGATATGATGTTAAAAGTTGTGACTGGGAATTGTTGACTGACTGTAAGTCTGTAGTACCTAAATAGTACAAACTGCAAAAATACTAGGATGGAGGTAGTATTCGTAAGATTGGAAGTGGTAGACAAGGCTTGTGCCAATTGTGAGGCAAAAGGCATTTAGTTATTAGATATCTAATTTTGTTTTGCTGTGACTCAGAGTGTCAGACCATGCTATTTGTGTCACACCCATTTTGTGTGTTCATTGACTGAGACCATGCTATCTGAGTTACGCCCATTTCCACCCTCTTTTGATCGTATGCCAACAGATCAGATACGTGACTTTTTCTCCATATTGTTCAATTTTCTTATAGTTTTTCTGATAATAATACATCTATAGTACAATTTGATATAAGGCTTTGACCTTATGTTATTCCCTCTTCCTCTCTGCTCTCTAGTCTAATAGAAATATTTGTTTTGAGATTCCTATCTTTGGCATGAAGCTCCTTGTTGTATCAAAAGGACACGCATCAGAATATCTAATATCTTAGTTTAGTGCACCATGCCGCCCCTCTCTCTTTCCCTAAAAAAAACTTAATATGTGTTTAATTAGTTAGTTCAGGGTTGTCATCATTCTTTTCGATAATAGTAAGCCTCAATTTTTACCTTTATGCACTTGTTCTAGTTTTCGTTATAAAGATCCTCCTTTTTTGTCTTCATTGGAGAATCTTTCACCTAATTATTGAATTCTTTGCCTCTCACTGGAGTGGAGTTTGGAATTTGATATGTTAATCTTCCCTTTTTGAACATTAAATTTTGGATTTTGTAGTTTGGTGCAAAGATGCAGTTCATTGATGGTTCGCTATACAAATTTATTGGATTTTCGTATACTATCTACACGGTCCAATAAACTTATTTTTTCTCAAAACTACTTTAGAATGATAGATCCTCTCTTAGAAGGATGCATGATTCAACAAAGAAATGGGGGCTAAGTTGTATTGTCACATGGATATATATCGTTAACTATGATCATAGTTATATCGTAGAGGAACTTTATTTAGATTGTGTTTTGTTTTTATCAATTATTAATTTTTATGACTTTCAATTAATGAAATTTTGTATCTTTCCCCTTTAAAAATATATATATTTAATTAACTAAAAGTATTCTAACTTCCAAAAAATACCTAGGATGTATAAAATAATATAAGCTATCAAGCAGTTTGAAAATAAAATATTTTGATGAAGAAACCTATAAGGAAAAGGCAAGAAATTACTTCTATGTTACTCGTATAAGGAGTACTAATTTAAAATCTCCAATTCTCAATTAATCTACATATTTTGTATCTTTATAATATTCAAATACGGTACGTTTGACATCATTTATGATTAGTATGTAATGAAAATTGTAGCCAACAAGATTTTGTTTAGTTTATCTTAATATTTTTTCAAAAGTTAAAAGTTCAAAAAAAGGTGGGGTTAAACACCGAAGAAAATGAGTTTTGTGGTCTATGAAATCATAATAAGTAAGAATTGGTTCATTATGATGTCACCAATCGCATACTCATACCTTTAGAAACATTTGACATATTGGAGTTATGGAGTAAAACATGTGCTTAAGTGCTTGCAACAGAAAGCATGGCCTGAAACCACTTCTACTATTTTCTCCTACATGGTTATGTCTCCCACCAAAAGAAAGAGCAAACGGGTCAAGACAGATGACGTACGTTAATACATTGACCCCTTATAATTAGGGGAATTTGGGGATTGCATTGCACTTTACAAAGGGGAAATAATTGAACCCTTATCGTAAGGTGGAAGGAAAACCTCCAACCAAGTAGGTTAACCTTGATTCTTTAATCAAATACTCCCTCTGTATCTTCTTAGCTCTCCTAATTGAATTGTGCGCGTTTGTCAATACACTTCTTTGACCTTAAATATCTTTCATTGCATATTTGTAAAACATTATTATAGTGATTGATAATTAAAAAATGTATTCTGTTGTAGCCAAACATCTACGGCTCCTTAAAAGACACGTGGGCTCATTAGGGCCGCACAAGTGTCCTCCCCCTAGGTAATATAGAAAAAAAGCTTCTTCTCAGGGCTATACTCAGTTGGGTTAAAAGGTTAACTTTCTGGCCCAACAATTCAGATCCCAGCACTGTAAGGTGGCTGCAGGAGAGTGGTTAATAAATCTTCACAAATCATGTCCTGCCACGTGTCATGTTATGATTCCCTAGCCAATCGAAGCCACTATTCTATAGCGATTTTAAGGATAGCCGTCATCTTGCTATCACTATAAATACCCCGAAATCGGGGAAAGCTCATTCAATGCAAACAAGTGCAAAGTTACTCCAGAAAACTACTCTCTCACTTTCTCTCTCTATCTCTACTTTCTCTTACAACTCCTGATATCTGACTTAAGTTTCGGAGGGGGAACCACCACCCAAACCTCCAGGGTGGGTCCTTTTTTGCAGGTTCGGGAGTGAAGCTCAGGCTTGGACTAGGTTGATTCAAACATTTGTTGCACAAGTCTCCAAGGAAGAACATCTAAGGGATACTAGTTTACTTGCTAGACAAGAAAGCTCAATCTACAGCTTACTTGTTGGACAAGGATACTAAACATTTGGCGCCGTCTGTGGGGAGACGCAACGATGACTGATTGTCAATCGTCCAACCTTGCCAGAAACCGAAGTCTTCAGGTTAATGTCGAAGACACAGTAGAACACGAGAGACCGCCTCGAGGAAGGGATTGATCCCCGTCCATCGTCCAAGTTACTGGACCAAGCCAGCAACCTGTCATTCAAGAGAATCTTGAACGTCCAGTGACTGCCGCCCATCTAGAGAACGCCTTGAATGATTTTCAGGCAAAGATGGCTGCAGTCGTCCAGGAACAGATCAAGAGCAACATGCTGTTTTTCCGGCTTAACCCTGAGCCAGCCGCTAACAATCTAGTTCCTCTCAAGGGGCATTCCCATGAAGATCGTCCGGGTCCTAGTCGACCTATTCGTCAGGTCTACAACGGTCGGCCACGGGGTCTACCCCGTATTTGAGAGACCCTCCTTTGAGGATGCCATCCAGAACGGAAGGAAGAAGTCTGGGGACTTCCCTTGTTCGTCCAAGACAAGAGAAGACAGTAGTTCAACCAATGGTCCATAAGCGACCAGTACCAGCAAATACTTCATCTAATCCTGTGTTGAAAGAATATCGCAAGGAGTTCATACCCATTAATTTTTATGACTTTCAATTAATGAAATTTTGTATCTTTCCCCTTTAAAAATATATATATTTAATTAACTAAAAGTATTCTAACTTCCAAAAAATACCTAGGATGTATAAAATAATATAAGCTATCAAGCAGTTTGAAAATAAAATATTTTGATGAAGAAACCTATAAGGAAAAGGCAAGAAATTACTTCTATGTTACTCGTATAAGGAGTACTAATTTAAAATCTCCAATTCTCAATTAATCTACATATTTTGTATCTTTATAATATTCAAATACGGTACGTTTGACATCATTTATGATTAGTATGTAATGAAAATTGTAGCCAACAAGATTTTGTTTAGTTTATCTTAATATTTTTTCAAAAGTTAAAAGTTCAAAAAAAGGTGGGGTTAAACACCGAAGAAAATGAGTTTTGTGGTCTATGAAATCATAATAAGTAAGAATTGGTTCATTATGATGTCACCAATCGCATACTCATACCTTTAGAAACATTTGACATATTGGAGGTATGGAGTAAAACATGTGCTTAAGTGCTTGCAACAGAAAGCATGGCCTGAAACCACTTCTACTATTTTCTCCTACATGGTTATGTCTCCCACCAAAAGAAAGAGCAAACGGGTCAAGACAGATGACGTACGTTAATACATTGACCCCTTATAATTAGGGGAATTTGGGGATTGCATTGCACTTTACAAAGGGGAAATAATTGAACCCTTATCGTAAGGTGGAAGGAAAACCTCCAACCAAGTAGGTTAACCTTGATTCTTTAATCAAATACTCCCTCTGTATCTTCTTAGCTCTCCTAATTGAATTGTGCGCGTTTGTCAATACACTTCTTTGACCTTAAATATCTTTCATTGCATATTTGTAAAACATTATTATAGTGATTGATTATTAAAAAATGTATTCTGTTGTAGCCTAACATCTACGGCTCCTTAAAAGACACGTGGGCTCATCAGGGCCGCACACGTGTCCTCCCCCTAGGTAATATAGAAAAAAAGCTTCTTCTCAGGGCTATACTCAGTTGGGTTAAAAGGTTAACTTTCTGGCCCAACAAGTCAGATCCCAGCACTGTAAGGTGGCTGCAGGAGAGTGGTTAATAAATCTTCACAAATCATATCCTGCCACGTGTCATGTTATGATTCCCTAGCCAATCAGAAGCCACTATTCTATGGCAGATTTTAAGGATAGCTGTCATCTTGCTATCACTATAAATACCCCTGAAATCAGGAGAAAGCTCATTCAATGCAAACAGTGCAAAGTTACTCTGTAAAACTACTCTCTCACTTTCTCTCTCTATCTCTACTTTCTCTTACAACTCCTGATATCTGACTTAAGTTTCGGAGGGGGAACCACCACCCAAACCTCCAGGGTGGGTCCTTTTTTGCAGGTTCGGGAGTGAAGCTCAGGCTTGGACTAGGTTGATTCAAACATTTGTTGCACAAGTCTCCAAGGAAGAACATCTAAGGGATACTAGTTTACTTGCTAGACAAGAAAGCTCAATCTACAGCTTACTTGTTGGACAAGGATACTAAACATTTGGCGCCGTCTGTGGGGAGACGCAACGATGACTGATTGTCAATCGTCCAACCTTGCCAGAAACCGAAGTCTTCAGGTTAATGTCGAAGACACAGTAGAACACGAGAGACCGCCTCGAGGAAGGGATAGATCCCCGTCCATCGTCCAAGTTACTGGACCAAGCCAGCAACCTGTCATTCAAGAGAATCTTGAACGTCCAGTGACTGCCGCCCATCTAGAGAACGCCTTGAATGATTTTCAGGCAAAGATGGCTGCAGTCGTCCAGGAACAGATCAAGAGCAACATGCTGTTTTTCCGGCTTAACCCTGAGCCAGCCGCTAACAATCTAGTTCCTCTCAAGGGGCATTCCCATGAAGATCGTCCGGGTCCTAGTCGACCTATTCGTCAGGAACCCTCTAGGAGGATGGCCAGAGGAAAGCAGCCAGAAGGCAGTGAACAGCGGAGGAAGATAGACTGGAACCTGGTGGTTAGGACCCAGGATCAAGCTCGCCCAAGTGGGCATCGAATGGAAATAGATGCCAGAGAATACCTAGAGGCAAAGAGGGCTGCAGCTCTACAACGGTCGGCCACGGGGTCTACCCCGTATTTGAGAGACCCTCCTTTGAGGATGCCATCCAGAACGGAAGGAAGAAGTCTGGGGACTTCCCTTGTTCGTCCAAGACAAGAGAAGACAGTAGTTCAACCAATGGTCCATAAGCGACCAATACCAGCAAATACTTCATCTAATCCTGTGTTGAAAGAATATCGCAAAGAGTTCATACCCATTAATTTTTATGACTTTCAAGTAATGAAATTTTGTATCTTTCCCCTTTAAAAATATATATATTTAATTAACTAAAAGTATTCTAACTTCCAAAAAATACCTAGGATGTATAAAATAATATAAGCTATCAAGCAGTTTGAAAATAAAATATTTTGATGAAGAAACCTATAAGGAAAAGGCAAGAAATTACTTCTATGTTACTCGTATAAGGAGTACTAATTTAAAATCTCCAATTCTCAATTAATCTACATATTTTGTATCTTTATAATATTCAAATACGGTACGTTTGACATCATTTATGATTAGTATGTAATGAAAATTGTAGCCAACAAGATTTTGTTTAGTTTATCTTAATATTTTTTCAAAAGTTAAAAGTTCAAAAAAAGGTGGGGTTAAACACCGAAGAAAATGAGTTTTGTGGTCTATGAAATCATAATAAGTAAGAATTGGTTCATTATGATGTCACCAATCGCATACTCATACCTTTAGAAACATTTGACATATTGGAGGTATGGAGTAAAACATGTGCTTAAGTGCTTGCAACAGAAAGCATGGCCTGCAACCACTTCTACTATTTTCTCCTACATGGTTATGTCTCCCACCAAAAGAAAGAGCAAACGGGTCAAGACAGATGACGTACGTTAATACATTGACCCCTTATAATTAGGGGAATTTGGGGATTGCATTGCACTTTACAAAGGGGAAATAATTGAACCCTTATCGTAAGGTGGAAGGAAAACCTCCAACCAAGTAGGTTAACCTTGATTCTTTAATCAAATACTCCCTCTGTATCTTCTTAGCTCTCCTAATTGAATTGTGCGCGTTTGTCAATACACTTCTTTGACGTTAAATATCTTTCATTGCATATTTGTAAAACATTATTATAGTGATTAATAATTAAAAAATGTATTCTGTTGTAGCCTAACATCTACGGCTCCTTAAAAGACACGTGGGCTCATCAGGGCCGCACACGTGTCCTCCCCCTAGGTAATATAGAAAAAAAGCTTCTTCTCAGGGCTATACTCAGTTGGGTTAAAAGGTTAACTTTCTGGCCCAACAATTCAGATCCCAGCACTGTAAGGTGGCTGCAGGAGAGTGGTTAATAAATCTTCACAAATCATGTCCTGCCACGTGTCATGTTATGATTCCCTAGCCAATCAGAAGCCACTATTCTATGGCAGATTTTAAGGATAGCTGTCATCTTGCTATCACTATAAATACCCCTGAAATCAGGAGAAAGCTAATTCAATGCAAACAGTGCAAAGTTACTCTGTAAAACTACTCTCTCACTTTCTCTCTCTATCTCTACTTTCTCTTACAACTCCTGATATCTGACTTAAGTTTCGGAGGGGGAACCACCACCCAAACCTCCAGGGTGGGTCCTTTTTTGCAGGTTCGGGAGTGAAGCTCAGGCTTGGACTAGGTTGATTCAAACATTTGTTGTACAAGTCTCCAAGGAAGAACATCTAAGGGATACTAGTTTACTTGCTAGACAAGAAAGCTCAATCTACAGCTTACTTGTTGGACAAGGATACTAAACATTTGGCGCCGTCTGTGGGGAGACGCAACGATGACTGATTGTCAATCGTCCAACCTTGCCAGAAACCGAAGTCTTCAGGTTAATGTCGAAGACACAGTAGAACACGAGAGACCGCCTCGAGGAAGGGATAGATCCCCGTCCATCGTCCAAGTTACTGGACCAAGCCAGCAACCTGTCATTCAAGAGAATCTTGAACGTGCAGTGACTGCCGCCCATCTAGAGAACGCCTTGAATGATTTTCAGGCAAAGATGGCTGCAGTCGTCCAGGAACAGATCAAGAGCAACATGCTGTTTTTCCGGCTTAACCCTGAGCCAGCCGCTAACAATCTAGTTCCTCTCAAGGGGCATTCCCATGAAGATCGTCCAGGTCCTAGTCGACCTATTCGTCAGGGACCCTCTAGGAGGATGGCCAGAGGAAAGCAGCCAGAAGGCAGTGAACAGCGGAGGAAGATAGACTGGAACCTGGTGGTTAGGACCCAGGATCAGGCTCGCCCAAGTGGGCATCGAATGGAAACAGATGCCAGAGAATACCTAGAGGCAAAGAGGGCTGCAGCTCTACAACGGTCGGCCACGGGGTCTACCCCGTATTTGAGAGACCCTCCTTTGAGGATGCCATCCAGAACGGAAGGAAGAAGTCTGGGGACTTCCCTTGTTCGTCCAAGACAAGAGAAGACAGTAGTTCAACCAATGGTCCATAAGCGACCGATACCCAAAGAAATACTTCATCTAATCCTGTGTTGAAATAATATCGCAAGGAGTTCATACCCATTGAGGGACAGTTGGGAGCCCTCCGGATCAATTGGCCTACTCCGTTCTCGGCCAGGATCATGGAGGCGCCCCCCTTCCCAAAGGTAAAACTTCCAACTATAGAGCCTTTTGATGGAACAACTGATGCTGATGATCACTTGTCCGCTTACAAACATCAGATGTACGTCCAAGGAGTAGATGATGCTGCTTGGTGTAAGAATTTCCCGGCTACCCTGAAGGGTGTAGCTCAGAAGTGGTTTAATAACCTTCCATCCAATTCAGTCAACAATTTTACTGAACTCATTTTCTTATTTACTAGTTACTTTGTTGCTAATAAGCAAGAGCAAAAAACAAGCATGCACTTGGGAAAGATCGTCCAAGGACCTAAAGAAGCTCTCAGAAGCTTTGTCAAGAGATTCAATCTAGAAGCCCTTCAGATTCAAGATCTTAATGCCGGGGTGGCCTTTGACGCCTTTATCAGAGGACTAAGGCCAGGAAGTTTTAAGTTTGATCTTGTCAAGAAAAAAATCACCACTCTTGCCGAAGCTTTAAAGGAAGCTGAAGCTTTTATACATGCTATTGAAGTATGTGTTGAGGCCAAGCACCTCGACTCTAAGAAGCCTGAAGAGGTTGCCCAGCCAAGAAAGGGCAACCCCAAAAAGGCCGAGACTTGGGCCATAGCCTCTACCACTACTTCGTCCAGAAGAAGCAAAACGAAAGCATCCGAGCCTTCTTCATCCAACCCAATTGAATTCAGCAAGGACCAATACTCCATTCTCATGGAGATAAAAGATCAATATGAGCTGAAAGCTCCAGCCGAGATGAAGACTCCTTACAGAAATAGAGACAAGAGCAAGTATTGTCACTTTCACAAGGACTGCGGCCATGAAACCAATGAATGTAAGCACCTTAAGAGGGCTTTGGGAGATCTAGCCCGTAAAGGAAAGATGAACTCATACTTACCCCAAGGGGGAAAGAAGTTTTAGAGGAGAGACAATTGGCAGACTAAGAAGAAGGAGAGTGAGAGCACAGACGAGGATGTTGTTCTCGTAATTTCCGGAGGATTTGCTGCTGGAGAACCAACCAATAGAGGGTGCAAAAACTACCTTAAGGAGCTTGGCCAAGTCTTGTTGGCTGATCAGGCAAAGGCTGAGCCCTTCCCAAAGGTGGTGGTCAGTGAGCAAGATCGGGGCAAGCTGAGGACTCCCCATGATGATCCTTTGGTTGTGGAAATGAAGATAGCAAACCTAAAGGTAAGAAGGATATTAATTGATACTGGAAGCTCGACGGACATCATTAGTGCTGATTGTTTGTCCATATTAAAGTTCGACGAAAAGAACTTGGTTCCCGTCCACCATCCCATCATAGGGTTTGGGGGAGGAGTTATCCATCCCATGGGAACAGCCACGTTGCCTGTCCGGGTTAGAGAGAAGGAGTCTTCGCGGACTTCGTTTGTAAAGTTCTTGGTCGTCCGAGATTTGACAGCCTATAATGTCATTCTTGGACGGCCTACTATACGCTGAATCACGTAAAAGCAGTAATAGTAACTCATTTGATGCTTATGAAGTATGAGTGTGATGACGGCAAAATTGGCACCTTGTATGGAGACCAGCAGGCAGCTATGGAATGTTATCTAACTACCCTTAAGCCGTCCTCATGGAAAGCATGTGATGAAGAGCAGACGAAGATCGGAGGCAAGCAGAAAACGTCTGAAATTGGGAAAGATAAGACGAAAGTGGCTGGAGAAAGGAAGGCGTCCGAGATTGTAAGGGAACCTAGGAAGGCAATTGAGAGTCCTCAGACGCCCCTTGCCCCCTCAAGGAAAACGTCTGAACATCTCCCCAGCAAGAAAAGAAAGTATGAGCCCGTCAAGGAAGAACCGCCATCGTCTGACGAAGTAATGGCCATCATGGGACTGGCAATAGAGCGTCCAGAGCCAGTGGAGGTCCCTGAAGATGTTTGTTTGGATGAGGCTCGTCCAGAAAGAACTTTGAAGATTGGGTCCTCGCTCTCTCCTGATTTGAGGGGCATTCTAATAAGCTTGCTGAAGGAATTTCAAGACGTGTTCGCTTATTGTGTTGAAGAAATGCCCGAAATTGATCCAGAGATAGCCGTCCACCGGGTGAATGTTGATCCAAATTTAAAACCTGTTCGTCAGAAGAAAAGGCATTTAGGACCGGCCAGGAATCAGGCGGTCGACCAGGAAATTCAGAAGTTGTTGAAGTCGAGATTCATCAAAGAAACCCATTATCCAGAATGGATAGCAAATGTGGTCATGGTGCCCAAGCCTAATGGCACTTGGAGGATGTGTGTGGACTACACCTATCTAAACAAGGCATGTCCCAAGGACAGTTTCCCTTTGCCTAAGTTGGATCGTCTAGTCGACTCCACCGCCGGCCACGCTTTATTAAGCTTCATGGACGCTTATTCGAGGTTTTCATCAAATCCCCATGTGGTCGAGAGGATCGGGGAAAACGTCCTTCATTACTGAGAAAGGCCTGTATTGCTGGCTAAGGATGCCTTTTGGCCTCCGTAATGCCCCGTCCACCTTTCAAAGATTGATCAATACAGTCTTTCAGCCACAGTTGTGAAGAAACATGGAAGCCTATATTGATGATATGATAGTCAAGAGTCGGCAAGAGGAAGGTCATGTTGGTGATTTGAGTGAGACTTTCGAGACTCTCAGAAAATACAAGTTAAAATTGAACCCCGGCAAATGTGTATTTGGAGTCTTGTCTGGGAAGTTCTTAGGATTCTTGGTAGATCAGAGGGGAATAGAAGGCAACCCAGAGAAGATCCAAGCCATTTTAGACCTGAAGTCTCCGTCAAAGATAAAGGAAGTCCAGCGACAGACGGGTTGCTTGGCTGCCCTTGGACGTTTCTTGTCCAAGTCAGGTGACAAGTGCCATCACTTCTTCGCCACGATCAAGAAAAAGGCCAAGTTTGAATGGACAGCAGAGGCAGAGCAAGCCCTTCAGCAGGTCAAAGATCACCTTCGATAGCTGCCTAGGTTGGTCAGTCCAGCTGAGGGGGAGAAACTGTTTGTATACCTGGCTGTGTCCACTCAGGCTGTGAGTGCCGTCCTACTGGCTGAAAGAGAGTCCGTCTAAGTTCCCATATACTTTGTGAGCCATGTGCTCAAGGATGCGGAAAATAGGTATACTCCAGTTGAGAAGTTTGGATTGGCCCTCGTCATGGCGAGCGAAAGTTAAGGCCCTATTTCTTGGCGCGCACGATATACTCGTCTACACCGATCAACCCTTGAAGCAAGTTCTCGCGAAGATGGAAGCCACCGGACGAATGCTAAAATGGGCTATTGAGCTTAACATGTTCGATATATCATTTGAACCAAGGAAAGCCATTAAGGGGCAAGCCTTGGCAGATTTTATAGTTGAGCTCACTCGGCCAGCCGTTGAGCCAATCTCTGATCCAGCTGAAGGAAGGAAGCATTGGACGCTCATGGTTGATGGGTCGTCAACGCTTAATGGATGCGGGCGGGAATCACTTGTCAATCTCCGGAAGGAGATAAATTTGAATATGCGCTAAGATTCCAATTCCAAGCGTCCAATAACGAAGCTGAATATGAAGCACTTCTGGCTGGAATCAAAATGTGTAAAGCGGCAGGAGCCCTGGAAATTGAGGCCAAATCAGACTCCCTCTTGGTTGTCAGTCAAGTCAACGAAGATTTTGAATGTAAAGAAGCATCGATGAGCAAATATATGCGTCTGATTATAGATGAGGTGGAGCCTTTGAAACGATTTGTTCTCGACCAAGTGCCAAGGTCTGATAATCATCAAGCAGATGCTCTCTCAAAATTGGCCAGCTCGGCTGAAGGTGATGCGCCTAGAACAGTTTTTTGGGAAGTAAAACCCAAAAAGAGTATTGACCAAGAGCAAATCATGTTCCTTAGCCGAGGAGCAGCATGGATGGAGCCCATAATAGAATACAAGAAAACAGGACGGCTGCCATCAGATCCTGTCGAGGCCAAGTATTTGAAAGCTCGAGACAAGTGGTTTGAATTATGGGATGAGACCCTTTACAAGAAGTCATTCAACCGCCCCCTCCTCAAGTGCATCACCAGAGAAGATGGTCTAGAGGTTCTGAAGGAACTCCATGAAGGAGCTTGTGCATCTCACATTGGGGGAAGAGCATTGGGTGAAAAGGCTTTAAGGACGGGGTACTACTGGTCGACCTTGAAGAAGGATGCCCTCGTCTATGCAAAGAAGTGTGATAGTTGTCAGAAACATGGCAATCTGTATCAGAAGCCGTCCAACTACCTAACTCCTATCTTGTTTCCTCTGCCTTTTGCCAAATGGGGCATGGATATTCTAGGACCTTTCCCCATGGTCGCGGGGCAAAAGAAGTTTGTGATAGTTGCAGTGGACTATTTCACTAAATGGATAGAAGCTGAAGCCATGCGAGGAATAACTACAAACGATGTCAAGAGCTTCATTTGGAAGAGTATTATAACTCGTTTTGGCATGCCACAATCCATCGTCTTTGATAATGGCCCTCAGTTTGAAACACCAAAACTGAGAGATTGGTTGGCAGAACGAGAAATCATGGCTCACTTTGCTGCTGTTGCCCACCCACAGGCCAATGGGCAAGTGGAGTCCTTCAACAAGATTCTATCTAATGGAATCAAAAGGAAATTGGATAATGCCAAAGGACAATGGGTTGAAGAACTGCAGCTAGTGTTATGGTCCATCAGAACAACTGCCAAAAATTCTACAGGGGAGACACCCTTCATGTTAGTTTATGGCACTGAAGCCGTCTTGCCCATTGAGATTGAAGAACCCACCCTACGAGTTATGTTGTACACAGAAGATGCCAACTGGGCTGCATTGCGCACGGCTTTGGATCAAGTCCCAGAAGTCCGGGGCAATGCCTTGCTAAGAATGCAATTGTACAAGTTACGCATGGCTCGGGAACTTAACAAGAGAGTCACAAGACGACAGCTCAAGGTGGTGATCTTGTTCTTAGGAAGATGGAGGCTGTTGGACGAGCCAAGGAGATGGAAAAGCTAGCACCAAATTGGGAAGAACCTTATCTGATTATAGAAGAGCTGCGCAGTGGCACCTTTCGTCTCCAAGATCTGGATGGACGGATTATGCAGCGCACTTGGAACTGACAAGAAAAAAGAATTGTATACATGTGTCTTGGCACTTAGTCAAGCAAAATTCATATAATACAATTCCTACTATCTAATCGTCTGTTTTCCCATGTTTATTTTCACCAAGTTAGTTCACTTTGGGGCATTAAATCAGTTATTACTCTAAAAGTGACAAAAACTTGGAACAAACATACTCATTTCTATGCCGAACATCACTCCCTCGAAGAGACCGGCCAAAAGTATAACGACCTAAAGGTTGATAACATACATTGGCAATCAATTTGACAAAATCTCTAGTAAGAGAAACGTCAAAGTCTCTAAGAGAAAGCTAACCAGAAATAAGCCCTTGGTAAAGGATACTTATTTTCAAATATATGGGCAGCTAAGTAGTAAAGACCCTAGTAAGGGATCGCTACTTTCGGACGAGTGTTGCTCCCTCAAGGAAGGCGGCTAGGAAATTGTTAGACCATGTCTCTAAAGCTCGTCCTTGGCAATTTCAGCAGGGCCTGGCCAAAGTTGGCTGCTCTGCTTCTTAGACTATGGCTCATCCATCATATATGGTTGAGCTTAGCCCAAGAAGGGGGGGATGAGACAGGCCTATAGGACGAGCTAAAGAGAGAAGGTCGTCTAAAAAACCAGGACAAATCAGAGATGCCTATGAGATATTTTGATATTACAGGACGAGTGTTACCAACTCGAGAAAAACGGCTAAAGTATGGCTCGTCCAAGGGGCCATTATGTATTGGCCGCTTTCCCAATTGGGGCAAGACTCGTCTAAAAGGAGAAGACGATCTAGAGTTCCAGGACGATCCTCTATAAGCACTCGCACTTTTTGGAAGATGTGCACTGCAAATCGTCCAAGGGCAAGGATCAGAAGTGGCAAGCGTAGTTCATTCAAATCTCGTAGACCGTCTAAAAGTTCAGGACGAGTCTCTTCATTGCATGCATTTTGGAAAGATTGACGATCGTCTAAAGGCGAGCACGTTGCTTTTTCGTTAAACATTTGTGCTAATCGTCCAACGTTCAAGACGAAGCTTATTCTATTCTTAGTCAAATTGGAATTCAGAAAAATAAAAGACAAGGAATTGGCAAAAAATCTTTCATATATGTCATTGGCAAAAGATTTACAGCTTAAGACTGAAGAGTTAAGGCTACAACGGCAGACAAGCCCAGAAACTTAGAAAAATAAACCTAAAGCTATGTATCATCTTCAGCACGAGTTTCTTGGTCGTCTTCAGGGTTCTCCTCCTTAGCTGCAGCTTCGTCGTCGGAGTCAAGAAACTCCGGATGTTCCTCGGCACAAACCATAGCACGATGGACGCTCTGCTGATACTCCAGACGACGCACGAAGCTGGGGACCTCATCAGCTTCCGCCAGCATCTCAAAGGCCTTGACGGCCCAGTCTTTAGACGTTTCAACAACTTGAGCCAATCCTTCCTTGGCATCGTCAAAAGCCTGGGCTGCCTCCCTTTCCAAACGGGCAGTCTTCGCCCTTAAGAGAATGTTCTCCCTTCTCAGTTCAACGGCGGCAAGGAGAGCCACATCTCTTTCACCCTTCAGATCAGCAGAGACAACATTAATAATCATCTTCAGACGATCCAGCTCCTTGTACAGATCGTTGATGGTAACAAGATAATTCTTGTTTTCTGATTCAAGGAGGGCTGATATCTTCTCCAAAGCCTCCAGAGATTGACGATGAAGGGTGTTGGCCATCTCAATGTCATGGATGGCCTTGTCGCCTGCCGTTGTCGCCAGGTGGACGAGATGCTTATTCTCCTTTCTCAGCTCTCTGGCCCAATCTTCAGTAAGCATGCTGCGAGCAAAAAGCTGGAGCAATGAAAATAAAACGAGTCATTAGACGAGAGACAAACACTAATTTTACAAGTATAAAACAAAACCAGTAGAAAATTATACCTCAGCAGCAAGCTGGGACATATAGCCAACATGCCCGGCAGATGCTCCCCTTAATCCTTTGATGTAGGATTCAGGGTAACATTTGAAGAGCTCCTACTTAAGCCGATCCTTTTCTCCCATGGACATTTTGGCAAAAGCAGGGGAAGACTCTTCGTCCGAGTCTGTGGTGAGAGGAGCTGAGGGTAGAGCTGGGCCTTTGCCCTTATCTGAAAGAGGGGGAGAGTCAGTCATCTTGATGGGAAAGACGATGGCTTGTCTATTGGACGGACTCATGGACCGTCCGCCGACCCGCACCGTCCTAACTCTATTTGAGTAAAACGACTCACCAGACGATATGGATGCCGTCCTTACAGCAAGGGGCATCTAGGAGACCAGCTTCGCTACCGAGCCGCTGAAGCCCGGATAGTTCTCGACAGCCGTCTCCTTGCCCCGGCACCACCAAAGCTAAGGCTGACTCTTGTCTGACTTCGGCCGAGTCTGGTCCGACCTTGTCCAACTGACCAGCAAGGTCAGAATTTTCTCCCACTCCTCCACTCGGAGCGGCAGCAGAAGGCCCCTCCTTAAGAGCTTTATCTTTAGGGGGAGGCATGGTCTTTTCTTCCACTCCTCCACTCGCAGTAGCCTTCTCTGTCTTCTTTCTTACAAAGCCCTAAGGCTTTTTGGCTTGAGGTTGGTCCGTGGCCGTTGTAGGCCTCTTCTTGGACGAAGATGACTTCCCAGGAGGGAGTTTGTTTGTAGGAGCATTTTTCTGCGAGAAACAATCAAGTTAAAATGACGGACGTCCACAGATCAAAATCTAAATCAAATTGCAAGGCTTCAGACGAAAATCACCCAAAGAAGGAAGGCGTCTTAAAATGATTTCTTTTCCTAAGGGAACCTCGTCCGAACAAAATTCTGAATACAGACGAAGTTGATGCAAAGAAGGAAGCCGTCCCAAAATTGGACGGACTAACATGACCCCATCCAAGGATAGGAAATCAACTTTTCATCCAGGTTTGTAACTCAAAACCTCTCGAGGCAGTATGGCCCCAAGAAGGTGGTCGTCCTAGCATGGACGCTTTCCTTCCTCGGGGTATCCTCGTCCAGGGAAAGGTACTATAACTTGGACGAGTCCAAAATGGTACTCGTCCAAAGACTACAAAAACCTCTCAGACGAGTATGGCCCCAAGAAGGTGGCCGTCCTAGTATGGACGCTTTCCTTCTTCGGGCTATCCTCGTCCAGAGAAAGTTACGATTACTTGGACGAGTCCGAATGGTACTCGTCCAAAGACATTAAAAATCTCAGACGAGTGGGACCCCATGAAGGTGGCCGTCCTAGCATGGACGCTTTCCTTCTTCGGGCTATCCTCGTCCAGAGAAAGTTACGATTACTTGGACGAGTCCGAATGGTACTCGTCCAAAGACTTTAAAAATCTCAGACGAGAATGTCCCAAAGGTGAACGTCCATGCTTGGACGTTTTCCTTCTTTTGGTGATTCTCGTCCAAAGATTGGATGCCAATTCCGGACGAGCCAGAATGATCCTCGTCTTAAAATATATATATATATATATATATATATATATATATATATATATATATATATATATATATATATATATATAATTTACCAGTGTCTCAGCCCTCTTTTCGGCACTGCTTTTGGCATATTCCTTCCATAGATTGTCTGTGAATTTAGACATGCTTATGTCTCCCGTCCAAGAAGCCTTGAGACGTGTTCTGGCCGAGTCTGCGGCAAAAAGACAAAAAATTGGTTAGTCTAATGAATTATAAGCGAAGAGTTTTACTTGGGGATTTGAATGGATACCTTTATCATCGGCTAACCGCAAGCCGGCGGCAACCAAGAAGTCGTCATTATAAAACATTTCCTTAAAGGGTATCCAGTTAGCTAGCCCTTTAAAGGATTTCGCGGCGGCCCGGAGTACTTCTTTATTCTAAAGTACTCCACTACCTCCTCGTCATACTTGTCCTCCAGCTCCAGCCAGGACCACTTTCGTCCAGTATTTGTGACGGCTCGGTTATAGAAACGGTAGCTCTCCGTGGCCGAGTCGTTGGCCGCCCTTAGATATATAAAGTCGGCCTTCCATTCATGCATCTTTGACGGTTTTGCCCCAGGCTGTTAGAAAGCCAGGACGGTTGCAGATGCTGAGCCATGTTCCATCCACGGCACCAGGAACCTTAGCCGCATAATGAATGTGGGTAAAGGCTTGAATATAGAGGGCCAGGCCGTGCAACTCGCAGACGGCTATGAACGTCAAGACGTTGTGCCAGGCGTTGGGAGCCAGTTGGTTGTGGCTGATGTTGTAATAACGAAGCACTTGCTCTATAAACTCCTGGAGGGGGAATCTTAACCCCGCGTTCAGAGCCAGTTTGTAGACAAAAATGATTTTTGGGAGTGCTCAAAATAGTGGCCTCCTTATTAGGGATGACGAAGGAAAAGCCCGGCATGTGCATGAAGTTGGATAAATAGCTAGGGTCCGGCCCTATTTTCTCTAACCATTTGCGATTGGCTAAAATAAATGCAGGGTCAGAGAGGGGACCTAATCGTTTTCTAATCTCAGACGAAGTAGTGGAGGCTTCGTCTGACTCATCGGCAGCACCAAAATCCCTGCTGTTATCGTCTTCACCAATTTCCTCCATCTCAGTGTCCCGGCAAGAAGGACTGGCTTCAGGGGTTATTTGGGACTCCTCAAAGCTGCGGCTAGGGGAAAGGGGGCCGCCTAAAGGCCCAGCACTTTGGACCTCCCTCGTCTCATATGGAACTCATCCAGTAGATTCCTCCATATGCGAACTATTTGACGGAATTATTACCTTTCGTCTTAGACGGGCCGCTTGCTTGACGCGCGGCAGATTACCCTGCACAGGTAAAGACTGGGTCGTCTGACTTTCTCGGCCAAAACCATAAAAAAATATATACTTAGCCAGAAGAGGCCCAACTCTAGAATGTGCCGTAGAAGAAGTATCGGTTCTAGGGTCAAGACCAGCTCTTGGACGGCCAGGATTATTTGACGAAGATGATTCCATTTTATTGATTTTCTAAGAAAGAATAAAGAATAAAGAAGAGCAAAGAGAGCAAAGAAAAGATACCTACTAAAGCGCCTGGACGATTCGGTGAAGAAAGCTGAGGCTGGACGATCTCTCTCTCTCTCTCTAGAAAAATTTGCAGAGCTTCTCTCTCTAGAAAAATTCGCTCAAGGTGTGAAATGGTTGAATGTTCTCACACCAAGGTTATTTATAGGGGGGTAAGAAACTTGTGGAACCAGTCAGGAGTGACCGAAGAAGAGAGGGTAACTGTGGTATATGACCGGTAAAACCCGAAAAAAGGGCGCGTCATTTCCTTCATTTTGAATAAAGCTACCTTGGGTAAAAGGGCCTTAACCGTCGGAATGGGCCAACAAAGGAAAGCCCTTTTAGGGGCAAATGTTGTAGCCTAACATCTACGGCTCCTTAAAAGACACGTGGGCTCATCAGGGCTGCACACGTGTCCTCCCCTTAGGTAATATAGAAAAAAGGCTTCTTCTCTGGGATATACTCAGTTAGGTTAAAAGGTTAACTTTCTGGCCCAACAAGTTAGAACCCAGCACTGTAAGGTGGCTGCAGGAGAGTGGTTAATAAATCTTCACAAATCATGTCCTGCCACGTGTCATGTTCTGATTCCCCGGCCAATCAGAAGCCACTATTCTAGGGCAGATTTTAAGGATAGCTGTCATCTTGCTATCACTATAAATACCCCTGAAATCAGGAGAAAGATCATTTAATGTAAACAGTGCAAAGTTACTATGTAAAACTACTCTATCACTTTCTCTCTCTATCTCTACTTTCTCTTACAACTTCTGATATCTGACTTAAGCTTCGGAGGGGGAACCACCACCCAAACCTCCAGGGTGGGTCCCTTTTTGCAGGTTCGGGAGTGAATCTCAGGCTTGGACTAGGTTGATTCAGACATTTGTTGCACAAGTCTCCAAGGAAGAACATCTAAGGGATACTAGTTTACTTGCTAGACAAGAAAGCTCAATCTACAGCTTACTTGCTGGATAAGGATACTAAACATATTCATTGAGACGAATCAAATAAGACCCCATGACTACATTTTTTCTGATATATCGAGAAGAATTTAGAAGATTATCTCTAATTGTGAATAGTGTGAAGATTCCAAGTGAGAAAGATAAAAGATACAGATGGAGTACTTTTATTGAAATATAAATATAACAGGAGTTGTTGTTGTATTTTTTTATTGAAAAGTAAATGTGATAGGAGTTAAAGGGCCAAAGAAAGTTTAGAAGGCTAATATAATAATGGTGGGACCATGCAAAAAATTAAAGTATTCAAACTAATTTGGACAAACAAAATGAAAGTGTTCATATTATTTTAAAAAGGAGCGAGTATCACAATATGGACATGTTCTTTTGGACGAAAATTAACTGAATTTAATTTACGTGTACTAAACATGATTAAATATCATTTATCTGAAATGAATTTAATTTAAGTGTAATTAGATGTACTAAATTCAACTGAAAAACTAAGCATAATTTAAATAATTGTGATAATTGTGATTTAAACAACAACAACAACAACAACAACAACAACAACAACAACAACAACAACAACAACAACAACAACAACAACAACAACAACAAAGAACAACAACGGCAAAAGAATAACGAAGAATAAAGAATAAAGAATAACGACTAAAGAATAAAGCATAAAGAATAAAGAATAAAGAATAAAGAATAAAGAATAAAGAATAAAGAACAACAACAAAGGAACAACAACAACAACACCAACAACAACAACAACAACAACAAAAACTACAACAACAAAAAATAATAATAATAATAATAATAATAATAATAATAATAATAATAATAATAATAATAATAATACTCCCTCTATATTTTTTTTGTTCTTCCTATTTTAATTGTGCGTGTTTTCCAATGCACTTCTTTAAATTTAAATATCTTTAATATAAATTAGTAAAAATTATAACGATTGAAAATTAATAAAATACCCATTGAGATGAATCATACAAGATCCAACATGACTATATTTTTTCTTACGTATTTAAAATAATGTAGAAGATTCTATCAAATATATTGTGTCAATATTCCAAGTAGGAAGAACAAAAAATTACAGTAGGAGTAATAACAATAAATAACAATTATAATTAAGTGTACTGGATTTAAATGAGAATTATAATAATTGAATTGAAACTCAACAAAACCTAATTTAAGTGAACTGGAATATATTTAAGTGTACTTAAATAAACTGAATTTAATTTAACTGAACTCAATTTAATTTAAGTGGTCTATATAAATTTAATTTGATTTAATTAAACAATATATAATTTACGGTTTTTTCACCATATACCCCTGACAACTTGAAAAATTCACCATATACCCCCAATGTTTTAGATATTCACCACCTGAGTTTTTTAAAATGTGCACCAACTACCCTTTTTCGTAACGGATGTTAAGTCGTTGTTTGCATTATTTACAACTTTGCGATTATTAATCTAATTAACCCTCCCTCCACCTTAACCACCTAACCCTAATGTCCTCATTAACCTAATTACCTCCTAACACTAATGCCCTTATTAACCCTAACTAATTAACCTCAATAAATGAAACTCTATATCTCACCGCGAAAAACGACTTTTTTTAAAAGACCGGACGCCACATACGAATCTTAAAGGGAAAGAACTTCGAGAAGCCTATTAAAACGAGTACCAATAAGACGTTATTCTCGGCACGCTTCCCGGGGCGATCTTAAACGGTCGGTTTCACCGCCAAAACAAACTTTTTTTGAAAAAACGGACGCCACCGACGACTCTTAAAGGACACGAACTTGGAGAAGCCCATCAAAACGAGTACCAATACGACGGTATTTTGGGTACGCTTCCCGAGACGATCTTAAACTGCCGATCTCACCGCCAAAACGACTTTTTTTTTTAAAACGGACGCCACCGACGACCCCTATTGGTAGCGAACTTCGCGAAGCCCATCAAAACGAGTACTGGTACAACGGTATTTTAGGCACGCTTCGTGGGCCGATCTTAAACGGCCGATATCACTGTCAAATCGACTTTTTTAAAAAAAGCGGACGCCGCCGACGATCCTTAAGGGACACAAATTTCGAGAAGCCCATCAAAACGAGTACCAATACGACAATAATTAGTCAGTATTGATGGTGGATGAGAGAGATGAGGATTTTTTATCTTAATTTATTAGAGGTAATTAGGTCAATAGTGTAAAGTCATAAATAATGGTAAACTGCGAGTTAACGCCCGTTAGAAAAAGGGCATATGGTGAACGTTTTCGAAAACTCAGGGTATATGGTGAATATTTGAAACATTAAGGATATATATAGTGAATTTTTTAATTTGTTAGGGGTATATGGTGAAAAAACGTGTAATTTAAGTATACTGAATTGAACTAAATTTTATTTTAACTGAATTGTGTTGCATTTAAGTGTACTGCACTAAATTGAAGTTAAGTCCAAATTAAAAGAACATGGCTTGTATATATCAAATTCAAAACTAAAGGAATATGATAAAGTAATAGAGGTATCAAATAATATTTTGTATATTACTAGGTGCACAATAAATTTATTATGAGACGCTCTCACTTTTATGAAAATAGGTAAGTTTTTAAGGCAAAATGAGTCTCAAACAAATAATAAATTTGGGAAATTCCCACTGGTAACCCTATACTATGGAACATTTGCAATGGTGAACCGTTTTTTTTTCAGTTTCAAAAATAACCCTATACTTAGTAATAATATACGAAAGTGACCTTAATGATGGTAAAACCGTTAATTCAACCGTTAGTTTTATTAGTTTACCTAACCCAGGTTAACCCCAACCGCCAACCACCACCCAGCCCACTAACATCCCACACAACCACCACAATTTTTACCAATAAAACTCACGGTTGAATTAACAGTTTTACCATCATTAAAGTCACTTTTGTATAATATTACTAAGTATAGGGTTATTTTTGAAACTGAAAAAAAAAACGGTTTACCATCGCAAATGTTCCATAGTACAGGGTTACCAGTGGGAATTTCCCAATAAATTTTTACCTTGAATGAGTCACTTCTATAAAAATGACTCACCCATTTAAGTCAAAAAGTTGTCATCATTTGACAGTTAACTTTTTATCTTAAAGTAACACTTTTATATAAATGATTAAATTAAAATAAAAAGTTAGTCACGACTCACGACTCATAATAATTTTTTTGTGCAACCCCTATTTAAGATTTTGTGCAGATATGTAGAGATTCAATTTTAATAGAGGAAGAGGTGTGAAGCAGCAGCGACTCCGATCATATGTTCGACAGGTCCAAGAGGCTAAGAAGAAGGAGGCTCAGCGACTGGACATGGCGACAACGTCCTCTGTGAGAAGCTGGAAATAAGGATGGACAGAGTGTTTCTCTCCAGTTCATAACAGATGGGGGCATGGAAGAAGGACAAAGTTCAAGCAGAGTTGTAAGCTTACAGGAGGCTCGCAATTGTAATCGAGCTACTACTATCTGGACTTACTCCAAAGAAGTAGTTCTTCATATGAGGAACCCATATATCGGTTAAGTTTCTCATGCAGCTTGTTAACTCTATCCGATTGCTAGCTGGTTTGTTACCTTATTTTGTTTTTGTAAGAAAGTTCCTAGAAAACGAGGTTTGAGAGGCCCACAATCTTGCAATAAAAGACAGGAGTCATAGGACGGGTCTCTAACTTTCCTTTCTTTGTTTTACCCGTTTCCAAAAAAAAAATAGAAGTTGATGAATTTCAGTATTTCACTATTGTAAATGGAGTAGATCTTTACACATGGTATTCAAACCCTATTATGCAACACTTATTACCCCTACATGATCATAGGTCACAGGCGGTCCTAATAAGGCACTTGCTTCAAAGTATGAGTGGCTAAAGCACTACACCGTTATATTTCTCGATAGTTAATTAAATATCATTTACTTCTCCAAGATGAAAGAAGGAGGTGATAGAGCGTTCTGCTCTACGATCCTTATTGCATGGAATATTTGGCTCCACCGAAACGAGATAATCTTTAGAGGCCAGAGAGTATGCCTGGGGCAAATAATGAATAACATCCGGAAGTGGCCGGGAAGACAAGATTGCAGCACTCAACAAACTGCACGAGGATATGCGAGAAAGAAGAGAGAAGGTGGAAGATTCAAAGGAAAACCACGAGGAAGAAGAGAAAGATATACATTGGGCCACAGGCTATTAGGGAAACTATGAAGAACAAGGGTCACAAGATAGAACAATCTTCCAGGTGTGATGCAATTTCCCAAAAGTAATATTCCAACCCTATTCATATAGCATGGGTTACATGGAATTCACCTTTGAGATACAAAGAAGATACAATAGTGGTCACGCTAACTATGGCAACGAATAATAGTGTGGCGTGGCTGTTATGAAAACCCTGTATGGCAGCGAACGTAAACTACCCTCGGGGGGTGTCGAGGAAACCCTCTCCGACGGTCAAGTAAGAGATATGTCCGCGAAAGATTTAGAGAGAGAAAGTAGAGAGAGAGAAAGTGCTCTCCATCCCCTAAATGTAAGTACAAAAGGGGTATTTATAGTACTACTGTTCACTCTTGGGTGCCTTGTACCCTATGTCCACGTGTACGATCTTCATGTAGCCAAATGTAGCGTAATGATCGACGCACTTATTCATGGACATGACCATGGCCGCTTTGGGCCTAAAGGCCTCTATCTTGCACCGACTAACCTTGAGTTATTGCTGTTAACTTTTCGTCGCATCCATCATTATATCCATGTCCGCTATGGTAGTGGCCGCGAACAAGGTTGGGTTTATACCCATATAACTTCTCGTCGCATCCATCATTATATTCATGTCTGCCATGGTAGTGGCCGCGAACAGAGTTGGGTTCATACCCATAAAACTTCTCATCGCATCCATCATTATATTCATGTCCGCCATCGGGTAGTGGCTGCGAACAGAGTTGGGTTCATACCCATAAAACTTCTCATCGCATCCATCATTATATTCATGTCCGCCATGGTAGTGGCCGCAAACAGAGTTGTCATCGCATCCATCATCATATCCATGTCCGCCATGGTACTGGCCGCAAGGAGATCAATTGGGTTCATACCCATACAACTATGCCCCCAAGCATCTATGGTGATAAGTGACACCATAGATGTTCTTGAGATTCGATGGGAACGGATGCCATGACTTATTCCAGGCCTGTCATATGGCCGCGAAGGAACTTGGTTTTTTAAACCATTTTTGTTCCAGGCCTGTCATATGGTCGCCAAAGAATTTTGGTTCATTGAACCATTTTTGTTCTAAGCCTGTCATGTGGCCGCGAAGGAACTTTGTTCCCGGCTTTGTCATGTGGCCGCGAAGGAACTTGGTATTTTGGACCATTATTGTTCCGGGCCGTCATGTGGTCGTGAAAGAACTTTGTTCCAGGCCTGTCATGTGGCCGCGAAGGAACTTGGTATTTAGGACCATTTTTGTTCCAGGCCTGTCATATGGGCGCGAAGGAATTTGGTATTTTGAACCATTTTTGTTCCAGGCCTGTCATGTGGCCGCGAAGGAACTTTGTTCCAGGCCTGTTATATGGCCGCGAAGGAATTTGGTTTTTTGGGCCATTTTTGTTCCAGGCCTGTCATGTGGCCGTGAAGGAATTTGGTTTTTTGGACCATTTTTGTTCCAGGCCTGTCATGTGGCCGTGAAGGAACTTTGTTGCAGGCCTGTCATGTGGCCGCGAAGGAACTTGGTATTTTGGACCATTTTTGTTCCAGGCCTGTTATATGGCCGCGAAGGAATTTGGTTTTTTGGACCATTTTTGTTCCAGGCCTGTCATGTGGCCGTGAAGGAACTTTGTTCCAGGCATGTCATGTGGCCGCGAAGGATCTTGGTATTTTGGACCAATTTTGTTCCACGCCTGTAATGTGGCCGCGAAGGAACTTTGTTCCTGGCCTGTCATATGGCCGCGAAGGAACTTTTGCACTCATGTCTCGTTCATAATCAAATCTCAACTTCCTGAACTTTGACCGGTAGCATTCTGGTTCGCATTGGTTTCCATGACCGTTTTCACAAGTGGTTCCCCTCCTTCTAGCGCCAAGTTGTTTCGGTAGTGAAACAGGTGACCGCCTTGTGTTGGAAGCCGCGGCCGCGAAGAATAGTGTGGCGAGGCTGTTATGAAAACCCTGTATGGCAGCGAACGTAAACTACCCTCGGGGGTTGTCGAGGAAACCCTCTCCGACGGTCAAGTCAGAGATATGTCCGTGAAAGATTTACAGAGAGAAAGTAGAGAGAGAGAAAGTGCTCTCCATCCCCTAAATGTAAGTACAAATGGGGTATTTATTGTACTACTGTTCACTCTTGGGTGCCTTGTACCCTATGTCCACGTGTACGATCTTCATGTAGCCAAATGTAGCGTAATGATCGACGCACTTATTCTTGGACATGACCATGGCCGCTTTGGGCCTAAAGGCCTCTATCTTGCACCGACTAACCTTGAGTTATTGCTGTTAACTTTTCGTCGCATCCATCATTATATCCATGTCCGCCATGGTAGTGGCCGCGAACAAGGTTGGGTTAATACCCATATAACTTCTCGTCGCATCCATCATTATATTCATGTCTGCCATGGTAGTGGCCGCGAACAGAGTTGGGTTCATACCCATAAAACTTCTCATCGCATCATCATTATATTCAAGTCCGCCATGGTAGTGGCCGCGAACAGAGTTGGGTTCATACCCATAAAACTTCTCATCGCATCCATCATTATATTCATGTCCGCCATGGTAGTGGCCGCAAACAGAGTTGTCATCGCATCCATCATCATATCCATGTCCGCCATGGTACTGGCCGCAAGGAGATCAGTTGGGTTCATACCCATACAAACATTATCAATTGGAAATGAGTTTGTGAGAAATGTGAATGATAAATAATTTCAGTTTTTGATCTTAAGAGACTTGTGTGCAAATATGTAAGAAAGAGTTTTTCCACATGTTCTCTATCATATGAGTGCCCTCATATTTATATCAATGTTATAATGCTTCAGGAAAACCGAAACGAACTAACACAATGCCTCGTGTTAACCGTCAGACAACACGCGAAACTACGCGAAACAGAAGCACGTCGCGAGGTGCGACGACGCTCGCTAGTCGCGAGACCACTGTGTTGCTACCTTCGCGGGGTGCGACCCATGTCGCGGGGTGCTATGACTTCCTGACTTCCAAGCCAAACTTCAGGCTTGCCCCTCCACCATGTCGTGAGGTGCGACATGGCTCACAAGGTGCAAGTTGCTATGTCTACCCAGTGTGCGACTCTCTTTGCGTTGTTATTGTTCAATCTATAATTGTGCAAAACCCACAACATCACTTCTATATAGCATATGATACTTATCATGTACTATTCGAAGTTACGACACCATAACCAAGTAAATCATTATTATACTCTAAATCTCCAACACAGGCACATTGGTCGAGTTAGCCGAGTCTATTCTTATCAAAACTGATGGTGCATGGAAGAAGAATAAAAGATCCGACGACATTGAAGCGGGACTTGGATGGGTTCTAAGCTTTGAAAATAGCAACAAAACCCACTCGGAACGACACTTGCAAACTCTCCACTCCAAACTGGATTACAAGCAATTTGGAGTGGCATAAAGGAGGCCCAAAACTACAACAGAGCAACTACAATTTGGACCGTTAGCACTCAAGCTGCTAAATGCCTTGCAAACCCATCGAGTGCGAAGAAAAGCATCAGAGCCATAGCAGAAGATATAAGGGAAATAGCCCACGCTATGCCATCTTCCTACTGCAGGAAAGTTACAAGGTTAATAATTCAGGAGGCACACCAACTTGCAGTTCAGGGAAGAAATCCCTCGTAGGAAGATCTCTAGACATCTGTTTTATTTATGGTTTAGCTCATTGCCAAAAAAACATAAGTTAATAAAATAAGGGTATTGAAGCGAGAAGTGGAATTTTTTCTTTTTCTTAAAGTGAAGCAAGAAGAGGGGCTTTTTTCTTAAAAGTGAAGCAAGAAGATAGATAATACGGTTTTTTCATCATATACCCCTGACAATTTTTTTTTGCACCATATACCCTTTCAACTTTTGAAATTTACCATATACCCCCCGACCTTTTAAAAAATACATCGACTTACCCTTTTGACTAACGGTGTTAGACTTTCGTTAGTCATTAGGCCCTAATCTTCCCCAAACCCTAATTAACTAAGCTAAATCAAACCCTAATCCTAATCCTAATCTAATTCACTAACTTGGGCCCTAACCCTAACCACTAACTTGGGCCCTAACCCTAACCACCCCTTACCCCACTGGACCACCACCCCTTCACCACCACCCCGTCACCACCATCCCGTCACCACCACCACCCCATCCCACTCCCCTTCCCCGGTGGCCCCCTTCCCCGATCACCACCACCTTCCCTCCCCCTTCCCCGGTCACCACCACCTCTCATCCCCTTCCCCCGGTGCGCGAACCCCCTCCCCTCCCCTTCCCCTCGTTGCGAACCCCCTCCCCTCCCCTTCCCCTGTCGCGAACCTCCACTCCTCCCCTTCCCCTCGCTGCGCGAACCCCCCTCCTTTCCCCTTCCCCCGTCGCGAAACCCCCTCCCCCCCCCCTTCCCCGTCGCGAACGCCCTTAGGAAGATCTAGAGTTTGACGCATATTCGGGGAGTTTTTGTACTTGGGTGATTGCTTTGTACCTTGAAGAGAAGGGCCGCTTACAAAATCTATAACTTGTGGCTTGCAAAATCACGGAAAAACGAAGGAAAGAAACGGGGGGGAGGGGGTTGCGCGATTTTGCGGGGGGGGGGGGTTGCGGGGGGGGGGGGGGTTGCGGTGCTACGGGGGTGGGTGAGGGGGTTGCGGGGTGGAGGAAAGGGGGCTTCGGGGGTGGTGCGGAGGAGGACTGCGGCTGCGGGGGTGGGGGGTGGGGGGTGAGGGTGGGTGGAGGGGGGGGGTGTTAGGGTTAGGGGTAGATTTAGGTTAGTTAATTAGGGGTTAATGACTAACGGAGTTTAACGTCGTTAGTCATTAAGGGTAAGTGGATGTATTTTTTCAAAAGTGAGGGGTATATGGTGCAAAAAAAAATTGTCAGGGGTATATGGTGAAAAAACCATAGATAATATCCTCATCACCGTGAGTGGATAAATTCATCCACAACCTATAACCGCTAAATTAGTGGTTTATTCGGTGAAATTAGTGCGGGTTAATTTTTATATAAAAAAAATTAATGGACCCAGTGCACACTAACTTAGCGTGCACCAGGTTGGTAATTGATATTAACTTCATATAGTGAACTTATTATATACAATATAGTGAATTTTATAAACGGAAAACTATAGTGAAATTACATGCAATATAGTGGAAGATTTAATTTTAATGTTTTAAGATGCAGGATGATGTAGGTTGTGTAGTATATATCATAACACGTGCTTTAGCATATAGGAAGATGTAGTTTCTGCATGATATACTGAGTGTATGGATAATATATTGAGTTGCTGCATGATTAGTGAGTGTCTGAATGATATGTTGGATTGAAATGATGTAGGTTCCGCATGATATAGTATGTCTCTAAATGATGTAGTGAGTTTCTGCATGATATAGTGGATTTCTGAAAGATACAATGGATTGTTTAGAAATGATGTAGTTTATGCATGATGTAGTATGTTTCTGAATGACATAGTGAATTTCTGCATGATATAGTAGGTTTCTGAATGATATAGTGGATTGTTCATAATGATACGTGCTTTTGGACTGGTGCACACTAATGTTAACGTGAATCGGGTACTCGCAAGTGAGATTGTAATTTTTAATGGTGTTGAAAAACAGAGAATAGATTATTTTGTAATTGAAATTGGAATAAGGTTCCATATTAAAGATCAGGGGATCTAGTCCTCTTATAAGAATCCCATGATCATTTCTAAGGGGAATGTCTGGTTAGTAAAATAACGAAAATAAGTCATTTTATGCATGATATACATTTAATACATTATGGCTTAACTCTTTGTTTTGATTTAAAAACCAAAATATCATAATTAATGTTGATAGAATAAGCAATAAGATGGTTTCTTTCTTCCATACTTGAGGTTGTGGGGTTCAAAATTTTACATTGACAATGTTCCAAATAAATGACATGTCACAAATAACCTGACACCATGTCAATACTTGAGGGGGAGGAGAGACATGTGGCTGCCTAGACGCCTATATTTTTTTCCCAAGACTTTTAAATTATAATAGTAGATTATTTGTACTACTCATTTATACTTTCTCTTGTAATTTTATTATTTAAAACTCAATAAGGCATATGATTTTGGTAGTTGGAATTAGAATTTATGGTATTTTCACCAGGTAACCCTGAGATTTAACAAAAAGCAGTAGGTACCACTAGGTACCACTCTTGTTTCAGAAATGCACCAGGTGCCCTTGTAGTTTAGATAAACGGCATAAGATGCCCTTATGATTAACGACGTCGTTTACGTTAGGTTTGCAGAGCTATTCTATCTCTCCTCTCTTCCCCTTTCTCTCTTTTACCAAAGCTATCTATCTCTCTTCTGTTTTGGGCCACCCACCCCCACATCACCCCTTGCACTACCCACCACCTTCTCTTTCCTCTTTTCTCTCCTCCATTGCGCTAACCACCTTTCTCTCTCCCCCACCCCTTCTCTTGTCTCCATAACCCATTTATACTTTTCTCTCTCTCACGGCTGCCTTTCTTCTTCCCCTCCCATCTCCTCAGCCCAAAATCAACGTCTGACAAAGAGGTCACAAGCAAGTGAGCAGGAGACATTTCTGGCCTTTTTATCTCTCTCTGCTCGTCGTCGTTCTTGTCGGTGTTGCTCTATTGGGCGTCGTGTGAAGCAGTTGATGTCCTCATTCCACTAGCTAGTAGACTAACTGTATATTGTTGCTATTGAATTGTTGCGGTTTTACCTATACGCAGCAATAGAATGCGTGAGAATTTAAAAAAAAGCTTGCAAAAAACCATAGACTAAAATATTATTAATATTTTATATATTGATGCGGTTTCTCTAAGGAACCGCAGCAATATCCTGTGCAAGTTCTTTAAAATAAACCCTAGGGTTTGTCACGCTCATCCTGAGACCCTCATCTCATCCTTACGCCTCTCTCCTCTCTCAGACCCTCTTTCTGTCTCATCCTCACACCTTTCATCTCTCATCCTCAGACCCTCTCTTTCATCCTCTTGCCTCTCATCTCTCGTCCTCTCTCATCTCTCGACCTCTCTCGTCCTCACCACCACCACCTCTTATCCTTCCTCCCAAACAACGGAGAAACGCGCTCCAACTTTATTAGTCGACACCGTCCCAAACCACTCTCATATTTTTACGTCGTGGCTAAAGAAGAAAGAAGGCCTTGATAAGAAAGTCTTTGTACGTTTGGTCGCTCGCAAGTCGTTCCCTCCAACTTCAGTCGCTCGCCGCCGTCAATTCAAGGTTTTTTTATGGTAGCTTTCAGTCGCTAGTTTTTCCCCTTTATTCGCCGCCTTCGACGAGTTTTAAGGTGGCTCTGACGAGTTTCTCCTCTCTGTCCTCTTTGTGTGACTAGCAGAGACGGCTCGAGTATGGATAGCAGTGAAGTAAAATTTTGCAGATCTAAAGAAATAATTATATTTGAAATGTTTTGTATTGTACTTTTTTGAACAATGTGTATTGAATGAGTTTGTGAGGTTAGTTTCATGTTAGTTTCATGTTAGTTTCATTTTTTATTTTAGGAAAAGTTTTATTTTCTAGTCTATTGTAAATGTACTTGTTCTCTCCTACATAAGTTGTAAAAATATCATTTATATAGATTTTTGAATTTAATATGCAGTTGTAGGCGTGTTTTTATTTCGCCTACGAGGTGTGAATGCGTATTAGATTTGACTACCCCACTGTAAAGGTTTTATTGAAAATTGTTTTGAAAGAAGTCGCCAACAATTCTTTTTAGGAAGAATCATAAACCTAACTAGATATGGGAAAAACATAGGGACAAATTATCCAATGTAGATTTCCACGTCTTGACTCCATAGATGGTCAAAGTGAACCAAAGATTGAGTTCGGGGGGCCGGGTGAGGGTACGGATATAGTCATAATGAACCACATTCGCCCAAAGTTGGCCTCTACTAAATATCGATTCATTACAGATTTTATGCCAAAGAATAATCATATAACGTTTTAAACACCCTAAAAATATTTAGTCTAAGTAGGTTCAGGAAACACATAAAAAGACTATTTTTTTAGTGATATGTTATTAGGCAATCAATATTACAGGGAACCTAGCAGGTTGTCCAAATTAATCTGATTAATATTAGAACAATTCTTTAGGTCTTTAATTAGCAATAATAACATGTGGGTGATGAAAATAGTAATGCGGGACAATCATATAATATGCATAGAACAATCAGGCAAGCACATAATATACAAATGCATGAATAAATATAATATGAATTTAAAATAAAGGAAAGTATAGAAAAAGGGTTAGCATATACAGTAGAGCGATTTTACATTAAAGATCTACATCATGAAAGAAAACTGTTAGAACTTCAATATAAAAATAATTTATTTAAGGACCTCAGGATTATACCGTGGCTTGGATCTGAGAGATTGACAACCTTTGGGACGAGCAATCGTGAAGCCTGTAAATCTGAATGTCTGAAAGTATGTAGATTGAATGTATTTGTGTTTGAAAGATATGAATTTTGTAGGGAGATTTTGTAATTTGTAGAGAGATTCGTAAAGTATTCGTCGAGTTCGAAGTGTGTTAATGTGAAAAATCCATTCTTGAAATCTGTTCGGAAATTAGGCCTATTTATAGCAAAAACGGCACTGCGCCTCACGCGCTGGCTGCGTCTAACGCAGCTTACGTGGCAAGCGCATGACGCGGCATGACCAATAAAAAGTGTACACGTGGTACGCGCTTTTAGAAAAGATAAGAAAGAAATTCCGCATCTCAAGATTGCAGCACTCAACAAACTGCAGGAGGATATGCGAGAAAGAAGAGAGAAGGTGGAAGATTCAAAGGAATACCACGAGGAAGAGGAGAAAGATATACATTGGGCCACAGGCTATTAGGGAAACTATGAAAAACAAGGGTCACAAGATAGAACAATCTTCCAGGTGTGATGCAATTTCCCAAAATTAATATTCCAACCCTATTCATATAGCATGGGTTACACGGAATTCACCTTCGAGATACAAAGAAGATACAATAGTGGTCACGCTAACTATGAACACTATCAATTGGAAATGAATTTGTGAGAAATGTGAATGATAAATAATTTCAGTTTTTGATCTTAAGAGACTTGTGTGCAAATATGTAAGAAAGAGTTTTTCAACATGTTCTCCATCATATGAGTGCCCTCATATTTATATCAATGTTATAATGCTTCAGGAAAACCGAAACGAACCAACACAATGCCTCGTGTTAACCATCAGACAACACGCAAAACTACGCGACACAGAAGCACGTCGCGAGGTGCGACGACGCTCGCGAGTCGCGAGCCCACTGTGTTGCTACCTTCGCGGGGTGCGACCCATGTCGCGGGGTGCTATGACTTCCTGACTTCCAAGCCAAACTTCAGGCTTGCCCCTCCACCATGTCGTGAGGTGCGACATGGCTCACAAGGTGCAAGTTTCTATGTCTACCCAGTGTGCGGCTCTCTTTGCGTTGTAATTGTTCAATCTATAATTGTGCAAAACCCACAACATCACTTCTATATAGCATATGATACTTATCATGTATTATTCGAAGTTACGACACCATAACCAAGTAAATCATTATTATACTCTAAATCTCCAACACAGGCACATTGGTCGAGTTAGCCGAGTCTATTCTTATCAAAACTGATGGTGCATGGAAGAAGAATAAAAGATCCGACAACATTGAAGCGGGACTTGGATGGGTTCTAAGCTTTGAAAATAGCAACAAAACCCACTCGGAACGACACTTGCAAACTCTCCACTCCAAACTGGATTACAAGCAATTTGGAGTGGCATAAAGGAGGCCCAAAACTACAACAGGGCTACTACAATTTGGACAGATAGCACTCAAGCTGCTAAATGCCTTGCAAACCCATCGAGTGCGTAGAAAAGCATCAGAGCCATAGCAGAAGATATAAGGGAAATAGCCCACGCTATGCCATCTTCCTACTGCAGGAAAGTTACAAGGTTAATAATTCAGGAGGCACACCAACTTGCAGTTCAGGGGAGAAATCCCTCGTAGGAAGATCTCTAGACATCTGTTTTATTTATGGTTTAGCTCGTTGCCATAAAACACAAGTTAATAAAATAAGGGTATTGAAGCGAGAAGTGGAATTTTTTCTTTTTCTTGAAGTGAAGCAAGAAGAGGGGCTTTTTTCTTAAAAGTGAAGCAAGAAGATAGATAATACGATTTTTTCATCATATACCCCTGACAAATTTTTTTTTACATCATATACCCTTTCAACTTTTGAAATTTACCATATACCCCCGACCTTTCAAAAAATACATCGACTTACCCTTTTAGGTCTTTAGTTAATTAGGGGTTAATGACTAACGGAGTTTAACGCCGTTAGTCATTAAGGGTAAGTGGATGTATTTTTTCAAAAGTGAGGGGTATATGGTGCAAAAAAAATTGCCAGGGGTATATGGTGAAAAAACCGTAGATAATAACCTTATCACCGTGAGTGGATAAATTCATCCACAACCTATAACCGCTAAATTAGTGGTTTATTCGGTGAAATTAGTGCGGGTTAATTTTTATATAAAAAAAATTAATGGACCCAGTGCACACTAACTTAGCGTGCACCCGGTTGGTAATTGATATTAACTTCATATAGTGAACTTATTATATACAATATAGTGGATTTTATAAACGGAAAACTATAGTGAAATTACATGCAATATAGTGGAAGATTTAATTTTAATGTTTTAAGATGCAGGATGATGTAGGTTGTGTAGTATATATCCTAACACGTGCTTTAACATATAGGAAGATGTAGTTTCTGCATGATATACACTAGTGGAAAAAACGCTAAATGTCACAAGAAAACCGCTGCGGTCCTTAAGAATACCGCAGCGGTAAATTGTCGTAGAATTTGGGGGGAAAAGGGGGAACATAAACCGCTGCGGTCTATAGAAAACCGCAACGGTTAAAAGAAACTGTTGCGGTTTTCAGTTAACCGTTGCGGTTTTCTGAACCGCAGCGGTTTATTTTGGTTTTTTTTTTCCTAAATCCCGCGTGAAATTGGTCGAGTTGATTACAATTTTGTGCGAACACTCACCTGCACTCCCTCCTTTAGGTTCGAAGTTTGAACTCCCTCCTTCCTTCTCAATTTCCTCCACGCACCACCGCCGCACCTCCACCGCCGCACCTCCACGCTTCATCAACAACAAACCCTAGAAGCTCCCTCCTTTCTTTTCATCAACAACAGCAATTCCAAGCGTCCTCCTCTACGGCTGCACTGTGCGTCCTCCACCACCGCACGTCCACCGCCGCACCTCCACCGTGCCCTTAACACCTACATTCCTCCTCCTCTTCTTAGGTACCTAAAATTTCTCAAATTTACTTAATCTCATATTTAAAGCTTTAAGTTTTATAATTAATTGTAGTTTTATGAATAATTGTAAGTGAAATTAGGTTGTATTATAGTTAAAGGTTGTAAATTTGATTGATTTGAGTTTATTTGATTTTATTTAAAGTAGTTAGTTTGATTTTTAGGTTACAAAACTAGGGCTTTGTTGTGGTTGTTGTTGTAGTTGTAGTGGTTGTAGTTGTTGTTGTAGTTGTAGTTGTTGTAGTTGTTGTTGTTGTTGTTGTTGTTGTTGTAGTAGTACTTATTAACTAGTTATTTTTGAACTAACAAAGTATAACGTTGAATATGATTATTGGTTTAGCTATTTAATTAGTTTAGTTTAGCTTAGTTTGGTTTAGTGTTGTTTAATTTGCTAATTTATACTAATCTTAACTTTATACTTTGTTGTTGATTATTGAAGCTAGCTAGTGACGGAGTGTTGAGCTCGATTTCTCTATTGACAACCTTTACATTGGTATGTTATCACTCATATTTAACTTTCTTTCATAGTAAATTGGTTTATATGTGCAAATGTGTATATATTTATCGTTGAATTGAGATTAGATGTAAAATGTTTTGTTGTTTTTAAAAACCTATGTTTGCATCATCATATCATATGCCTAGATACCCGTTCGAGACTTACTCATTAGGAGTAAGTCTTGAATAGTCCCCTTTTGGGGCTTGTTCTTAGATGTTTAATCTCACTTAGGTGGTGAATGTATGTCTTTAGTTCGATTCTAGAGGAAAATATTGGCTCGTCGTTTCCCTACTTTTGTTCTCTCGGGTACATATGTAGATATAAATAAATTTATATCTACATCGTGTACTTGGAGAACCGTAGGGAAATGCTTTGCCGGATTTTCCGTAGATTCGAACTGAAGGCAATACATTCACTAGTGAGATTAGACATCTAAGGATGGGTTAGGTTGGAGTGATAAGGACCCTTGGAAAGCATGCCAAATTTCATTAAATTTATATCGTGTATAAACTCTAATAATGTAGTGAAATTCGTCATTGACATTGGGTCCTTGTTGCTTGTGTTTAATTAGAGCTAGGTTTGGTTGAAATGAATCGTGCATGGATGTATGGTAGTCGTGACACGTGTGAATTCGTGGATGGGGTCTTTGAATTTTGTGATGCTTGCATTAAGTCATCAGTCGCAAAGGGAACCGAGGGGTTTTATTGTCCTTGTGTTGATTGTGGTAATGTGAGCATCGTTAGTAGCATTGAGTCGCTTAGGGAGCATGTCTTTCGTCGCGGGTTTAGACAAGACTACTATGTATGGGTTTGGCACGGTGAGGAGGGTATGTATGATGGTCGAAATGCCATTGTTAACGATGTGCATGAAGAAGGTGAGTTTGATGTCATTGAGAATGACAACATTGAGGATGAATATGAGGATATTCAAGTAGAAGATGATGATGATGAAGGGGATCATATCGAGGAGATGATGGCGGGGGTAGATCATTGTGGCAAACGGCCTCGTATTTTTGAGTCCATGGACGAGGCATCACGAAAACCGTTGTATCCCGGTTGTACGAGGTACACCAAGCTGACGGTCGTGATAACACTCTTTAATATCAAGACGAAAGCCGGTATAAGTGACTCTTGTTTCACTTCCTTGTTGCAAGCATTTGGTGATATGTTGCTTGGGACGACCATGAACTACCCAAGTCGAACTATTATGCTAAGAAACCGATGTGTCCCTTCGGGTTAGAGTACCGAGGGATACATGCTTGTCCAAACGATTGTGTGCTATATCGAAATGAATATGAAAATATGGATGAGTGTCCTCGATGTGGGAAGTCGCGTTACAGGCGCGCAGGGGTTGGTGATAAGAAAGGTCCTGCAGCAAAGGTGATGTGGTATCTTCCGATTATACCACGATTCAAGCGCATGTTTTCAATCAAAAAAGATGCTAAGAACTTGAGGTGGCATGCAGAACGAAGGAAAAAGGATGGTTTTCTCAAACATCCGGTTGATTCTCCTGAGTGGAAAGGTATCAACCATTGTCATAAGACCTTCGGTGCCGAGGACAGAAATTTGAGGCTTGGCCTATGCACGGATGGAATGAACCCATTTGGCAATCTTAGTTCTCAACATAGTACGTGGCCGGTTCTTCTAGTTATATACAACTTGCCTCCTTGGTTGTGCATGAAACGCAAATACATCATGTTGTCGATTCTTATTTCAGGGTCGAAACAGCTTGGAAACGACATAGATGTCTACCTCCAGCCACTTGTTGATGATTTGAGAAAAATGTGGGATGAAGGAGTTTATGTGTATGACGCACATGCTGATGAGGTATTCACATTGCGTGCCATGCTTTTATTCACTCTTAATGACTATCCTGCTTATGGGAACTTATCCGGGTACAAGAACAAAGGGAAGAAAGCATGCCCGATTTGCCTGGACGACACAACATCTAAATACATTACTACTTGTCACAAAGAAGTTTATATGCGCACCCGAAGGTTCCTTCGACGCGACCATCCTTATCGTAATAAGAAGAAGGCATTCGATGGAACAGTTGAGGAAGGGGTTGCTCGTAGGCCATTGACTGGTATTGAGGTTTTTGATCAAGTCAAGGGTATTGAAACGATATTCGGCAAAGGAGCGAGTGTTGGTGATAAGGGACTTTGGAAAAAGGAGTCTATTCTGTGGAAACTTCCATATTGGAGAGATCTAGAGGTTAGACATTGTCTCGACGTCATGCACATAGAGAAAAATGTATGTGACGCCATTCTGGGGACACTTATGAATATTCCACATAAGACAAAGGATAGCAAAGGGGTGCGACTGTATCTGGAAAGTGAGGGGCTTCGACCAGAACTATGGGCTCAAAAGAGGGACACTAAGAAAAGAAAGAAAGAAGAGAAAGTGTCTGGAAAAGGAAAAGGAAAGGGAAAAGAAAAGAAACAAGAAGAAGGGTCGCTGCAGGAATTGAAAGAAAAGGAAAGAAAACGGTGAAGGATGATGATAGGAACTATTTACCTCCGGCTTGCTACACTCTATCTAGAGGCGAGAAGCGTCTTTTTGCGAGTGTTTGTACAACATTAAGGTTCCATCGGGGTACTCATCGAACATGAAAAGATTTGTTACCTTAGACGGTGAGTTGAAATTATCGAGCATGAAGTCTCATGATTGTCATGTAATGATGCAAGTATTCTTACCGATTGCAATTCGAGGGATATTGCCGAAACATGTGAGACATACCATAACGAGTTGTGTTCTTTTTTCAATACTATATGTAGCAAAACGTTACAACCCTCGAAGCTTGATGCTCTGCGAGCTAGCGTGATACGGACTTTGTGCAAGTTTGAGATGTACTTCCCACCCGCTTTCTTCGACATTATGGTCCATTTGGTTGTACATCTAGTTCGAGAAATTAAGCTATGTGGTCCGGTGTTTTTGAGGTGGTGCTATCCCTTTGAGAGACATATGGGCTCTTTGAAAGATAAAGTAAGGAATCCAATAAAACCGAAGGAAGTATAATTCGGGGGATTGTGAGTGAAGAGGTCGGTAATTTTGTGGGCTGAGTTCTTAACTAATGTTGATCCTATTGGACTTCCTACATCTCGACACGAGGGCGGACTCGCGGGTAAAGGTACACTTGGCTCGAAAATGATAGTACCTCTGTTGAAAGCCGCATACAAGCACACTTATCCGTATTGCGGCATATGGTACAGTGCATCCGTACTTGGATGAGCATTTGGAGGAGTTGCGTGACCGAGAATCCGGTAAAGGGACTAGAGCATTGATGCGGTTGCATAATAAGACTTTTATTGATTGGTTCCATAACCGAATAACGCGTGAAGTAGATTCCAATGTTTACGAAACTACGAAGTGGCTAGCATTTGGTCCTCGAGAAGTCGTGGCACTCCTATGAGGGTTATGATGTTAACGGATATACGTATTGGACAGATCGTCAAGATCAAAAGTCGAGATCTCTCCAGAATAGTGGTGTTCAGTAGAGGCATCATCTACACAGTATGCAAGTGCCAAAGACAAGTCTCCAATTGATGCTAGATTGTTATACTATGGACGAGTTCAAGATATATGGGAGCTTGACTACTCTGGTTTCACGGTCTGCTTATTTCGATGCAAGTGGGTTGAGTATAACCGGCGTTACATAAGGAAAGATGACCCTTGTGGATTTACTCTTGTCGACTTGGGTCGGTTGCGTGATAGTGAAGAGTCATTCGTGCTTGCATCACAAGTTAAGCAAGTATTCTATGTAACTGACCTTTCTGATAACAAGTGGTCAATTGTTGTTCCGGGAAAAAGAAGTATACTCGGAGTTGGTGATGTTGAGGATGAGGATGAGTATGATGCATTTGAAGACACCCCGCCTTTCACCATTCCCAACTCCGATGTCACTGATGCGGAGTTAGCGACAAGTTACATGCGTGCAGATCACGGGGAAGGGATAATGGTTGATACTTCAAATGAAGGTGGCAAAAGTAAACAATAGGCTCGACTTCTTTGGTTCCAATTCTGGCTTTCGGCTTTGCAATGTCATTTTACTTTATTTCTCGCTTTTAGCCGCATGTTAGGTCATGTATAGTTCTTATTAGTATATATATATGTATTACAATCAACTAAACTCGCTTCACATGTATTGAAACCCATTTTGGGAAAGTGAATGTCATTTCGGGCCAATTTCGGCTTTTCAACCTCAATTAACTTAATTTCTCGCTTTTAGCCGCATGTTAGGTCATGTATAGTTCTTATTAGTATATATATATGTATTACAATCAACTAAACTCGCTTCACATGTATTGAAACCCATTTTGGGTAAGTGAATGTCATTTCGGGCCAATTTCGGCTTTGCAATGTCATTTTACTTTATTTCTCGCTTTTAGCCGCATGTTAGGTCATGTATAGTTCTTATTAGTATATATATATGTATTACAATCCACTAAACTCGCTTTACATGTATTGAAACCCATTTTGGGTAAGTGAATGTCATTTCGGGCCAATTTCGGCTTTTCAACCTCAATTAACTTAATTTCTCGATTGTTTTGGGGGGGGAGGGACCCGCAAGGGGTGTTGTGCAAGCGGGGTGGGGACAGTGAAGGGGGCTGTGAAGGGGGTGGGGCAGTTCGGGGGGTGCGGTTCGGGGAGTATGCGGGGCGGGGAGGAGTGTACGGGGGGTGCGAGGGGGGGAAGCAATGGGGGGAGTGAAGGGGCGGTGCAAAGGGGGGCAGTGCGGGGAGTGTGCGGTGAGGGTGGGGCTGTGCAAGGGGGCGATGAAGGGGTCAGGCAGGGGGCGTGAAGGGGGCCGTGAAGGAGGTGGGCAGGCTGTGGCGGGAAGGGGGGCATGCGGGGGGGCATGAAGGGGGCGATGAAGAAGGGGGCAGCGGGGGCGGTGAAGGAGGAGGGTGTGAAGGGGGCATGTGAAGGGGGTAGGGCAGTGAAGAAGGGCCGTGTAGTTCGGGGGGGAGTGTGCGGGGGCGGGGGAGGGAGTGTGCGGGGGGCATGGGGGGGCGATCAATGGGGGGAATGAAGGGGGTGCGGGGGGGGCTATGAGGGGGTGTGCAGGCGGGGGGTGCAGGGGGAGTGTGCGGTGAGGGTGGGGCAGTGAAGGGGGCGGTGAAGGGGGGCAGGGGGGGGAGTGTGCGGTGAGGGGGGGAGGTCAATGGGGGGAGTGAAGGGGGGCGTGCGGGGGCGGGGGGGGTGGCGTGCGGGGGGTGCGGGGGGGGAGTGTGCGGTGAGGGTGGGGCGACATGGGGGCGGTGAAGGGGGCGATCAGAGTGGGGGAGTGCAGGGGGTAGTGAGGGGGCGGTGAAGGGGGCGGTGAAGGGGGGCATGCGGGGGAGTGTGCGGTGAGGGGGGAGGTCAATGGGGGGAGTGAAGGGGGTTGTGTAGGGGGGCGTGAGGGGGTCATGCAAGGGGGCGGTGCGGGGGGGGGTGTCTTGTGAGGGTGGGGCGATCATGGGGGCGATGAAAGGGGGCAATCAAGGGGTGGGGGGAGTGCGGGGGATGGGGACTGTGCGGGGGTTTCTAATCATATGTTTGTTTAATCTTACGCGTTTCTAATATCATTTTTTAAAATTTCAGGAGTTTAAACATGGTCCGAGATGATGTGATTGTGGAGGAAGAAACCGATGATGATTATGATAAGTCATTGGATGATGATGATGAGTATGATGCGGAGAAGGAGAACGATAAAGGTGACCCGGAAGACTTAGCGCATGATGAGGAGGCGCGCTTGCGTGAAAGGGAACATCACTTGGCTGAAATAAATGAGGAGCTAGCCGATAAGGCTCCCCCCATTGACAACAATGCTAGGGAAGATTATCCTTGTATTTCATCCGTCATTGTGCCACACAAAAATGCGGGGAAAGAGGTTCTTAGTACCAAAACTCCAAGTAAAGTTGCAACAAAGAAGCGGAAAGGAAGGGGTGCGACCAAGGGATTGAATTATAACACCCCTATGACCCTCGAGTATGATGATATGGGTCAACCTTGTGGTCAATGGCGTAAAAAGTATGGGCAGCATTTAGGGTTATGTGTGCGCAAACTGAGCATTTTGGTGGGGTGGAAAGATGTGCCCCATGCAATGAAGAAATCATTATGGGAAGACACTTGTGTAAGTTTATTTTGTAACTGAATTACTTTTATTTTTTTCATTTAGGGGCATGTTAGGTCATATATAGTCCCAATAGGTACATATATAACTATAAGAGTCAATTAAATTCCACTTATATGCTTTGAAACACATTTTGGGTAAATGAAGGCGATTTCGGGCCGATTTTGGCCTTTACACTCCAATTCACTTAGTTTTTTGCATTTAGCCGCATGTTAGGTCATATATAGTCCCAATAGGTACATATATAACTATAAGAGTCAATTAAAATCCACTTATATGCTTTGAAACACATTTTGGGTAAATGAAGGCGATTTCGGGCCGATTTTGGCCTTTACACTCCAATTCACTTAGTTTTTTGCATTTAACCGCATGTTAGGTCATATATAGTCCCAATAGGTACATATATAACTATAAGAGTCAATTAAACTCCACTTATATGCTTTGAAACACATTTTGGGTAAATGAAGGCGATTTCGGGCCGATTTTGGCCTTTACACTCCAATTCACTTAGTTTTTTGCATTTAGCCGCATGTTAGGTCATATATAGTCCCAATAGGTACATATATAACTATAAGAGTCAATTAAACTCCACTTATATGCTTTGAAACACATTTTGGGTAAATGAAGGCGATTTCGGGCCGATTTTGGCCTTTACACTCCAATTCACTTAGTTTTTTGCATTTAGCCGCATGTTAGGTCATATATAGTCCCAATAGGTACTTATATAACTATAAGAGTCAATTAAACTCCACTTATATGCTTTGAAACACATTTTGGGTAAATGAAGGCGATTTCGGGCCGATTTTGGCCTTTACACTCCAATTCACTTAGTTTTTTGCATTTAGCCGCATGTTAGGTCATATATAGTCCCAATACGTACATATATAACTATAAGAGTCAATTAAACTCCACTTATATGCTTTGAAACACATTTTGGGTAAATGAAGGCGATTTCGGGCCGATTTTGGCCTTTACACTCCAATTCACTTAGTTTTTTGCATTTAGCCGCATGTTAGGTCATATATAGTCCCAATACGTACATATATAACTATAAGAGTCAATTAAACTCCACTTATATGCTTTGAAACACATTTTGGGTAACTGAAGGCGATTTCTGGCCGATTTTGGCCTTTACACTCCAATTCACTTAGTTTTTTGCATTTAGCCGCATGTTAGGTCATATATAGTCCCAATAGGTACATATATAACTATAAGAGTCAATTAAACTCCACTTATATGCTTTGAAACACATTTTGGGTAAATGAAGGCGATTTCGGGTCGATTTTGGCCTTTACACTCCAATTCACTTAGTTTTTTTCATTTAGCCGCATGTTAGGTCATATATAGTCCTAATACGTACATATATAACTATAAGAGTCACTTAAACTCCACTTATATGCTTTGAAACACATTTTGGGTAAATGAAGGCGATTTCGGGCCGATTTTGGCCTTTACACTCCAATTCACTTAGTTTTTTTCATTTAGCCGCATGTTAGGTCATATATAGTCCTAATACGTACATATATAACTATAAGAGTCAATCAAACTCCACTTATATGCTTTGAAACACATTTTCGGTAACTTTTTGTTTGTTTCTTGTTTTTATAGAATACGTTCCATATTACTCATAATGAGGAAAAAAAGGCGGCGTTCCTATCCGCGGTGGCCGAAAGATTTAGAGCTTTCAAAAGCAAACTAGTGAGTGGGTGGATCACGAAACGGAGAAAGAGGACTATAAAGAGGAGGAAAATTCAAAAATCAAAGCAAAATGAGGGTGAGACGGACAAGGAGGCCGAAAAAGAAACAGAAAAGGAAGGGGGAGAGCAGGAAGTTACATTTCAACCGGATTCTTTGCCTCATCAGATTTGGGGACATATAAAACCAGAAGATTGGGAGGCATTTGTTGCCCAAAATACTACGCCGGAGATGGTGGTAAGTATGCACTTTAAACTATATATATTCGACTTTGCATGTTCACTTTCAATACAATTACATGTGTTTTCTAATTGCCCATGTGAATTTATAGGCTAAGCGTGAGAAACATTCACTCAGTGCAAGACAGAGGAAGCACTACCATCATATGGGTTCCCATACTTATGCAAGTGCGAGAAAGTTGTGGATTGACGAGAAATTTTACCCTTCTACCGATACAACCACAACGCCGTCTTCTAGCTCTAAGGCCGCGCCGTTTGTCAAAGTTGATCGTGTTGCTGATTGGTGGTGCTCCTTGCATAGGCGTGATATCAACAATCAAATGACCATTTCAGATCCGGGAACCTTAAAGATAGCCAATGCCGTTGTAAGTACATGCACTACCAATCCCCCACCCCCGCACACATCCCCCCACTCCCCGCACACCGCCCCCACCCCCCCGCACACGCCCCCCACCCCCGCACACATCCCCCTACTCCCCGCACACCCCCCACCCCCTACACACGCCCCCCCACCCCACACCGCCCCCACCCCCGCACACATCCCCCACTCCCCGCACACCGCCCCCCCCCGCACACCGCCCCCCACTCCCCCCGCACACTACCCCCCACTCCCCGCACACAGTCCCCACCCCCGCACACATCCCCCAACTCCCCGCACACCGCCCCCCCCACCCCGCACACCGCCCCCACTCCCCCCGCACACGCCCCCCCCCCCCGCACACCGCCCCCCCCCCCCGCACACGCTCCCCCCCCCGCACACATCCCCCCACTCCCCGCACACTGCCCCCCCCCCGCACACTTGCCCCCCACTCCCCGCACACCGCCCCCACCCCCGCACACGCCCCCCCCAACCCCCGCACACAGTCCCAACACCCCCTGCACACATCCCCCCACTCCCCGCACACCGCCCCCACTCCCCGCACACATCCCCCACCCCGACACATCCCCCACTCCCCTGCTCCCCGCCGCACATTCCCCCCACCCCGCTTATGATGTTGAATTTTTTTTTTAAACTTACCGTTGTTAATTTCTCTATAGATGGGGCTCAAGCAAAAAGAGGTTAGCGGCGAGTTCACTCCCAAGGCAACAAAGATGCCCTTTATGAGACTTTAGGAAAGGATCATAGTGGACGTTTGAGGGGTTTAGGTGGTATTCGTCTAGGTGTGACAAAAGCGTATCCTAAAGATTACTCCGTGGGTACAAAATCACGCTCTCAACCACATGATATGGAAGCTATGACACAGGCTATTCGGGAGAAGCTTACCGATGAAATTACGGAGAAAGTCACGGAGAAAGTCACGGAGAAACTCACGGAGAGTTTCAACGCGGTCCTCTCACAGTTTGGTTTACCGGCGATACATCAACCTAAACTGGATAGTCTTTTGGAGGACAAAGCTAGCCATCCTAACACACAAAAATCCCCACCATCTATACTTGAGTTAGAGGTAACTATTATCCTTATAATTTTTAAAACTAAGTAACATGTTATATTATGTAATTGCATGTTCGTAACCTCAATTTCATTTACTTTTTGAAGGAAGAAACGCCTTGCCGGCTTTTACCAGATGTAAAAGATGAGGGTTTGATTATGGTGGCTGTAGGAAATGCACAACCACGAAGTGAACAAGCAATAGTCCATCATGAGCCTGTGGACAATGAGCACTTGGCGGTTAGTGTAGTGACCATTACTCCTGGTTACGAAGACTTTGCTCTTCCGCTGCCTAAACCGTCAATTGATATAAATGTCTTGACCGACGCTCGTGGTGGTTATGTGTTGTGGCCATCGGCATGGGTGAGGTTTTCAGACGAGGTAAATTGAAGCAACTTAAATCCATATTCATAATGATTTGTTTCATACCTACCTACTAACTAAGTTGAATGTTTTTACCGTTGAATTATTAGGTTTTGGAGAGAATAAACAAGCCCAAGGAAAGCAAGGCGGACTCACCTCCTCTAGAGAAGGCGAAGAAGGGTTCAGAGAAGAAGGGTTCAAGCGGGCTAAAGAAGGCCATTTCGGGCAAAGGAATGCAAGATTCAAGTCACAAAGAAAAACCAACTACATATACTTGGATCGAGAAACCAAACATCGAGTGTCTCACTAAGGCATGCATATGGCTACATGCAAATGCGCGTGATATGTCGGATGATGCACCTCTCGAGGTGAATTTGGGTACCACGCAATTCAACTACTTTGAGGATACATCGACATGGGTGTCTAAGGGTGATTTGAAAGAGTTCCTTTGCGGAGAGATGCTGAATGTTTCCTTGATTCAAGTCTTCATGAGGTAAAACATTTGTACTTTTGAAGTAAATAAAAATGATTTGCAATATACAATAATATATTTATGTTACGAAATTGGTTGTGCTTTAAAGATTACTACAAGATGATTGTGGATGCAAGAGCATACAAGAGCAATTTGGGTGGTTATGTCCAAATTTCACCCGAGCCGACAATTGTTTGCAAAACACAAATGAGGTCAAGGAGTATATTTGGCTATGTATCAAAACATCTCTACGTGCACAACATAAGTTCATACTTGCCCCTTGTTTTGAAGAGTATAGTTCTTAACCTTGCATCTATTTTTACCACTTTAATTATCATTATTTATACAATAGAAGTACTCACATGATTGCTTCCTAACTTTTTTGGCATTTTAGTCTTCATTGGTCGCTCGTTGTGATTTGTCCTTCAAACAACACAGTATATCATTTTGATTCTATAGCTCAAGATCCACCACGACACTTATTCCTCAAATCATGCATAAATAGGTATATTTGTTATTTAAAATGCAAATAAGCATTACACTTTTTACTAATTCCATTCTTTGGCCACTTCTCACATGAAAATAACTTAACTACAGTTCTTTGAAGAAATTTAAGAGCACGGGAAAAATACCTGAATGGAAAGCAATGAAGGTAATACATATTAGTTAAGCTACGTACTTCTTTCTTTTAGCAAAAAACAACCATGTATGTTAATTACATGATTTTTTTATGTAACTCTATGATTAGTGTGCTCAGCAACCGGGGGGAACCAAGTGTGGCTACTATGTGTTGAGGTTCATGTTCGATATAGCCTCAAGTTGCAAGGAAGTCGGGGATATTGAGAAGGTATATATATATATATACATATAAAACTAATATACGTAGCTTAATTTATAGTCGATTTTGGCCTCTTAAGCTCAATGCACTTAGTTTTGTTTTCTTTCCACCTTTAGCCGCATGTTAAGTCATATATAGTTCCAATAGGTACATATATAACTATAAGAGTCAATTAAAGTTCACTCATCTGCTTTGAAACCCATTTTGGATAAATGAAGGTCATTTCGAGTCGATTTGGAATTCGAAGCTCATTTCAGTTAGTTTCCCGCATTTAGCCACATGATAGGTCATATATAGTTCCAATAGGTACATATATAACTATAAGAGTCAATTAAAGTTCACTCATATGCTTTGAAACCCATTTTGGGTAAATGAAGGCCATTTCGGGCCGATTTTGGAATTCGAAGCTCATTTCACTTAGTTTCCCGCATTTAGCCACATGTTAGGTCATATATAGTTCCAATAGGTACATATATAACTATAAGAGTCAATTAAAGTTCACTCATATGATTTGAAACCTATTTTGGGTAAATGAAGGCCGTTTCGGGCCGAATTTAGCCTTCGGGGCTCATTTCACTTAGTTTCCTGCATTTAGCCACATGTTAGGTCATATATAGTTCCAATAGGTACATATATAACAAGAAGAGTCAATTATAGTTCACTCATATGCTTTGAAACCCATTTTGGGTAAATGAAGGCCGTTTCGGGCCGATTTTAGCCTTCGAAGCTCACTTCACTTAGTTTCCAGCATTTAACCACATGTTAGGTCATATATAGTCCCAATAGGTACATATATAACAATAAGAGTCAATTATAGTTCACTCATATGCTTTGAAACCCATTTTGGGTAAATGAAGGCCGTTTCGGGCCGATTTTAGCCTTCGAAGCTCACTTCACTTAGTTTCCAGCATTTAGCCACATGTTAGGTCATATATAGTTCCAATAGGTACATATATAACTATAAGAGTCGATTAAAGTTCACTCATAAGCTTTGAAACCCATTTTGGGTAAATGAAGGCCATTTCGGGCCGATTGTGGAATTCGAAGGTCATTTCACTTAGTTTCCGGCATTTAGCCACATGTTAGGTCATATATAGTTCCAATAGGTACATATATAACTATAAGAGTCAATTATAGTTCACTCATATGCTTTGAAACCTATTTTGGGTAAATGAAGGCCGTTTCGGGCCGATTTTAGCCTTCGGGGCTCATTTCACTTAGTTTCCTGCATTGAGCCACATGTTAGGTCATATATAGTTCCAATATAATAGGTACATATATAACTATAAGAGTCAATTAAAGTTCACTCATATGCTTTGAAACCCATTTTGGGTAAATGAAGGCCATTTCGGGCCGATTTTGGAATTCGAAGCTCATTTCACTTAGTTTCCCGCATTTAGCCACATGTTAGGTCATATATAGTTCCAGTAGGTACATATATAACTATAAGAGTCAATTAAAGTTCACTCATATGCTTTGAAACCCATTTTGGGTAAATGAAGGCCGTTTCGGGCCGATTTTAGCCTTCGGGGTTCATTTCACTTAGTTTCCTGCATTTATCCACATGTTAGGTCATATATAGTTCCAATAGGTACATATATAACTATAAGAGTCAATTATACTTCACTCATATGCTTTGAAACCCATTTTAGGTAAATGGAGGCCGTTTCGGGCCGATTTTGGCCTTCGAAGCTCATTTCACTTAGTTTCCGGCATTTAGCCACATGTTAGGTCAGATATAGTCCCAATAGGTACATATATAACAATAAGAGTCAATTATAGTTCACTCATATGCTTTGAAACCCATTTTTGGTAAATGAAGGCCGTTTCGGGCCGATTTTAGCCTTCGAAGCTCACTTCACTTAGTTTCCAGCATTTAGCCACATGTTAGGTCATATATAGTTCCAATAGGTACATATATAACTATAAGGGTCGTTTAAAGTTCACTCATATGCTTTGAAACCCATTTTGGGTAAATGAAGGCCATTTTGGGCCGATTGTGGAATTCGAAGGTCATTTCACTTAGTTTCCGGCATTTAGCCACATGTTAGGTCATATATAGTTCCAATAGGTACATATATAACTATAAGAGTCAATTATAGTTCACTCATATGCATATGCTTTGAAACCCATTTTGGGTAAATGAATATCGTTTCAGGCCGATTTTAGCCTTCGAAGCTCACTTCACTTAATTAATTTCCCGCATTTAGCCACATGTTAGGTCATATATAGTTCCAATAGGTACATATATAACTATAAGAGTCAATTATCTAAGGTCTTACTCAAACTAAAACTGATATTATGTGTGTTTCCTTATGTTTAAGGTATTCAACCAAAGGGAGAGTTCTTTCACCACAACCGAGATAAACGAGGTTCGAGATTTGCTAGCACACTACATTACCGAAGTTTGCATGTGAAGATGATGCCGCGACTTTGAGTTTATTTGTTCTTATTGTTCTACTTGCTAGTTATTTAGGTACAACAATATAATTAATGTTTATTTTGGATTTTAGTACTTAATACAACTTCATTTGTAATACATTCTCCAAATTTTATATTTATATATATATATATATATATATATATATATATATATATATATATATATATATATATATATATATATATATATATATATATATATATATATATATAATTTGACTTGTATACGACGCGCTTCTGGGATTTGTGTCAACTATAGCAAGTTAGATATAATATATATATATATACAAATATAATATAGGAAAAATTGATAGCAACAGTCCCAACTTTGGGGGTTCCGCCATTTTCAGTCCCAACTAAAGATTATTTCTGAGCGGTCCCAACTATATATCATTTTTGCCAAAATTGGTCCCAGGTGACTTCTTACCTGTTTAACAGGTTAAATTTTTTTTTAAAAATTTCTTAATCCTTCTTTCTTTTTCTCTCTCCTGTCTTCTTCCTCCCCCTCCCACCCCTCCCCAACCACCCCGAAATGCCATTCCCCCTCCCCTGCCACCCCCACCCCCTCCCAAGAACCCCCGACACCTGCGTGACTGCGTGTTAGTGTCGTAGAGGCAAGTGTTTGCCACTCCCCCCCACTTTGTATGTATACCCGCAATTACACAATCCATCCAAGAAGTTCTCGAGAATCAAAAATCCATACATGATCATATTAATCACATTATCAATGGAAACCGGGATAAGGGTTCGGACCGTATATGTATACCGCAATGAACGCCGGAGAGGTCGGGGCGGGCCTCGAGAGGCGTGAGAGTTGTGCCAACGGTGCCCGCCTCCAAGCAACCTTCCCATCACTCCCCGCACTAATCTTAGTGCCGAAAACAACGAGCTCCAAGCACCACAAATCCGGCTTCTTGGACCATAAAACAAACCCACCCACTTCACCACCATGCCTCATTCCTTTAACCTTCACCACTTTATTGGTATCCAATTTCGAGTTATGCACAGTCAAACTCAAAAACCCATAAAAAAAATTTCAAAAAAAGATTTTTTTTTTCATTGACACATTTCACCAAACAGTTCATGTGCAAACAAGAACCCAACAACCCGAAAAGAAAACGAAAAAAACAAATTATGGGATTGTAAGAACTCACAATTGGGTGATGTTTAATGCATTTGTTAACTTTATGATCTGAAGGAATTCGAAGAGGAATCAATGGAGCACCAATTACACCAAGAAACAAGAAAAAAACATTCGGTAAAAACTCAGCAAGCCAAAGCAATGATTCTGAGTTTAACAAGAAAAAAGCAATGCTTTGGCTTGCTGAGTTTTTACCAAATGAATATGGAGCACCAATTACACCAAGAAACAAGAAAAAACAAAGAAACAGAGAAAACGAGAGGAGAAACAAGAAAAAAAACGAGAGAGAAAAATAAAGAAAGAAAGAGGATGAGGCTTCGGGGGGTGGGCTCGGTGGCGGGGAGGAGTGAGAAAGAGGTGGAGGAAGAGGAGGAAGTGCGGGAAGTGGCGGGGAGGGAGAGAGAAAGAGGAGGAAGAAGGACATGGATGGTGGAGGGAGGAGTAAGAAAGAGGTGGAGGAGGAAGAAGAAACAAGTTGTGGCGAAAAAAAAAAAAAACGTTTTACCCGTTGTAGCGGAGTCATTAACCCGCTTGGGACCAATTTCAAAGAAAAATGATATATAGTTGGGACCGTTCGTAAATAATCTTTAGTTGGGATCGAAAATGGTCGAACGCCCATAGTTGGGACTGTTCCTATCAATTTTTCCTATAATATATATATATATATACAAATATAATATATATATATATATATATATATATATATATATATATATATATAACATTAACCGATGCGGTTTACTAAGAAAACCGCATCAGTTAATGTTCCAATGCATACAAAGAGGTTGGCGGCAAAGAACAAACCGCTGCGGTTCCAAGGCAAAACAGCGCGTTTTTCCCATTAACCGCTGCGGTTTTGCCTAGGAACCGCAGCGGTTTGTTCTTTGCCGCTTGCGGTTCCTAACCGCAGCAGCTTTCTTTTTGAAAACTGCTGCTAGTCCAACCATTGCGGGCCAAAACCGCAGCGGCAAGCCCAGTTTTGACCGCAGCGGTTGGACTTTATTCCACTAGTGTATACACTGAGTGTATGGATAATATAGTGAGTTGCTGCATGATTAGTGAGTGTCTGAATGATATGGTGGATAAAAATGATGTAGGTTCTACATGATATAGTATGTCTCTAAATGATGTAGTGAGTTTCTGCATGATATAGTGGAATTCTGAAAGATACAGTGGATTGTTAGAAATGATGTAGTTTATGCATGATGTAGTATGTTTCTGAATGACATAGTGAATTTCTGCATGATATAGTAGGTTTCTGAATGATATAGTGGATTGTTCATAATGATACGTGCTTTTGGACTGGTGCACACTAATGTTAACGTGAATCGGGTACTCACAAGTGAGATTGTAATTTTTAATGGTGTTGAAAAACAGAGAATAGATTATTTTGTAATTGAAATTGGAATAAGGTTCCATATTAAAGATCAGGGGATCTAGTCCTCTTATAAGAATCCCATGATCATTTCTAAGGGGAATGTCTGGTTAGTAAAATAACGAAAATAAGTCATTTTATGCATGATATACATTTAATACATTATGGCTTAACTCTTTGTTTTGATTTAAAAACCAAAATATCATAATTAATGTTGATAGAATAAGCAATAAGATGGTTTCTTTCTTCCATACTTGAGGTTGTGGGGTTCAAAATATTACATTGACAATGTTCCAGATAAATGACATGTCACAAATAACCTGACACCATGTCAATACTTGAGGAGGAGGAGAGACATGTGGCTGCCTAGACGCCTATATTTTTTTCCCAAGACTTTTAAATTATAATAGTAGATTATTTGTAATACTCATTTATACTTTCTCTTGTAATTTTATTATTTAAAACTCAATAAGGCATATGATTTTGGTATTTCACCAGGTAACCCTGAGATTTAACAAAAAGCAATAGGTACCACTAGGTACCACTCTTGTTTCAGAAATGCACCAGGTGCCCTTGTAGTTTAGATAAACGGCATAAGATGCCCTTATGATTAACGGCGTCGTTTACGTTAGGTTTACAGAGCTATTCTATCTCTCCTCTCTTCCCCTTTCTCTCTTTACCCAAGCTATCACTACAAGAAAAGTGGGAATCACCGACGGCTAAAAAAGATGGTCGCTGATTTTAAAATCAACGACCGTCGAGCTGTCGGTGATATTTTCAACGACGGTTGCATGATCATCAGCGACCGTTATTTAAAGCCGACGTTGACTCTACGCCAACGACTATTTAAAGCAGACGGCGTATCAGCGACCGTTTCAAACCGTCGCTGTGACACCGACCGTTTATACCGTCGGTGTGTCACCGACAGTTTTAAATCGACGTTGTATCTCCGACTGTTGTAAATGGTCGTTGATTTCGATTATAGTAGTCGTTAAAATTCAAGTCCATGGCTGCATAGAGTGCCTTACAGCGACTGCCTAGCATCAAACTACTCGTATTCAATCATTTTCAAGTAAAATGGCCTAAAATGGCCTATATTTGCCTATATTTGGTTCTAACTTTCCTACTTTGTGTATTTTCAATCAAAACAACTTATAAATACATTAAACTAACTATATATATGATGTTTGAGGTGTTTATAACTTAAACTAGCATCAAACTACTCGTATTCATTCATTTTCAAGTAAAATGGCCTAAAATGGCCTATATTAGCCAATATTTGGTTCTAACTTTCCTACTTTGTGTATTTTCAATCAAAACAACTTATAAATACATTAAACTAACTATATATATGATGTTTGAGGTGTTTATAACTTAAACTAGCATCAAAGTACTCGTATTCATTCATTTTCAAGTAAAATGGCCTAAAATGGCCTATATTAGCCTAGATTTTGTTCTAACTTTCCTACATTGTGTATTTTCAATCAAAACAACTTATAAATACATTAAACTAACTATATATATGATGTTTGAGGTGTTTATAACTTAAACTAGCATCAAACTACTCGTATTCATTCATTTTCAAGTAAAATGGCCTAAAATGGCCTATATTAGCCTAGATTTGGTTCTAACTTTCCTACTTTGTGTATTTTCAATCAAAACAACTTATAAATACTTTAAAATAACTATATATATGATGTTTGAGGTGTTTATAACTAAAACTAGCATCAAACTACTCGTATTCTTTCATTTTCAAGTAAAATGGCCTATATTAGCCTATATTTGGTTCTAACTTTCCTACTTTGTGTATTTTCAATCAAAACAACTTATAAATACATTAAAATAACTATATATATGATGTTTGAGGTGTTTATAACTTAAACTAGCATCAAACTACTCGTATTCATTCAATTTCAAGTAAAATGGCCTAAAATGGCCTATATTAGCCTATATTTGGTTCTAACTTTCCTACTTTGTGTATTTTCAATCAAAACAACTTATAAATACATTAAAATAGCTATATATATGATGTTTGAGGTGTTTATAACTTAAACTAGCATCAAACTACTCGTATTCATTCATTTTCAAGTAAAATGGCCTAAAATTGCCTATATTAGCCTATATTTGGTTCTAACTTTCCTACTTTGTGTATTTTCAATCAAAACAACTTATAAATACATTAAACTAACTATATATATGATGTTTGAGGTGTTTATAACTTAAACTAGCATCAAACTACTCGTATTCATTCATTTTCAAGTAAAATGGCCTAAAATGGCCTATATTAGCCTAGATTTGGTTCTAACTATCCTAATTTGTGTATTTTCTATCAAAACAACTTATAAAAACATTAAACTAACTATAGATATGATGTTTGAGGTGTTTATAACTTAAACTAGTATCAAACTACTCGTATTCATTCATTTTCAAGTAAAATGGCCTAAAATGGCCTATATTAGCCTATATTTGGTTCTAACTTTCCTACTTTGTGTATTTTCAATCAAAACAACTTATAAATACATTAAACTAACTATATTTATGATGTTTGAGGTGTTTATAACCTAAACTGGCATCAAACTACTCGTATTCAGTCATTTTCAAGTAAAATGGTCTAAAATGGCCTATATTAGCCTAGATTTGGTTCTAACTTTCCTACTTTGTGTATTTTCAATCAAAACAACTTATAAAAACATTAAACAAACTATATATATGATTTTTGAGATGTTTATAACTTAAACTAGCATTAAAGTACTTGTATTCATTCATTTTCAAGTAAAATGGCCTAAAATGGCCTATATTAGCCTATATTTGGTTCTAACTTTCCTACTTTGTGTATTTTCAATCAAAACAACTTATAAATACATTAAACTAACTATATATATTATGTTTGAGGTGTTTATAACTTAAACTAGCATCAAAGTACTCGTATTCATTCATTTTCAAGTAAAATGGCCTAAAATGGCCTATATTAGCCTATATTTGGTTCTAACATTCCTACATTGTGTATTTTCAATCTAAACAACTTATAAATACATTAAACTAACTATATATATGATTTTTGAGGTGTTTATAACTTAAACTAGCATCAAAATACTCGTATTCATTCATTTTCAAGTAAAATGGTCTAAAATGGCCTATATTAGCCTATATTTGGTTCTAACTTTCCTACTTTGTGTATTTTCAATCAAAACAACTTATAAATACATTAAACTGACTATATATATGATGTTTGAGGTGTTTGTAACTTAAACTAGCAACAAAGTACTCGTATTCATTCAATTTCACGTAAAATGGCCTAAAATGGCCTATATTAGCCTATATTTGGTTCTAACTTTCCTACTTTGTGTATTTTCAATCAAAACAACTTATAAATACATTAAACTAACTATATATATGATGTTTGAGGTGTTTGTAACTTAAACTAGCATCAAAGTACTCGTATTCATTCAATTTCAAGTAAAATGGCCTAAAATGGCCTATATTAGCCTATATTTGGTTCTAACATTCCTACTTTGTGTATTTTCAATCAAAACAACTTATAAATACATTAAACTAACTATATATATGATTTTTGAGGTGTTTATAACTTAAACTAGCATCAAAATACTCGTATTCATTCATTTTCAAGTAAAATGGTCTAAAATGGCCTATATTAGCCTATATTTGGTTCTAACTTTCCTACTTTGTGTATTTTCAATCAAAACAACTTATAAATACATTAAACTAACTAGATATATGATGTTTGAGGTGTTTGTAACTTAAACTAGCAACAAAGTACTCGTATTCATTCAATTTCAAGTAAAATGGCCTAAAATGGCCTATATTAGCCTATATTTGGTTCTAACTTTCCTACCTTGTGTATTTTCAATCAAAACAACTTATAAATACATTAAGCTAACTATATATATGATGTTTAAGGTGTTTATAACTTAAACTAGCATCAAACTACTCGTATTCATTCATTTTCAAGTAAAATGGCCTAAAATGGCCTATATTAGCCTAGATTTGGTTCTAACTTTCCTACTTTGTGTATTTTCAATCAAAACAACTTATAAATACATTAAAATAACTATATATATGATGTTTGAGGTGTTTATAACTTAAAGCATCAAACTACTCGTATTCATTCATTTTCAAGTAAAATGGCCAAAAATGGCCTATATTAGCCTATATTTGGTTCTAACTTTCCTACTTTGTGTATTTTCAATCAAAGCAACTTATAAATACATTAAACTAACTATATATATGATGTTTGAGGTGTTTATAACTTAAACTAGCATCAAACTACTCGTATTCATTCATTTTCAAGTAAAATGGTCTAAAATGGCCTATATTAGCCTAGATTTGGTTCTAACTTTCCTACTTTGTGTATTTTCAATCAAAACAACTTATAAATACATTAAACTAACTATATATATGATTTTTGAGGTGTTTATAACTTAAACTAGCATCAAAGTACTCGTATTCATTCATTTTCAAGCAAAATGGCCTAAAATGGCCAATAATAGCCTATATTTGGTTCTAACTTTCCTACTTTGTGTATTTTCAATCAAAACAACTTATAAATACATTAAACTAGCTATATATATGATGTTTGAGGTGTTTATAACTTAAACTAGCATCAAAGTACTCGTATTCATTCATTTTCATGTAAAATGGCCTAAAATGGCCTATATTCGCCTATATTTGGTTCTAACTTTCCTACTTTGTGTATCTTCAATCAAAACAACTTATAAATACATTAAACTAACTATATATATGATGTTTGAGGTGTTTATAACTTAAACTAGCATCAAACTACTCGTATTCATTCATTTTCAAGTAAAATGGCCTAAAATGGCCTATATTAGCCTAGATTTGGTTCTAACTTTCCTACTTTGTGTATTTTCAATCAAAACAACTTATAAATACATTAAACTAACTATATATATGATTTTTGAGGTGTTTATAACTTAAACTAGCATCAAAGTACTCGTATTCATTCATTTTCAAGCAAAATGGCCTAAAATGGCCAATATTAGCCTATATTTGGTTCTAACTTTCCTACTTTGTGTATTTTCAATCAAAACAACTTATAAATACTTTAAAATAACTATATATATGATGTTTGAGGTGTTTATAACTAAAACTAGCATCAAACTACTCGTATTCATTCATTTTCAAGTAAAATGGCCTATATTAGCCTATATTTGGTTCTAACTTTCCTACTTTGTGTATTTTCAATCAAAACAACTTATAAATACATTAAAATAACTATATATATGATGTTTGAGGTGTTTATAACTTAAACTAGCATCAAACTACTCGTATTCATTCAATTTAAAGTAAAATGGCCTAAAATGGCCTATATTAGCCTATATTTGGTTCTAACTTTCCTACTTTGTGTATTTTCAATCAAAACAACTTATAAATACATTAAAATAGCTATATATATGATGTTTGAGGTGTTTATAACTTAAACTAGCTTCAAACTACTCGTATTCATTCATTTTCAAGTAAAATGGCCTAAAATTGCCTATATTAGCCTATATTTGGTTCTAACTTTCCTACTTTGTGTATTTTCAATCAAAACAACTTATAAATACATTAAACTGACTATATATATGATGTTTGAGGTGTTTGTAACTTAAACTAGCAACAAAGTACTCGTATTCATTCAATTTCAAGTAAAATGGCCTAAAATGGCCTATATTAGCCTATATTTGGTTCTAACTTTCCTACTTTGTGTATTTTCAATCAAAACAACTTATAAATACATTAAACTAACTATATATATGATGTTTGAGGTGTTTGTAACTTAAACTAGCATCAAAGTACTCGTATTCATTCAATTTCAAGTAAAATGGCCTAAAATGGCCTATATTAGCCTATATTTGGTTCTAACATTCCTACTTTGTGTATTCTCAATCAAAACAACTTATAAATACATTAAACTAACTATATATATGATTTTTGAGGTGTTTATAACTTAAACTAGCATCAAAGTACTCGTATTCATTCATTTTCAAGCAAAATGGCCTAAAATGGCCAATATTAGCCTATATTTGGTTCTAACTTTCCTACTTTGTGTATTTTCAATCAAAACAACTTATAAATACATTAAACTAGCTATATATATGATGTTTGAGGTGTTTATAACTTAAACTAGCATCAAACTACTCGTATTCATTCATTTTCAAGTAAAATGGTCTAAAATGGCCTATATTAGCCTAGATTTGGTTCTAACTTTCCTACTTTGTGTATTTTCAATCAAAACAACTTATAAATACATTAAACTAACTATATATATGATTTTTGAGGTGTTTATAACTTAAACTAGCATCAAAGTACTCGTATTCATTCATTTTCAAGCAAAATGGCCTAAAATGGCCAATATTAGCCTATATTTGGTTCTAACTTTCCTACTTTGTGTATTTTCAATCAAAACAACTTATAAATACATTAAACTAGCTATATATATGATGTTTGAGGTGTTTATAACTTAAACTAGCATCAAAGTACTCGTATTCATTCATTTTCATGTGAAATGGCCTAAAATGGCCTATATTCGCCTATATTTGGTTCTAACTTTCCTACTTTGTGTATTTTCAATCAAAACAACTTATAAATACATTAAACTAACTATATATATGATGTTTGAGGTGTTTATAACTTAAACTAGCATCAAACTACTCGTATTCATTCATTTTCAAGTAAAATGGCCTAAAATGGCCTATATTAGCCTAGATTTGGTTCTAACTTTCCTACTTTGTGTATTTTCAATCAAAACAACTTATAAATACATTAAACTAACTATATATATGATTTTTGAGGTGTTTATAACTTAAACTAGCATCAAAGTACTCGTATTCATTCATTTTCAAGCAAAATGGCCTAAAATGGCCAATATTAGCCTATATTTGGTTCTAACTTTCCTACTTTGTGTATTTTCAATCAAAACAACTTATAAATACTTTAAAATAACTATATATATGATGTTTGAGGTGTTTATAACTAAAACTAGCATCAAACTACTCGTATTCATTCATTTTCAAGTAAAATGGTCTAAAATGGCCTATATTAGCCTAGATTTGGTTCTAACTTTCCTACTTTGTGTATTTTCAATCAAAACAACTTATAAATACATTAAACTAACTATATATATGATTTTTGAGGTGTTTATAACTTAAACTAGCATCAAAGTACTCGTATTCATTCATTTTCAAGCAAAATGGCCTAAAATGGCCAATATTAGCCTATATTTGGTTCTAACTTTCCTACTTTGTGTATTTTCAATCAAAACAACTTATAAATACATTAAAATAGCTATATATATGATGTTTGAGGTGTTTATAACTTAAACTAGCATCAAAGTACTCGTATTCATTCATTTTCAGGTGAAGTGGCCTAAAATGGCCTATATTCGCCTATATTTGGTTCTAACTTTCCTACTTTGTGTATTTTCAATCAAAACAACTTATAAATACATTAAACTAACTATATATATGATGTTTGAGGTGTTTATAACTTAAACTAGCATCAAACTACTCGTATTCATTCATTTTCAAGTAAAATGGCCTAAAATGGCCTATATTAGCCTAGATTTGGTTCTAACTTTCCTACTTTGTGTATTTTCAATCAAAACAACTTATAAATACATTAAACTAACTATATATATGATTTTTGAGGTGTTTATAACTTAAACTAGCATCAAAGTACTCGTATTCATTCATTTTCAAGCAAAATGGCCTAAAATGGCCAATATTAGCCTATATTTGGTTCTAACTTTCCTACTTTGTGTATTTTCAATCAAAACAACTTATAAATACTTTAAAATAACTATATATATGATGTTTGAGGTGTTTATAACTAAAACTAGCATCAAACTACTCGTATTCATTCATTTTCAAGTAAAATGGCCAATATTAGCCTATATTTGGTTCTAACTTTCCTACTTTGTGTATTTTCAATCAAAACAACTTATAAATACATTAAAATAACTATATATATGATGTTTGAGGTGTTTATAACTTAAACTAGCATCAAACTACTCGTATTCATTCAATTTCAAGTAAAATGGCCTAAAATGGCCTATATTAGCCTATATTTGGTTCTAACTTTCCTACTTTGTGTATTTTCAACCAAAACAACTTATAAATACATTAAAATAGCTATATATATGATGTTTGAGGTGTTTATAACTTAAACTAGCTTCAAACTACTCGTATTCATTCATTTTCAAGTAAAATGGCCTAAAATTGCCTATATTAGCCTATATTTGGTTCTAACTTTCCTACTTTGTGTATTTTCAATCAAAACAACTTATAAATACATTAAACTAACTATATATATGATGTTTGAGGTGTTTATAACTTAAACTAGCATCAAACTACTCGTATTCATTCATTTTCAAGTAAAATGGCCTATATTAGCCTAGATTTGGTTCTAACTTTCTTAATTTGTGTATTTTCGATCAAAACAACTTATAAAAACCTTAAACTAACTATAGATATGATGTTTGAGGTGTTTATAACTTAAACTAGCATCAAACTACTCGTATTCATTCATTTTCAAGTAAAATGGCCTAAAATGGCCTATATTAGCCTATATTTGGTTCTAACTTTCCTACTTTGTGTATTTTCAATCAAAACAACTTATAAATACATTAAACTAACTATATTTATGATGTTTGAGGTGTTTATAACCTAAACTAGCATCAAACTACTCGTATTCAGTCATTTTCAAGTAAAATGGTCTAAAATGGCCTATATTAGCCTAGATTTGGTTCTAACTTTCCTACTTTGTGTATTTTCAATCAAAACAACTTATAAAAACATTAAACAAACTATATATATGATTTTTGAGATGTTTATAACTTAAACTAGCATTAAAGTACTTGTATTCATTCATTTTCAAGTAAAATGGCCTAAAATGGCCTATATTAGCCTATATTTGGTTCTAACTTTCCTACTTTGTGTATTTTCAATCAAAACAACTTATAAATACATTAAACTAACTATATATATGATGTTTGAGGTGTTTATAACTTAAACTAGCATCAAACTACTCGTATTCATTCATTTTCAAGTAAAATGGCCTAAAATGGCCTATATTAGCCTATATTTGGTTCTAACATTCCTACTTTGTGTATTTTCAATCAAAACAACTTATAAATACATTAAACTCACTATATATATGATTTTTGAGGTGTTTATAACTTAAACTAGCATCAAAATACTCGTATTCATTCATTTTCAAGTAAAATGGTCTAAAATGGCCTATATTAGCCTATATTTGGTTCTAACTTTCCTACTTTGAGTATTTTCAATCAAAACAACTTATAAATACATTAAACTAACTATATATATGATGTTTGAGGTGTTTGTAACTTAAACTAGCAACAAAGTACTCGTATTCATTCAATTTCAAGTAAAATGGCCTAAAATGGCCTATATTAGCCTATATTTGGTTCTAACTTTCCTACTTTGTGTATTTTCAATCAAAACAACTTATAAATACATTAAACTAACTATATATATATGATGTTTGAGGTGTTTGTAACTTAAACTAGCATCAAAGTACTCGTATACATTCAATTTCAAGTAAAATGGCCTAAAATGGCCTATATTAGCCTATATTTGGTTCTAACTTTCCTACCTTGTGTATTTTCAATCAAAACAACTTATAAATACATTAAGCTAACTATATATATGATGTTTGAGGTGTTTATAACTTAAACTAGCATCAAACTACTCGTATTCATTCATTTTCAAGTAAAATGGCATAAAATGGCCTATATTAGCCTAGATTTGGTTCTAACTTTCCTACTTTGTGTATTTTCAATCAAAACAACTTATAAATACATTAAAATAACTATATATATGATGTTTGAGGTGTTTATAACTTAAACTAGCATCAAACTACTCGTATTCATTCATTTTCAAGTAAAATGGCCAAAAATGGCCTATATTAGCCTATATTTGGTTCTAACTTTCCTACTTTGTGTATTTTCAATCAAAGCAACTTATAAATACATTAAACTAACTATATATATGATGTTTGAGGTGTTTATAACTTAAACTAGCATCAAACTACTCGTATTCATTCATTTTCAAGTAAAATGGTCTAAAATGGCCTATATTAGCCTAGATTTGGTTCTAACTTTCCTACTTTGTGTATTTTCAATCAAAACAACTTATAAATACATTAAACTAACTATATATATGATTTTTGAGGTGTTTATAACTTAAACTAGCATCAAAGTACTCGTATTCATTCATTTTCAAGCAAAATGGCCTAAAATGGCCAATATTAGCCTATATTTGGTTCTAACTTTCCTACTTTGTGTATTTTCAATCAAAACAACTTATAAATACATTAAACTAACTATATATATGATTTTTGAGGTGTTTATAACTTAAACTAGCATCAAAGTACTCGTATTCATTCATTTTCAAGCAAAATGGCCTAAAATGGCCAATATTAGCCTATATTTGGTTGTAACTTTCCAACTTTGTGTATTTTCAATCAAAACAACTTATAAATACATTAAACTAGCTATATATATGATGTTTGAGGTGTTTATAACTTAAACTAGCATCAAAGTACTCGTATTCATTCATTTTCAAGTAAAATGGCCTAAAATGGCCTATATTCGCCTATATTTTGTTCTAACTTTCCTACTTTGTGTATTTTCAATCAAAACAACTTATAAATACATTAAACTAGCTATATATATGATGTTTGAGGTGTTTATAACTTAAACTAGCATCAAACTACTCGTATTCATTCATTTTCAAGTAAAATGGTCTAAAATGGCCTATATTAGCCTAGATTTGGTTCTAACTTTCCTACTTTGTGTATTTTCAATCAAAACAACTTATAAATACATTAAACTAACTATATATATGATTTTTGAGGTGTTTATAACTTAAACTAGCATCAAAGTACTCGTATTCATTCATTTTCAAGCAAAATGGCCTAAAATGGCCAATATTAGCCTATATTTGGTTCTAACTTTCCTACTTTGTGTATTTTCAATCAAAACAACTTATAAATACATTAAACTAGCTATATATATGATGTTTGAGGTGTTTATAACTTAAACTAGCATCAAAGTACTCGTATTCATTCATTTTCAAGTAAAATGGCCTATATTCGCCTATATTTGGTTCTAACTTTCCTACTTTGTGTATTTTCAATCAAAAGAACTTATAAATACATTAAACTAGCTATATATATGATGTTTGAGGTGTTTATAACTTAAACTAGCATCAAACTACTCGTATTCATTCATTTTCAAGTAAAATGGTCTAAAATGGCCTATATTAGCCTAGATTTGGTTCTAACTTTCCTACTTTGTGTATTTTCAATCAAAACAACTTATAAATACATTAAACTAACTATATATATGATTTTTGAGGTGTTTATAACTTAAACTAGCATCAAAGTACTCGTATTCATTCATTTTCAAGCAAAATGGCCTAAAATGGCCAATATTAGCCTATATTTGGTTCTAACTTTCCTACTTTGTGTATTTTCAATCAAAACAACTTATAAATACATTAAACTAACTATATATATGATGTTTGAGGTGTTTATAACTTAAACTAGCATCAAAGTACTCGTATTCATTCATTTTCAAGCAAAATGGCCTAAAATGTCCAATATTAGCCTATATTTGGTTCTAACTTTCCTACTTTGTGTATTTTCAATCAAAGCAACTTCTAAATACATTAAACTAACTATATATATGATGATTGAGGTGTTTATAACTTAAACTAGCATCAAACTACTCGTATTCATTCATTTTCAAGTAAAATGGTCTAAAATGGCCTATATTAGCCTAGATTTGGTTCTAACTTTCCTACTTTGTGTATTTTCAATCAAAACAACTTATAAATACATTAAACTAACTATATATATGATTTTTGAGGTGTTTATAACTTAAACTAGCATCAAAGTACTCGTATTCATTCATTTTCAAGCAAAATGGCCTAAAATGGCCAATATTAGCCTATATTTGGTTCTAACTTTCCTACTTTGTGTATTTTCAATCAAAACAACTTATAAATACATTAAACTAGCTATATATATGATGTTTGAGGTGTTTATAACTTAAACTAGCATCAAAGTACTCGTATTCATTCATTTTCATGTAAAATGGCCTAAAATGGCCTATATTCGCCTATATTTGGTTCTAACTTTCCTACTTTGTGTATTTTCAATCAAAACAACTTATAAATACATTAAACTAACTATATATATGATGTTTGAGGTGTTTATAACTTAAACTAGCATCAAACTACTCGTATTCATTCATTTTCAAGTAAAATGGCCTAAAATGGCCTATATTAGCCTAGATTTGGTTCTAACTTTCCTACTTTGTGTATTTTCAATCAAAACAACTTATAAATACTTTAAAATAACTATATATATGATGTTTGAGGTGTTTATAACTAAAACTAGCATCAAACTACTCGTATTCATTCATTTTCATGTAAAATGGCCTATATTAGCCTATATTTGGTTCTAACTTTTCTACTTTGTGTATTTTCAATCAAAACAACTTATAAATACATTAAAATAACTATATATATGATGTTTGAGGTGTTTATAACTTAAACTAGCATCAAACTACTCGTATTCATTCAATTTCAAGTAAAATGGCCTAAAATGGCCTATATTAGCCTATATTTGGTTCTAACTTTCCTACTTTGTGTATTTTCAACCAAAACAACTTATAAATACATTAAAATAGCTATATATATGATGTTTGGAGGTGTTTATAACTTAAACTAGCTTCAAACTACTCGTATTCATTCATTTTCAAGTAAAATGGCCTAAAATTGCCTATATTAGCCTATATTTGGTTCTAACATTCCTACTTTGTGTATTTTCAATCAAAACAACTTATAAATACATTAAACTAACTATATATATGATGTTTGAGGTGTTTATAACTTAAACTAGCATCAAACTACTCGTATTCATTCATTTTCAAGTAAAATGGCCTAAAATGGCCTATATTAGCCTAGATTTGGTTCTAACTTTCCTAATTTGTGTATTTTCGATCAAAACAACTTATAAAAACCTTAAACTAACTATAGATATGATGTTTGAGGTGTTTATAACTTAAACTAGCATCAAACTACTCGTATTCATTCATTTTCAAGTAAAATGGCCTAAAATGGCCTATATTAGCCTATATTTGGTTCTAACTTTCCTACTTTGTGTATTTTCAATCAAAACAACTTATAAATACATTAAACTAACTATATTTATGATGTTTGAGGTGTTTATAACCTAAACTAGCATCAAACTACTCGTATTCAGTCATTTTCAAGTAAAATGGTCTAAAATGGCCTATATTAGCCTTGATTTGGTTCTAACTTTCCTACTTTGTGTATTTTCAATCAAAACAACTTATAAAAACATTAAACAAACTATATATATGATTTTTGAGATGTTTATAACTTAAACTAGCATTAAAGTACTTGTATTCATTCATTTTCAAGTAAAATGGCCTAAAATGGCCTATATGAGCCTATATTTGGTTCTAACTTTCCTACTTTGTGTATTTTCAATCAAAACAACTTATAAATACATTAAACTAACTATATATATGATGTTTGAGGTGTTTATAACTTAAACTAGCATCAAACTACTCGTATTCATTCATTTTCAAGTAAAATGGCCTAAAATGGCCTATATTAGCCTATATTTGGTTCTAACATTCCTACTTTGTGTATTTTCAATCAAAACAACTTATAAATACATTAAACTAACTATATATATGATTTTTGAGGTGTTTATAACTTAAACTAGCATCAAAATACTCGTATTCATTCATTTTAAAGTAAAATGGTCTAAAATGGCCTATATTAGCCTATATTTGGTTCTAACTTTCCTACTTTGAGTATTTTCAATCAAAACAACTTATAAATACATTAAACTAACTATATATATGATGTTTGAGGTGTTTGTAACTAAAACTAGCAACAAAGTACTCGTATTCATTCAATTTCAAGTAAAATGGCCTAAAATGGCCTATATTAGCCTATATTTGGTTCTAACTTTCCTACTTTGTGTATTTTCAATCAAAACAACTTATAAATACATTAAACTAACTATATATATAGATGTTTGAGGTGTTTGTAACATAAACTAGCATCAAAGTACTCGTATACATTCAATTTCAAGTAAAATGGCCTAAAATGGCCTATATTAGCCTATATTTGGTTCTAACATTCCTACTTTGTGTATTTTCAATCAAAACAACTTATAAATACATTAAACTAACTATATATATGATTTTTGAGGTGTTTATAACTTAAACTAGCATCAAAATACTCGTATTCATTCATTTTCAAGTAAAATGGTCTAAAATGGCCTATATTAGCCTATATTTGGTTCTAACTTTCCTACTTTGTGTATTTTCAATCAAAACAACTTATAAATACATTAAACTAACTAGATATATGATGTTTGAGGTGGTTGTAACTTAAACTATCAACAAAGCACTCGTATTCATTCAATTTCAAGTAAAATGGCCTAAAATGGCCTATATTAGCCTATATTTGGTTCTAACTTTCCTACCTTGTGTATTTTCAATCAAAACAACTTATAAATACATTAAGCAAACTATATATATGATGTTTGAGGTGTTTATAACTTAAACTAGCATCAAACTACTCGTATTCATTCATTTTCAAGTAAAATGGCATAAAATGGCCTATATTAGCCTAGATTTGGTTCTAACTTTCCTACTTTGTGTGTTTTCAATCAAAACAACTTATAAATACATTAAAATAACTATATATATGATGTTTGAGGTGTTTATAACTTAAACTAGCATCAAACTACTCGTATTCATTCATTTTCAAGTAAAATGGCCAAAAATGGCCTATATTAGCCTATATTTGGTTCTAACTTTCCTACTTTGTGTATTTTCAATCAAAGCAACTTATAAATACATTAAACTAACTATATATATGATGTTTGAGGTGTTTATAACTTAAACTAGCATCAAACTACTCGTATTCATTCATTTTCAAGTAAAATGGTCTAAAATGGCCTATATTAGCCTAGATTTGGTTCTAACTTTCCTACTTTGTGTATTTTCAATCAAAACAACTTATAAATACATTAAACTAACTATATATATGATTTTTGAGGTGTTTATAACTTAAACTAGCATCAAAGTACTCGTATTCATTCATTTTCAAGCAAAATGGCCTAAAATGGCCTAATATTAGCCTATATTTGGTTCTAACTTTCCTACTTTGTGTATTTTCAATCAAAACAACTTATAAATACATTAAACTAACTATATATATGATTTTTGAGGTGTTTATAACTTAAACTAGCATCAAAGTACTCGTATTCATTCATTTTCAAGCAAAATGGCCTAAAATGGCCAATATTAGCCTATATTTGGTTCTAACTTTCCAACTTTGTGTATTTTCAATCAAAACAACTTATAAATACATTAAACTAGCTATATATATGATGTTTGAGGTGTTTATAACTTAAACTAGCTTCAAAGTACTCGTATTCATTCATTTTCAAGTAAAATGGCCTAAAATGGCCTATATTAGCCTATATTTTGTTCTAACTTTCCTACTTTGTGTATTTTCAATCAAAACAACTTATAAATACATTAAACTAGCTATATATATGATGTTTGAGGTGTTTATAACTTAAATTAGCATCAAACTACTCGTATTCATTCATTTTCAAGTAAAATGGTCTAAAATGGCCTATATTAGCCTAGATTTGGTTCTAACTTTCCTACTTCGTGTATTTTCAATCAAAACAACTTATAAATACATTAAACTAACTATATATATGATTTTTGAGGTGTTTATAACTTAAACTAGCATCAAAGTACTCGTATTCATTCATTTTCAAGCAAAATGGCCCAAAATGGCCAATATTAGCCTATATTTGGTTCTAACTTTCCTACTTTGTGTATTTTCAATCAAAACAACTTATAAATACATTAAACTAGCTATATATATGATGTTTGAGGTGTTTATAACTTAAACTAGCATCAAAGTACTCGTATTCATTCATTTTCAAGTAAAATGGCCTAATATTCGCCTATATTTGGTTCTAACTTTCCTACTTTGTGTATTTTCAATCAAAAGAACTTATAAATACATTAAACTAGCTATATATATGATGTTTGAGGTGTTTATAACTTAAACTAGCATCAAACTACTCGTATTCATTCATTTTCAAGTAAAATGGTCTAAAATGGCCTATATTAGCCTAGATTTGGTTCGAACTTTCCTACTTTGTGTATTTTCAATCAAAACAACTTATAAATACATTAAACTAACTATATATATGATTTTTGAGGTGTTTATAACTTAAACTAGCATCAAAGTACTCGTATTCATTCATTTTCAAGCAAAATGGCCTAAAATGGCCAATATTAGCCTATATTTGATTCTAACTTTCCTACTTTGTGTATTTTCAATCAAAACAACTTATAAATACATTAAACTAACTATATATATGATTTTTGAGGTGTTTATAACTTAAACTAGCATCAAAGTACTCGTATTCATTCATTTTCAAGCAAAATGGCCTAAAATGTCCAATATTAGCCTATATTTGGTTCTAACTTTCCTACTTTGTGTATTTTCAATCAAAGCAACTTATAAATACATTAAACTAACTATATATATGATGATTGAGGTGTTTATAACTTAAACTAGCATCAAACTACTCGTATTCATTCATTTTCAAGTAAAATGGTCTAAAATGGCCTATATTAGCCTAGATTTGGTTCTAACTTTCCTACTTTGTGTATTTTCAATCAAAACATCTTATAAATACATTAAACTAACTATATATATGATTTTTGAGGTGTTTATAACTTAAACTAGCATCAAAGTACTCGTATTCATTCATTTTCAAGCAAAATGGCCTAAAATGGCCAATATTAGCCTATATTTGGTTCTAACTTTCCTACTTTGTGTATTTTCAATCAAAACAACTTATAAATACATTAAACTAACTATATATATGATTTTTGAGGTGTTTATAACTTAAACTAGTATCAAAGTACTCGTATTCATTCATTTTCAAGCAAAATGGCCTAAAATGGCCAATATTAGCCTATATTTGGTTCTAACTTTCCTACTTTGTGTATTTTCAATCAAAACAACTTATAAATACATTAAACTAGCTATATATACGATGTTTGAGGTGTTTATAACTTAAACTAGCATCAAAGTACTCGTATTCATTCATTTTCAAGTAAAATGGCCTAAAATGGCCTATATTCGCCTATATTTGGTTCTAACTTTCCTACTTTGTGTATTTTCAATCAAAACAACTTATAAATACATTAAACTAGCTATATATATATGATGTTTGAGGTGTTTATAACTTAAACTAGCATCAAACTACTCGTATTCATTCATTTTCAAGTAAAATGGTCAAAAATGGCCTATATTAGCCTAGATTTGGTTCTAACTTTCCTACTTTGTGTATTTTCAATCAAAACAACTTATAAATACATTAAACTAACTATATATATGATTTTTGAGGTGTTTATAACTTAAACTAGCATCAAAGTACTCGTATTCATTCATTTTCAAGCAAAATGGCCTAAAATGGCCAATATTAGCCTATATTTGGTTCTAACTTTCCCACTTTGTGTATTTTCAATCAAAACAACTTATAAATACATTAAACTAGCTATATATATGATGTTTGAGGTGTTTATAACTTAAACTAGCATCAAAGTACTCGTATTCATTCATTTTCAAGTAAAATGGCCTAAAATGGCCTATATTCGCCTATATTTGGTTCTAACTTTCCTACTTTGTGTATTTTCAATCAAAACAACTTATAAATACATTAAACTAGCTATATATATGATGTTTGAGGTGTTTATAACTTAAACTAGCATCAAACTACTCGTATTCATTCATTTTCAAGTAAAATGGTCTAAAATGGCCTATATTAGCCTAGATTTGGTTCTAACTTTCCTACTTTGTGTATTTTCAATCAAAACAACTTATAAATACATTAAACTAACTATATATATGATTTTTGAGGTGTTTATAACTTAAACTAGCATCAAAGTACTCGTATTCATTCATTTTCAAGCAAAATGGCCTAAAATGGCCAATATTAGCCTATATTTGGTTCTAACTTTCCTACTTTGTGTATTTTCAATCAAAACAACTTATAAATACATTAAACTAGCTATATATATGATGTTTGAGGTGTTTATAACTTAAATTAGCATCAAAGTACTCGTATTCATTCATTTTCAAGTAAAATGGCCTAAAATGGCCTATATTCGCCTATATTTGGTTCTAACTTTCCTACTTTGTGTATTTTCAATCAAAACAACTTATAAATACATTAAACTAACTATATATATGATGTTTGAGGTGTTTACAACTTAAACTAGCATCAAACTACTCGTATTCATTCATTTTCAAGTAAAATGGTCTAAAATGGCCTATATTAGCCTATATTTGGTTCTAACTTTCCTAATTTGTGTATTTCCAATCAAAACAACTTATAAATACATTAAACTAACTATATATATGATGTTTGAGGTGTTTGTAACTTAAACTAGCATCAAAGTACTCGTATTCATTCAATTTCATGTAAAATGGCCTAAAATGGCCTATATTAGCCTATATTTGGTTCTAACTTTCCTACTTTGTGTATTTTCAATCAAAACAACTTATAAATACATTAAACTAACTATATATATGATGTTTGAGGTGTTTATAACTTAAACTAGCATCAAACTACTCGTATTCATTCATTTTCAAGTAAAATGGCCTAAAATGGCCTATATTAGCCTAGATTTGGTTCTAACTTTCCTACTTTGTGTATTTTCAATCAAAACAACTTATAAATACATTAAACTAACTATATATATGATGTTTGAGGTGTTTATAACTTAAACTAGCATCAAACTACTCGTATTCATTCATTTTCAAGTAAAATGGTCTAAAATGGCCTATATTTGCCTAGATTTGGTTCTAACTTTCCTACTTTGTGTATTTTCAATCAAAAGAACTTATAAATACATTAAACTAGCTATATATATGATGTTTGAGGTGTTTATAACTTAAACTAGCATCAAACTACTCGTATTCATTCATTTTCAAGTAAAATGGTCTAAAATGGCCTATATTAGCCTAGATTTGGTTCGAACTTTCCTACTTTGTGTATTTTCAATCAAAACAACTTATAAATACATTAAACTAACTATATATATGATTTTTGAGGTGTTTATAACTTAAACTAGCATCAAAGTACTCGTATTCATTCATTTTCAAGTAAAATGGCCTAAAATGGCCAATATTAGCCTATATTTGATTCTAACTTTCCTACTTTGTGTATTTTCAATCAAAACAACTTATAAATACATTAAACTAACTATATATATGATTTTTGAGGTGTTTATAACTTAAACTAGCATCAAAGTACTCGTATTCATTCATTTTCAAGCAAAATGGCCTAAAATGTCCTATATTAGCCTATATTTGGTTCTAACTTTCCTACTTTGTGTATTTTCAATCAAAGCAACTTATAAATACATTAAACTAACTATATATATGATGATTGAGGTGTTTATAACTTAAACTAGCATCGAAACTACTCGTATTCATTCATTTTCAAGTAAAATGGTCTAAAATGGCCTATATTAGCCTAGATTTGGTTCTAACTTTCCTACTTTGTGTATTTTCAATCAAAACATCTTATAAATACATTAAACTAACTATATATATGATTTTTGAGGTGTTTATAACTTAAACTAACATCAAAGTACTCGTATTCATTCATTTTCAAGCAAAATGGCCTAAAATGGCCTATATTAGCCTATATTTGGTTCTAACTTTCCTACTTTGTGTATTTTCAATCAAAACAACTTATAAATACATTAAACTAACTATATATATGATGTTTGAGGTGTTTATAACTTAAACTAGTATCAAAGTACTCGTATTCATTCATTTTCAAGCAAAATGGCCTAAAATGGCCAATATTAGCCTATATTTGGTTCTAACTTTCCCTACTTTGTGTATTTTCAATCAAAACAACTTATAAATACATTAAACTAGCTATATATACGATGTTTGAGGTGTTTATAACTTAAACTAGCATCAAAGTACTCGTATTCATTCATTTTCAAGTAAAATGGCCTAAAATGGCCTATATTCGCCTATATTTGGTTCTAACTTTCCTACTTTGTGTATTTTCAATCAAAACAACTTATAAATACATTAAACTAGCTATATATATATGATGTTTGAGGTGTTTATAACTTAAACTAGCATCAAACTACTCGTATTCATTCATTTTCAAGTAAAATGGTCAAAAATGGCCTATATTAGCCTAGATTTGGTTCTAACTTTCCTACTTTGTGTATTTTCAATCAAAACAACTTATAAATACATTAAACTAACTATATATATGATTTTTGAGGTGTTTATAACTTAAACTAGCATCAAAGTACTCGTATTCATTCATTTTCAAGCAAAATGGCCTAAAATGGCCAATATTAGCCTATATTTGGTTCTAACTTTCCCACTTTGTGTATTTTCAATCAAAACAACTTATAAATACATTAAACTAGCTATATATATGATGTTTGAGGTGTTTATAACTTAAACTAGCATCAAAGTACTCGTATTCATTCATTTTCAAGTAAAATGGCCTAAAATGGCCTATATTAGCCTATATTTGGTTCTAACTTTCCTACTTTGTGTATTTTCAATCAAAACAACTTATAAATACATTAAACTAACTATATATATGATGTTTGAGGTGTTTATAACTTAAACTAACATCAAACTACTCGTATTCATTCATTTTCAAGTAAAATGGTCTAAAATGGCCTATATTAGCCTAGATTTGGTTCTAACTTTCCTACTTTGTGTATTTTCAATCAAAACAACTTATAAATACATTAAACTAACTATATATATGATTTTTGAGGTGTTTATAACTTAAACTAGCATCAAAGTACTCGTATTCATTCATTTTCAAGCAAAATGGCCTAAAATGGCCAATATTAGCCTATATTTGGTTCTAACTTTCCTACTTTGTGTATTTTCAATCAAAACAACTTATAAATACATTAAACTAACTATATATATGATGTTTGAGGTGTTTATAACTTAAATTAGCATCAAACTACTCGTATTCATTCATTTTCAAGTAAAATGGTCTAAAATGGCCTATATTAGCCTATATTTGGTTCTAACTTTCCTACTTTGTGTATTTCCAATCAAAACAACTTATAAATACATTAAACTAACTATATATATGATGTTTGAGGTGTTTAGTAACTTAAACTAGCATCAAAGTACTCGTATTCATTCAATTTCATGTAAAATGGCCTAAAATGGCCTATATTAGCCTATATTTGGTTCTAACTTTCCTACTTTGTGTATTTTCAATCAAAACAACTTATAAATACATTAAACTAACTATATATATGATGTTTGAGGTGTTTATAACTTAAACTAGCATCAAACTACTCGTATTCATTCATTTTCAAGTAAAATGGCCTAAAATGGCCTATATTAGCCTAGATTTGGTTCTAACTTTCCTACTTTGTGTATTTTCAATCAAAACAACTTATAAATACATTAAACTAACTATATATATGATGTTTGAGGTGTTTATAACTTAAACTAGCATCAAACTACTCGTATTCATTCATTTTCAAGTAAAATGGTCTAAAATGGCCTATATTTGCCTAGATTTGGTTCTAACTTTCCTACTTTGTGTATTTTCAATCAAAACAACTTATAAATACATTAAACTAACTATATATATGATGTTTGAGGTGTTTATAACTTAAACTAGCATCAAACTACTCGTATTCATTCATTTTCAAGTAAAATGGTCTAAAATGGCCTATATTAGCCTAGATTTGGTTCTAACTTTCCTACTTTGTGTATTTTCAATCAAAACAACTTATAAACACATTAAGCTAACTATATATATGATGTTTGAGGTGTTTATAACTTAAACTAGCATCAAAGTACTCGTATTCATTCATTTTCAAGTAAAATGGCCTAAAATGGCCTATATTAGCCTATATTTGGTTCTAACTTTCCTACTTTGTGTATTTTCAATCAAAACAACTTATAAATACATTAAACTAACTATATATATGATGTTTGAGGTGTTTATAACTTAAACTAGCATCAAACTACTCGTATTCATTCATTTTCAAGTAAAATGGTCTAAAATGGCCTATATTTGCCTAGATTTGGTTCTAACTTTCCTACTTTGTGTATTTTCAATCAAAACAACTTATAAATACATTAAACTAACTATATATATGATTTTTGAGGTGTTTATAACTTAAACTAGCATCAAAGTACTCGTATTCATTCATTTTCAAGTAAAATGGTCTAAAATGGCCTATATTAGCCTATATTTGGTTCTAACTTTCCTACTTTGTGTATTTTCAATCAAAACAACTTATAAATACATTAAACTAACTATATATATGATGTTTGAGGTGTTTTTAACTTAAACTAGCATCAAAGTACTCGTATTCATTCAATTTCAAGTAAAATGGCCTAAAATGGCCTATATTAGCCTATATTTGGTTCTAACTTTCCTACTTTGTGTATTTTCAATCAAAACAACTTATAAATACATTAAACTAACTATATATATGATTTTTGAGGTGTTTATAACTTAAACTAGCATCAAACTACTCGTATTCATTCATTTTCAAGTAAAATGGCCTAAAATGGCCTGTATTTGCCTAGATTTGGTTCTAACATTCCTATTTTGTGTATTTTCAATCAAAACAACTTATAAATACATTAAACTAACTATATATATGATGTTTGAGGTGTTTATAACTTAAACTAGCATCAAACTACTCGTATTCATTCATTTTCAAGTCAAATGGCCTAAAATGGCCTATATTAGCCTATATTTGGTTCTAACTTTCCTACTTTGTGTATTTTCAATCAAAACAACTTATAAATACATTAAACTAACTATATATATGATGTTTGAGGTGTTTGTAACTTAAACTAGCATCAAAGTACTCGTATTCATTCAATTTCAAGTAAAATGGCCTAAAATGGCCTATATTAGCCTATATTTGGTTCTAACTTTCCTACTTTGTGTATTTTCAATCAAAACAACTTATAAATACATTAAACTAACTATATATATGATGTTTGAGGTGTTTATAACTTAAACTAGCATCAAACTACTCGTATTCATTCATTTTCAAGTAAAATGGCCTAAAATGGCCTATATTAGCCTAGATTTGGTTCTAACTTTCCTACTTTGTGTATTTTCAATGAAAACAACTTATAAATACATTAAACTAACTATATATATGATGCTTGAGGTGTTTATAACTTAAACTAGCATCAAACTACTCGTATTCATTCATTTTCATGTAAAATGGTCTAAAATGGCCTATATCGGCCTAGATTTGGTTCTAACTTTCCTACTTTGTGTATTTTCAATCAAAACAACTTATAAATACATTAAACAAACTATATATATGATTTTTGAGATGTTTATAACTTAAACTAGCATCAAAGTACTTGTATTCATTCATTTTCAAGTAAAATGGCCTAAAATGGCCTATATTTGCCTATATTTGGTTCTAACTTTCCTACTTTGTGTATTTTCAATCAAAACAACTTATAAATACATTAAACTAACTATATATATGATGTTTGAGGTGTTTATAACTTAAACTAGCATCAAACTACTCGTATTCATTCATTTTCAAGTAAAATGGTCTAAAATGGCCTATATTAGCCTATATTTGGTTCTAACTTTCCTACTTTGTTTATTTTCAATCAAAACAACTTATAAATACATTAAACTAACTATATATATGATGTTTGAGGTGTTTGTAACTTAAACTAGCATCAAAGTACTCGTATTCATTCAATTACAAGTAAAATGGCCTAAAATGGCCTATATTAGGTTCTAACTTTCCTACTTTGTGTATTTTCAATCAAAATAACTTATAAATACATTAAACTAACTATATATATGATTTTTGAGGTGTTTTATAACTTAAACTAGCATCAAACATTTCGTATTCATTCATTTTCAAGTAAAATGGCCTAAAACGGCCTATATTAGCCTAGATTTGGTTCTAACTTTCCTACTTTGTGTATTTTCAATCAAAACAACTTATAAATACATTAAACTAACTATATATATGATACTTGAGGTGTTTATAACTTAAACTAGCATCAAACTACTCGTATTCATTCATTTTCATGTAAAATGGTCTAAAATGGCCTATATTAGCCTAGATTTGGTTCTAACTTTCCTACTTTGTGTATTTTCAATCAAAACAACTTATAAATACATTAAACTAACTATATATATGATACTTAAGGTGTTTATAACTTAAACTAGCATCAAACTACTCGTATTCATTCATTTTCATGTAAAATGGTCTAAAATGGACTATATTAGCCTAGATTTGGTTCTAACTTTCCTACTTTGTGTATTTTCAATCAAAACAATTAATAAATACATTAAACAAACTATATATATGATTTTTGAGATGTTTATAACTTAAACTAGCATCAAAGTACTTGTATTCATTCATTTTCAAGTAAAATGGCCTAAAATGGCCTATATTAGCCTATATTTGGTTCTAACTTTCCTACTTTGTGTATTTTCAATCAAAACAACTTATAAATACATTAAACTAACTATATATATGATGTTTGAGGTGTTTATAACTTAAACTAGCATCAAACTTGCTCGTATTCATTCATTTTCAAGTAAAATGGTCTAAAATGGCCTATATTAGCCTATATTTGGTTCTAACTTTCCTACTTTGTTTATTTTCAATCAAAACAACTTATAAATACATTAAACTAACTATATATATGATGTTTGAGGTGTTTGTAACTTAAACTAGCATCAAAGTACTCGTATTCATTCAATTACAAGTAAAATGGCCTAAAATGGCCTATATTAGGTTCTAACTTTCCTACTTTGTGTATTTTCAATCAAAATAACTTATAAATACATTAAACTAACTATATATATGATTTTTGAGGTTTTTATAACTTAAACTAGCATCAAACATTTCGTATTCATTCATTTTCAAGTAAAATGGCCTAAAATGGCCTATATTAGCCTAGATTTGGTTCTAACTTTCCTACTTTGTGTATTTTCAATCAAAACAACTTATAAATACATTAAACTAACTATATATATGATATTTGAGGTGTTTATAACTTAAACTAGCATCAAACTACTCGTATTCATTCATTTTCATGTAAAATGGTCTCAAATGGCCTATATTAGCCTAGATTTGGTTCTAACTTTCCTACTTTGTGTATTTTCAATCAAAACAACTTATAAATACATTAAACTAACTATATATATGATATTTAAGGTGTTTATAACTTAAACTAGCATCAAACTACTCGTATTCATTCATTTTCATGTAAAATGGTCTAAAATGGCCTATATTAGCCTAGATTTGGTTCTAACTTTCCTACTTTGTGTATTTTCAATCAAAACAACTTATAAATACATTAAACAAACTATATATATGATTTTTGAGATGTTTATAACTTAAACTAGCATCAAAGTACTTGTATTCATTCATTTTCAAGTAAAATGGCCTAAAATGGCCTATATTAGCCTATATTTGATTCTAACTTTCCTACTTTGTGTATTTTCAATCAAAACAACTTATAAATACATTAAACTAACTATATATATGATGTTTGAGGTGTTTATAACTTAAACTAGCATCAAACTACTCGTATTCATTCATTTTCATGTAAAATGGCCGAAAATGGCCTATATTAGCCTAGATTTGGTTCTAACTTTCCTACTTTGTGTATTTTCAATCAAAACAACTTATAAATACATTAAAATAACTATATATATGATGTTTGAGGTGTTTATAACTTAAACTAGCATCAAACTACTCGTATTCATTCATTTTCAAGTAAAATGGCCAAAAATGGCCTATATTAGCCTATATTTGGTTCTAACTTTCCTACTTTGTGTATTTACAATCAAAGCAACTTATAAATACATTAAACTAACTATATATATGATGTTTGAGGTGTTTATAACTTAAACTAGCATCAAACTACTCGTATTCATTCATTTTCAAGTAAAATGGTCTAAAATGGCCTATATTAGCCTAGATTTGGTTCTAACTTTCCTACTTTGTGTATTTTCAATCAAAACAACTTATAAATACATTAAACTAACTATATATATGATTTTTGAGGTGTTTATAACTTAAACTAGCATCAAACTACTCGTATTCATTCATTTTCAAGAAAAATGGCCTAAAATGGCCTATATTAGCCTATATTTGGTTCTAACTTTCCTACTTCGTGTATTTTCAATCAAAACAACTTATAAATACATTAAACTAACTATATATATGATGTTTGAGGTGTTTGTAACTTAAACTAGCATCAAAGTACTCGTATTCATTCAATTTCAAGTAAAATGGCCTAAAATGGCCTATATTAGCCTATATTTGGTTCTAACTTTCCTACTTTGTGTATTTTCAATCAAAACAACTTATAAATACATTAAACTAACTATATATATGATGTTTGAGGTGTTTATAACTTAAACTAGCATCAAACTACTCGTATTCATTCATTTTCAAGTAAAATGGCCTAAAATGGCCTATATTAGCCTAGATTTGGTTCTAACTTTCCTACTTTGTGTATTTTCAATGAAAACAACTTATAAATACATTAAACTAACTATATATATGATACTTAAGGTGTTTATAACTTAAACTAGCATCAAACTACTCGTATTCATTCATTTTCATGTAAAATGGTCTAAAATGGCCTATATTAGCCTAGATTTGGTTCTAACTTTCCTACTTTGTGTATTTTCAATCAAAACAACTTATAAATACATTAAACAAACTATATATATGATTTTTGAGATGTTTATAACTTAAACTAGCATCAAAGTACTTGTATTCATTCATTTTCAAGTAAAATGGCCTAAAATGGCCTATATTAGCCTATATTTGATTCTAACTTTCCTACTTTGTGTATTTTCAATCAAAACAACTTATGAATACATTAAACTAACTATATATATGATGTTTGAGGTGTTTGTAACTTAAACTAGCATAAAGTACTCGTATTCATTCAATTTCAAGTAAAATGGCCTAAAATGGCCTATATTAGCCTATATTTGGTTCTAACTTTCCTACTTTGTGTATTTTCAATCAAAACAACTTATAAATACATTAAACTAACTATATATATGATGTTTGAGGTGTTTATAACTTAAACTAGCATCAAACTACTCGTATTCATTCATTTTCAAGTAAAATGGCCTAAAATGGCCTATATTAGCCTAGATTTGGTTCTAACTTTCCTACTTTGTGTATTTTCAATCAAAACAACTTATAAATACATTAAACTAACTATATATATGATGTTTGAGGTGTTTATAACTTAAACTAGCATCAAACTACTCGTATTCATTCATTTTCATGTAAAATGGTCTAAAATGGCCTATATTAGCCTAGATTTGGTTCTAACTTTCCTACTTTGTGTATTTTCAATCAAAACAATTTATAAATACATTAAACAAACTATATATATGATTTTTGAGATGTTTAAAACTTAAACTAGCATCAAAGTACTTGTATTCATTCATTTTCAAGTAAAATGGCCTAAAATGGCCTATATTAGCCTATATTTGGTTCTAACTTTCCTACTTTGTGTATTTTCAATCAAAACAACTTATAAATACATTAAACTAACTATATATATGATGTTTGAGGTGTTTATAACTTAAACTAGCATCAAACTACTCGTATTCATTCATTTTCAAGTAAAATGGTCTAAAATGGCCTATATTAGCCTATATTTGGTTCTAACTTTCCTACTTTGTATATTTTCAATCAAAACAACTTATAAATACATTAAACTAACTATATATATGATGTTTGAGGTGTTTGTAACTTAAACTAGCATCAAAGTACTCGTATTCATTCAATTACAAGTAAAATGGCCTAAAATGGCCTATATTAGGTTCTAACTTTCCTACTTTGTGTATTTTCAATCAAAATAACTTATAAATACATTAAACTAACTATATATATGATTTTTGAGGTTTTTATAACTTAAACTAGCATCAAACATTTCGTATTCATTCATTTTCAAGTAAAATGGCCTAAAATGGCCTATATTAGCCTAGATTTGGTTCTAACTTTCCTACTTTGTGTATTTTCAATCAAAACAACTTATAAATACATTAAACTAACTATATATATGATACTTAAGGTGTTTATAACTTAAACTAGCATCAAACTACTCGTATTCATTCATTTTCATGTAAAATGGTCTAAAATGGCCTATATTAGCCTAGATTTGGTTCTAACTTTCCTACTTTGTGTATTTTCAATCAAAACAACTTATAAATACATTAAACTAACTATATATATGATACTTAAGGTGTTTATAACTTAAACTAGCATCAAACTACTCGTATTCATTCATTTTCATGTAAAATGGTCTAAAATGGACTATATTAGCCTAGATTTGGTTCTAACTTTCCTACTTTGTGTATTTTCAATCAAAACAATTAATAAATACATTAAACAAACTATATATATGATTTTTGAGATGTTTATAACTTAAACTAGCATCAAAGTACTTGTATTCATTCATTTTCAAGTAAAATGGCCTAAAATGGCCTATATTAGCCTATATTTGGTTCTAACTTTCCTACTTTGTGTATTTTCAATCAAAACAACTTATAAATACATTAAACTAACTATATATATGATGTTTGAGGTGTTTATAACTTAAACTAGCATCAAACTGCTCGTATTCATTCATTTTCAAGTAAAATGGTCTAAAATGGCCTATATTAGCCTATATTTGGTTCTAACTTTCCTACTTTGTTTATTTTCAATCAAAACAACTTATAAATACATTAAACTAACTATATATATGATGTTTGAGGTGTTTGTAACTTAAACTAGCATCAAAGTACTCGTATTCATTCAATTACAAGTAAAATGGCCTAAAATGGCCTATATTAGGTTCTAACTTTCCTACTTTGTGTATTTTCAATCAAAATAACTTATAAATACATTAAACTAACTATATATATGATTTTTGAGGTGTTTATAACTTAAACTAGCATCAAACATTTCGTATTCATTCATTTTCAAGTAAAATGGCCTAAAATGGCCTATATTAGCCTAGATTTGGTTCTAACTTTCCTACTTTGTGTATTTTCAATCAAAACAACTTATAAATACATTAAACTAACTATATATATGATACTTAAGGTGTTTATAACTTAAACTAGCATCAAACTACTCGTATTCATTCATTTTCATGTAAAATGGTCTAAAATGGCCTATATTAGCCTAGATTTGGTTCTAACTTTCCTACTTTGTGTATTTTCAATCAAAACAACTTATAAATACATTAAACTAACTATATATATGATGTTTGAGGTGTTTATAACTTAAACTAGCATCAAACTACTCGTATTCATTCATTTTCATGTAAAATGGTCTAAAATGGCCTATATTAGCCTAGATTTGGTTCTAACTTTCCTACTTTGTGTATTTTCAATCAAAACAACTTATAAATACATTAAACAAACTATATATATGATTTTTGAGATGTTTATAACTTAAACTAGCATCAAAGTACTTGTATTCATTCATTTTCAAGTAAAATGGCCTAAAATGGCCTATATTAGCCTATATTTGGTTCTAACTTTCCTACTTTGTGTATTTTCAATCAAAACAACTTATAAATACATTAAACTAACTATATATATGATGTTTGAGGTGTTTATAACTTAAACTAGCATCAAACTACTCGTATTCATTCATTTTCAAGTAAAATGGCCTAAAATGGCCTATATTAGCCTAGATTTGGTTCTAACTTTCCTACTTTGTGTATTTTCAATCAAAACAACTTATAAATACATTAAAATAACTATATATATGATGTTTGAGGTGTTTATAACTTAAACTAGCATCAAACTACTCGTATTCATTCATTTTCAAGTAAAATGGCCTAAAATGGCCTATATTAGCCTATATTTGGTTCTAACTTTCCTACTTTGTGTATTTTCAATCAAAACAACTTATAAATACATTAAACTAACTATATATATGATGTTTGAGGTGTTTATAACTTAAACTAGCATCAAACTACTCGTATTCATTCATTTTCAAGTAAAATGGTCTAAAATGGCCTATATTAGCCTAGATTTGGTTCTAACTTTCCTACTTTGTGTATTTTCAATCAAAACAACTTATAAATACATTAAACTAACTATATATATGATGTTTGAGGTGTTTATAACTTAAACTAGCATCAAACTACTCGTATTCATTCATTTTCAAGAAAAATGGCCTAAAATGGCCTATATTAGCCTATATTTGGTTCTAACTTTCCTACTTCGTGTATTTTCAATCAAAACAACTTATAAATACATTAAACTAACTATATATATGATGTTTGAGGTGTTTGTAACTTAAACTAGCATCAAAGTACTCGTATTCATTCAATTTCAAGTAAAATGGCCTAAAATGGCCTATATTAGCCTATATTTGGTTCTAACTTTCCTACTTTGTGTATTTTCAATCAAAACAACTTATAAATACATTAAACTAACTATATATATGATGTTTGAGGTGTTTATAACTTAAACTAGCATCAAACTACTCGTATTCATTCATTTTCAAGTAAAATGGCCTAAAATGGCCTATATTAGCCTAGATTTGGTTCTAACTTTCCTACTTTGTGTATTTTCAATCAAAACAACTTATAAATACATTAAACTAACTATATATATGATGTTTGAAGGTGTTTATAACTTAAACTAGCATCAAACTACTCGTATTCATTCATTTTCATGTAAAATGGTCTAAAATGGCCTATATTAGCCTAGATTTGGTTCTAACTTTCCTACTTTGTGTATTTTCAATCAAAACAACTTATAAATACATTAAACAAACTATATATATGATTTTTGAGATGTTTATAACTTAAACTAGCATCAAAGTACTTGTATTCATTCATTTTCAAGTAAAATGGCCTAAAATGGCCTATATTAGCCTATATTTGGTTCTAACTTTCCTACTTTGTGTATTTTCAATCAAAACAACTTATAAATACATTAAACTAACTATATATATGATGTTTGAGGTGTTTGTAACTTAAACTAGCATCAAAGTACTCGTATTCATTCAATTGCAAGTAAAATGGCCTAAAATGGCCTAAATTAGCCTATATTTGGTTCTAACTTTCCTACTTTGTGTATTTTCAATCAAAACAACTTATAAATACATTAAACTAACTATATATATGATGTTTGAGGTGTTTATAACTTAAACTAGCATCAAACTACTCGTATTCATTCATTTTCCAGTAAAATGGCCTAAAATGGCCTATATTAGCCTAGATTTGGTTCTAACTTTCCTACTTTGTGTATTTTCAATCAAAACAACTTATAAATACATTAAACTAACTATATATATGATGTTTGAGGTGTTTATAACTTAAACTAGCATCAAACTACTCGTATTCATTCATTTTCATGTAAAATGGTCTAAAATGGCCTATATTAGCCTAGATTTGGTTCTAACTTTCCTACTTTGTGTATTTTCAATCAAAACAATTTATAAATACATTAAACAAACTATATATATGATTTTTGAGATGTTTAAAACTTAAACTAGCATCAAAGTACTTGTATTCATTCATTTTCAAGTAAAATGGCCTAAAATGGCCTATATTAGCCTATATTTGGTTCTAACTTTCCTACTTTGTGTATTTTCAATCAAAACAACTTATAAATACATTAAACTAACTATATATATGATGTTTGAGGTGTTTATAACTTAAACTAGCATCAAACTGCTCGTATTCATTCATTTTCAAGTAAAATGGTCTAAAATGGCCTATATTAGCCTATATTTGGTTCTAACTTTCCTACTTTGTTTATTTTCAATCAAAACAACTTATAAATACATTAAACTAACTATATATATGATGTTTGAGGTGTTTGTAACTTAAACTAGCATCAAAGTACTCGTATTCATTCAATTACAAGTAAAATGGCCTAAAATGGCCTATATTAGGTTCTAACTTTCCTACTTTGTGTATTTTCAATCAAAATAACTTATAAATACATTAAACTAACTATATATATGATTTTTGAGGTTTTTATAACTTAAACTAGCATCAAACATTTCGTATTCATTCATTTTCAAGTAAAATGGCCTAAAACGGCCTATATTAGCCTAGATTTGGTTCTAACTTTCCTACTTTGTGTATTTTCAATCAAAACAACTTATAAATACATTAAACTAACTATATATATGATACTTAAGGTGTTTATAACTTAAACTAGCATCAAACTACTCGTATTCATTCATTTTCATGTAAAATGGTCTAAAATGGCCTATATTAGCCTAGATTTGGTTCTAACTTTCCTACTTTGTGTATTTTCAATCAAAACAACTTATAAATACATTAAACTAACTATATATATGATACTTAAGGTGTTTATAACTTAAACTAGCATCAAACTACTCGTATTCATTCATTTTCATGTAAAATGGTCTAAAATGGCCTATATTAGCCTAGATTTGGTTCTAACTTTCCTACTTTGTGTATTTTCAATCAAAACAACTTATAAATACATTAAACAAACTATATATATGATTTTTGAGATGTTTATAACTTAAACTAGCATCAAAGTACTTGTATTCATTCATTTTCAAGTAAAATGGCCTAAAATGGCCTATATTAGCCTATATTTGATTCTAACTTTCCTACTTTGTGTATTTTCAATCAAAACAACTTATAAATACATTAAACTAACTATATATATGATGTTTGAGGTGTTTGTAACTTAAACTAGCATAAAGTACTCGTATTCATTCAATTTCAAGTAAAATGGCCTAAAATGGCCTATATTAGCCTATATTTGGTTCTAACTTTCTTACTTTGTGTATTTTCAATCAAAACAACTTATAAATACATTAAACTAACTATATATATGATGTTTGAGGTGTTTATAACTTAAACTAGCATCAAACTACTCGTATTCATTCATTTTCAAGTAAAATGGCCTAAAATGGCCTATATTAGCCTAGATTTGGTTCTAACTTTCCTACTTTGTGTATTTTCAATCAAAACAACTTATAAATACATTAAACTAACTATATATATGATGTTTGAGGTGTTTATAACTTAAACTAGCATCAAACTACTCGTATTCATTCATTTTCATGTACAATGGTCTAAAATGGCCTATATTAGCCTAGATTTGGTTCTAACTTTCCTACTTTGTGTATTTTCAATCAAAACAATTTATAAATACATTAAACAAACTATATATATGATTTTTGAGATGTTTAAAACTTAAACTAGCATCAAAGTACTTGTATTCATTCATTTTCAAGTAAAATGGCCTAAAATGGCCTATATTAGCCTATATTTGGTTCTAACTTTCCTACTTTGTGTATTTTCAATCAAAACAACTTATAAATACATTAAACTAACTATATATATGATGTTTGAGGTGTTTATAACTTAAACTAGCATCAAACTGCTCGTATTCATTCATTTTCAAGTAAAATGGTCTAAAATGGCCTATATTAGCCTATATTTGGTTCTAACTTTCCTACTTTGTTTATTTTCAATCAAAACAACTTATAAATACATTAAACTAACTATATATATGATGTTTGAGGTGTTTCTAACTTAAACTAGCATCAAAGTACTCGTATTCATTCAATTACAAGTAAAATGGCCTAAAATGGCCTATATTAGGTTCTAACTTTCCTACTTTGTGTATTTTAAATCAAAATAACTTATAAATACATTAAACTAACTATATATATGATTTTTGAGGTTTTTATAACTTAAACTAGCATCAAACATTTCGTATTCATTCATTTTCAAGTAAAATGGCCTAAAATGGCCTATATTAGCCTAGATTTGGTTATAACTTTCCTACTTTGTGTATTTTCAATCAAAACAACTTATAAATACATTAAACTAACTATATATATGATGTTTGAGGTGTTTATAACTTAAACTAGCATCAAACTACTCGTATTCATTCATTTTCATGTAAAATGGCCGAAAATGGCCTATATTAGCCTAGATTTGGTTCTAACTTTCCTACTTTGTGTATTTTCAATCAAAACAACTTATAAATACATTAAACTAACTATATATATGATGTTTGAGGTGTTTATAACTTAAACTAGCATCAAACTACTCGTATTCATTCATTTTCAAGTAAAATGGCCAAAAATGGCCTATATTAGCCTATATTTGGTTCTAACTTTCCTACTTTGTGTATTTTCAATCAAAGCAACTTATAAATACATTAAACTAACTATATATATGATGTTTGAGGTGTTTATAACTTAAACTAGCATCAAACTACTCGTATTCATTCATTTTCAAGTAAAATGGTCTAAAATGGCCTATATTATCCTAGATTTGGTTCTAACTTTCCTACTTTGTGTATTTTCAATCAAAACAACTTATAAATACATTAAACTAACTATATATATGATTTTTGAGGTGTTTATAACTTAAACTAGCATCAAAGTACTCGTATTCATTCAATTACAAGTAAAATGGCCTAAAATGGCCTATATTAGGTTCTAGCTTTCCTACTTTGTGTATTTTAAATCAAAATAACTTATAAATACATTAAACTAACTATATATATGATTTTTGAGGTTTTTATAACTTAAACTAGCATCAAACATTTCGTATTCATTCATTTTCAAGTAAAATGGCCTAAAATGGCCTATATTAGCCTAGATTTGGTTATAACTTTCCTACTTTGTGTATTTTCAATCAAAACAACTTATAAATACATTAAACTAACTATATATATGATGTTTGAGGTGTTTATAACTTAAACTAGCATCAAACTACTCGTATTCATTCATTTTCAAGTAAAATGGCCGAAAATGGCCTATATTAGCCTATATTTGGTTCTAACTTTCCTACTTTGTGTATTTTCAATCAAAGCAACTTATAAATACATTAAACTAACTATATATATGATGTTTGAGGTGTTTATAACTTAAACTAGCATCAAACTACTCGTATTCATTCATTTTCAAGTAAAATGGTCTAAAATGGCCTATATTAGCCTAGATTTGGTTCTAACTTTCCTACTTTGTGTATTTTCAATAAAAACAACTTATAAATACATTAAACTAACTATATATATGATTTTTGAGGTGTTTATAACTTAAACTAGCATCAAAGTACTCGTATTCATTCATTTTCAAGTAAAATGGCCTAAAATGGCCTATATTAGCCTATATTTGGTTCTAACTTTCCTAATTTGTGTATTTTCAATCAAAACAACTTATAAATACATTAAACTAGCTATATATATGATTTTTGAGGTGTTTATAACTTAAACTAGCATCAAAGTACTCGTATTCATTCATTTTCAAGTAAAATGGCCTAAAATGGCCTATATTCGCCTATATTTGGTTCTAACTTTCCTACTTTGTGTATTTTCAATCAAAACAACTTATAAATACATTAAACTAATTATATATATGATGTTTGAGGTGTTTATAACTTAAACTAGCATTAAACTACTCGTATTCATTCATTTTCAAGTAAAATGGTCTAAAATGGCCTATATTAGCCTATATTTGGTTCTAACTTTCCTACTTTGTGTATTTTCAATCAAAACAACTTATAAATACATTAAACTAACTATATATATGATGTTTGAGGTGTTTGTAACTTAAACTAGCATCAAAGTACTCGTATTCATTCAATTTCAAGTAAAATGGCCTAAAATGGCCTATATTAGCCTATATTTGGTTCTAACTTTCCTACTTTGTGTATTTTCAATCAAAACAACTTATAAATACATTAAACTAACTATATATATGATGTTTTAGGTGTTTATAACTTAAACTAGCATCAAACTGCTCGTATTCATTCATTTTCAAGTAAAATGGTCTAAAATGACCTATATTAGCCTATATTTGGTTCTAACTTTCCTACTTTGTGTATTTTCAATCAAAACAACTTATAAATACATTAAACTAACTATATATATGATGTTTGAGGTGTTTGTAACTTAAACTAGCATCAAAGTACTCGTATTCATTCAATTACAAGTAAAATGGCCTAAAATGGCCTATATTAGGTTCTAACTTTCCTACTTTGTGTAGTTTCAATCAAAATAACTTATAAATACATTAAACTAACTATATATATGATTTTTGAGGTGTTTATAACTTAAACTAGCATCAAACTACTCGTATTCATTCATTTTCAAGTAAAATGGCCTAAAATGGCCTATATTAGCCTAGATTTGGTTATAACTTTCCTACTTTGTGTATTTTCAATCAAAACAACTTATAAATACATTAAACTAACTATATATATGATGTTTGAGGTGTTTATAACTTAAACTAGCATCAAACTACCCGTATTCATTCATTTTCAAGTAAAATGGCCTAAAATGGCCCATATTAGCCTATATTTGGTTCTAACTTTCCTACTTTGTGTATTTTCAATCAAAACAACTTATAAATACATTAAACTAACTATATATATGATGTTTGAGGTGTTTATAACTTAAACTAGCATCAAAGTACTCGTATTCATTCATTTTCAAGTAAAATGGCCTAAAATGGCCTATATTAGCCTATATTTGGTTCTAACTTTCCTACTTTGTGTATTTTCAATCAAAACAACTTATAAATACATTAAACTAACTATATATATGATGTTTGAGGTGTTTATAACTTAAACTAGCATCAAACTACTCGTATTCATTCATTTTCAAGTAAAATGGCCTAAAATGGCCTATATTTGCCTATATTTGGTTCTAACTTCCTACTTTGTGTATTTTCAATCAAAACAACTTATAAATACATTAAACTAACTATATATATGATGTTTGAGGTGTTTATAACTTAAGCTAGCATCAAACTACGCGTATTCATTCAATTTCAAGTAAAATGGCCTAAAATGGCCTATATTTGATTCTAACTTAAACTAGCATCAAACTTTTCAATCATATTTGCCAATAAATATATGTTTAGAAGTATGTACCGAGATTTACTTTGCTTTCTTGTTTGCTGGAATTTCTCCTTTCCCAGGAACAGTCTTAAAATGAGTCTTCAAGAACAACTCGGGAGCAGTAGGGAGTACTCCTCCTCTACTCTTTGCCTATAGACATTGTTGAACAAAGGCTTTATTTTTTACTCATACCGAAAATGTCATGTAAATTACACTAATTAGTAGATATGAAACATATTTACCATCTTCCTAGCATGTTGTGCCGCCGAAATAGAACCCTGAAAGTGTGACGGCTCAATTGGATTAGACAGGGAGCCACCTCTTCGGTTCTTCTTCCCCTTTTCAGATTTTTCCCGAAATGTTGGCTCTTCACTTCTCTTCTTCATGTCTTCGTAGATCGTCTCCCCCAACCATTTTGGCCTTTCTTTGGCTTTCTTAACCACCCAGTATCGCAAGTCTCTCAGACGAGATGAAGCTTTTTTCTTGTAATCCTTCCTCACTAGGCCTTCTAACTCAGGAGCCCATTCGTAAATACCCTTTAGTCAAACATTAAACAAAGATATTAATAAAGTAATATAATCAATTTCATTTTTCATAATTCGATTCATACATACTGTGAAAATGTTCCACCAATGCATCTTTGTTGTATTGTCGACCTCACTGTAATTGAACCAAGGTTGTCGAAAATGGCCCTGGAAAATGTCAGTGATGGACCCACTAACCTTGTTATCATCAAACCTGAATTGAAAACCAAACAAACACGTGAATTGTGAATATCATTGCATACAAATATCATGAAGCATATAGTAGCTTACGAACTTACCACAATCCAGTAGGGCTTAAAACCTTTCTTGGTGCACGGTTCGAACCTTCACCTTCCTCCGTATGAGTGTTCGGAGTCTCCGGTACGTGGTTAACAAAGTCACGTGCCTGTGAATCATCTCCCTGTGTCTCTGGGATAGGGATCTGCCTTTCTTGTGGTTCTGGTGACTGAAAAAGCTCCCTTGGAATCAAATTCCCATGACCTTGGCTTCCACCTAAGCCATCTCCACCTCTGCCACCCTTAGGATTAGACATGATTACCTAAAAAAAACAACAAATATATAAATCATGGTGGATAAGATTAATCGTTAGCTAAATACAAGAACACACGGGTACAAACATTACCATGTATCAAGCTTAAGAAGTAAGAAAATCATCAATAACATAGTGGGTTGGAATATCTTAGTTTCCATTAATATATAAGAGAGTGTGTCTTGTAGAGAACACAGATTAAACTTATGGTCAAATAAAAATATCATAGTAATCTTCACTAGCAGTTCAAAAAATCTCTAAACTTTTTCATGGCAGAAGGAGCATCATTGATACTTATAGAAGTCATGACTTGCCTTATATTGACCCCCAACATCCCACACATCCAAAAAGTATACGTCTAAAAGTATCAATCTAACAAACCCATCTACACTCAAGTATAGGAACAAAAAATCTATGTGGCTGAATTTTAGATAGCTATGATTTATGAAATTGAGAATGTGTGCATTGTGGACCCTTCACAAAGTACTGTGACAAAAATGCTTGTAGAATAAGGGAAAAGAACATACACCCTAGTACCCTACTGACATGCTGGCAGATATGTTCAATGATGACTGAACCTTATCATGGGAGTTCATCCAAACAATCTCCAACACTATAATACATAACAGTAGCACCAAATTAGGAAAGAGAAAAAAATTGATTTAATCCTCAGGTACATGCAGGAGTAATAGCAGAAATAAAGGTTGCAACTTGCGTCTGATCAAGCAGGCAGTATTATAGAGGAGTGCACTCTCAAAGGGCAATGGCCAATGGGAGATTGTTACCTACTTAGCTTAGATATATTTGAAGCCAAATTCTAACAACATGTAAAAAACATAAGTTCATAACACATAAAACCAGCAAGAAAAATATTATGATCCCAATACTTAATCAAGTAGCACCACAAGATCAGAATTGAGAACTAATCATACCAACTCATATCACATGTCAACCAGAAATCAATAACAATATTGCATTCAGTGTTCCACAAGAAATTAATTCAAGCAAAAAATTGATCGACTAAAACTCAAGCGCCAAATTTGAGCAGCGAATTTTCACACATATAAAAACAGAAAATTCAAACAACAAATTCAGTGATATCTCTCTCCATGACTCCGTCATATCTAGATATATATTTATACATACCTAAAAATATCATAAAAACCTTGATTTCAGTTCATTTTCGCAGTAATCTAAAGTTATACCAATATTACAACTTCCACTTGCAAATTCTAGAAAATTCCACACAATGAAAACTAAAACTAAAAAATAATTAAATAACAGCACCTGAACAATTGAATTATGATGAACAGATTCAAGATTGGCAACCCTAGCTTCCAGTGCGCCAAAAGTGTCCTTCAACTGATAATAAATCAAAATAAATTACAACGAAAAGATTAAAGAAAAAACGCGTACGTGAAATTTAAGGAAAGAGAAATTAGATTTGAGAGAGAAAATGATCTTTGGAGAGGTATTACCGGCGGCGAGGACCGGCGTACGGTGGTGTTGGCCACCTATATCCCAAAAACCCAAATTTTAGGGTTTGATGAGTAACAAAAATTGAAAAAAAAATAAAAAAAATGAAGCTTCAGGAATTACCGGCGGCAAGGAGAGCGAAAATGGGCTGTCGCCGGTCGTTGGAGGAAGGTGGAGGTAGCCTTCAATGGCTTCTTCCATTCGCGCGCCCTCCTTTCCCTTTCGTGTTTTGAAAATGAAATGAATACAGTCGTTTAACAACAAAGAGGAATTCAACTTTATTTTAACTCCTTTACAACAGCGACCGCTTACTATTGTCGTTAAAGATAAAAAAAATCTAAAATTTCATAAAATTAAATCAACGACGGCTTTAAGCGGTCGTTAAATAACAACGACTGCTTCTACCGTCGTTTTTTCTTAAAAAGCAGTCGGTGACCACCGACTGCGTACAGCCGTCGTTAAATATCATAATAACGACCTTTTATTGAACCGTCGCTGTGCAGCAGTCGTTGTTTTAGCATTTTCTTGTAGTGTATCTATCTCTCTTCTGTTTTGGGCCACCCACCCCCACATCACCCCATGCACTACCCACCACCTTCTCTTTCCTCTTTTCTCTCCTCCATTGCGCTAACCACCTTTCTCTCTCCCCCACCCCTTCTCTTGTCTCCATAACCCATTTATACTTTTCTCTCTCTCACGGCTGCCTTTCTTCTTCCCCTCCCATCTCCTCAGCCCAAAATCAACGTCTGACAAAGAGGTCACAAGCAAGTGAGCAGGAGACATTTCTGGCCTTTTTATCTCTCTCTCCTTCCTAATCCTTCCCTTCGTCAATCACTCTACTATACCCATCACAGTCCCCACAGTTCTCCCTTCCTACTTTCAGTTTTAGTTACGTTGCTGCAATGCCAACTTCTCCATCAGGTGCTCCATCTTGTTCAACTAAATTGCTTGGTTGACCAATTTTATGTTGTTGTCCTAATTTTCTCTCTCCTCTAATCGTGTTGTCGGTGTTGTTGCACGCTATCACAGCTTGTCGTTGCTCTTGTCGGTGTTGCTCTATTGGTCGTCATCTCTCCTCTCCTCCTTCTTTGTCGTCGCTGCTCGTCGTCGTTCTTGTCGGTGTTGCTCTATTGGCCGTCGTGTGAAGCAGTTGATGTCCTCATTCCACTAGCTAGTAGACTAATTGTATATTGTTGCTATTGAATTGTTGCGGTTTTACCTATACGCAGCAATAGAATGCGTGAGAATTTTAAAAAAAAGCTTGCAAAAAACCATAGACTAAAATATTATTAATATTTTATATATTGATGCGGTTTCTCTAAGGAACCGCAGCAATATCCCGTGCAAGTTCTTTAAAATAAACCCTAGGGTTTGTCACGCTCATCCTGAGACCCTCATCTTATCCTCACGCCTCTCTCCTCTCTCAGACCCTCTCTCTGTCTCATCCTCACACCTCTCATCTCTCATCCTCAGACCCTCTCTTTCATCCTCTTGCCTCTCATCTCTCGTCCTCTCTCATCTCTCGACCTTTCTCGTCCTCACCACCACCACCTTTTATCCTTCCTCCCAAACAACGGAGAAACGCGCTCCAACTTTGTTAGTCGACACGGTCCCAAACCACTCTCATATTTTTACGTCGTGGCTAAAGAAGAAAGAAGGCCTTGATAAGAAAGGCTTTGTACGTTTGGTCGCTCGCAAGTCGTTCCCTCCAACTTCAGTCGCTCGCCGCCGTCAATTCAAGCTTTTTTTATGGTAGCTTTCAGTCGCTAGTTTTTCCCCTTTGTTCGCCGCCTTCGACGAGTTTTAAGGTGGCTCCGACGAGTTTCTCCTCTCTGTCCTCTTTGTGTGACTAGCAGAGACGGCTCGAGTATGGATAGCAGTGAAGTAAAATTTTGCAGATCTAAAGAAATAATTATATTTGAAATGTTCTGTATTGTACTTTTTTGAACAATGTGTATTGAATGAGTTTGTGAGGTTAGTTTCATGTTAGTTTCATTTTTTCTTTTAGGAAAAGTTTCATTTTCTAGTCTACTGTAAATGTACTTGTTCTCTCCTACATAAGTTGTAAAAATATCATTTATATAGATTTTTGAATTTAATATGCAGTTGTAGGCGTGTTTTTATTTTGCCTACGCGGTGTGAGCGCGTATTAGATTTGACTACCCCACTGTAATGGTTTTATTAAAAATTATTTTGAAAGAAGTCGCCAACAATTCTTTTTAGGAAGAATCATAAACCTAACTAGATATGGGAAAAACATAGGGACAAATTATCCAATGTAGATTTCCCCGTCTTGACTCCATAGATGGTCAAAATGAACCAAAGATTGAGTTCGGGGGTGAGGGTACGAATATAGTCATAATGAACCACATTCGCCCAAAGTTGGCCTCTACTAAATATTCATTACAGATTTTATGCCAAAGAATAATCATATAACGTTTTAAACACCCTATAAATATTTAGTCTAAGTAGGTTCAGGAAACACATAAAAAGACTATTTTTTTTAGTCATATGTTATTAGGCAATCAATATTATAGGGAACCTAGCAGGTTGTCCAAATTAATCTGATTAATATTATAACAATTCTTTAGGTCTTTGATTAGCAATAATAACATGTGCGTGATAAAAATATTAATGCGGGACAATCATATAATATGCATAGAACAATCAGGCAAGCATATAATATACAAAGGCATGAATAAATATAATATGAATTTAAAATAAAGGAAAGTATAGAAAAAGGGTTAGAATATACAGTAGAGCGATTTTACATTAAAGATCTACATCATGAAAGAATACTGTTAGTAACTTCAATATAAAAATAATTTATTTAAGGACCTCAGGATTATACCGTGGCTTGGGTCTGAGAGATTGACAACCTTCAGGACGAGCAATCGTGAAGCCTGTAAATCTGAATGTCTGAAAATATGTAGATTGAATGTATTTGTGTTTGAAAGGTATGAATTTTGTAGGGAGATTTTGTAATTTGTAGAGAGATTCGTAAAGTATTCGTCGAGTTCGAAGTGTGTTAATGTGAAAAATCCGTTCTTAAAATCTGTTCGGAAATCAAGCCTATTTATAGGGAAAACGGCACTGCGCCTCACGCGATGGCTGCGTCTGGCGCAGCTGACGTGGCAAGCGCATGACGCGGCATGACCAATAAAAAGTGTACACGTGGTACGCGCTTTTAGAAAAGATAAGAAAGAAATTCCGCGTCTCAAGCAGAGAATTGCGCTTGACACGGGACTCTACATGAAACAGAAGTCTACGTGGCAGTTATGGTGCGCTTAGCACAGCCTGTACGCTTGGCGCAGCCTACGTGGAAGTGCACATGGCAGGACACGTGCACTCAGCACAATCAACTGTGCTCATCACAGTCAGCTCCGCTCAGCACTGTAACACCCCGTATTTTTATACCTGCTTAGTAATTATTTATATTATTTTAGTTTATCAAAAAAATAATTTAATATATTACTTCATTAAATATATTTTATTTCCCATTTGACTTTATTTTAGAGGTGGTCAAAACAAAATCCTAGATTTACTAGGTTAATTAAGTACCAATATATACCATACTAGTATAAGGAGAGAGAAAGTAAAGAAGAAAAAAAACAAAGGAAAAGAAAAAGAGGAGGGTCTCTAATACTGCTCCTTAGTTCCTCCCAACCAAAACCCACGATGCCTAACTTCATTGTCTTCAACCTTCAACCATCATCAAACTTACAAGAAAGTTTGTCAAACTTCATCAATCATTGAGTGTTGTTCATCCACCTTCATTATCTCTCGATTTTGTTGGAGTTTCAAAGAGGAAAAATTTTGGGTTATTTGGGCTTGCAGTTTCGGGTCGTGAATCAAATCAAAGAGCGGTTTTGGGATTCCTTTTATAGAGTAATTCCACCCTATTACCTCCCCCTAATCAAGTAAGATTCTTTGTCATGTTTTAATTTCAGTTTTGGCTTCATTTCGAATTGGGGTTTTGTTTGTTTAGGGTTCTTGAGATAAATTGAATTGGGGTTTTTGATTATGAGTGTTGGGTGTTGCTTGATTGAAAGGATTTTTGTTTATTAATAGTAAGTTTATCAACAAGAACTGTAACTCGTAGGAATTACAGGTCAGATTCGTAATTTGTATTTTTAGACAGTTTATGGCCGTTTTTAGCCTAAATACTATTTCACAAAAGTTGTTCGTATCGAAATTTCACCCAAGATAGGCTCAAGAAATGTTTCATTTGGAGTTCATAAGAGAAAGTTATCCCTATATTAAGTTTCTGTTGAAATTAAATATAATACATGTTATTTTCATGTGGAATTAGTTGGGGTAAAACTCTAGACTTTCATAGATATATTTTGAAATGGGATTTTGAGTATTCACATATACATTATAAATCTTAATGTTGATTTTATATAAACTAAGTGAGAGTCTTAGTATTGTTAGTATTAGTTAGTTATGTCATTTGAAGTAAGATGTTGATATTTATAAAGTCATAGTTAATCAAAGCTCATTAACCAGTTAAACCAAGTCTATTATTACATATTGAATATATATATATATATATATATATATATATATATATATATATATATATATATATATATATATATATATATATATATATATATATATATATATATATATATATATATATATATATATATATATATATATATATATATATATATATATATATATATATATATTTATATTGTAGATTTCGGCCTCATTGAGGAGCCGTACTGATTAAGATAATCACTTTATTCTGTGTTTTGAAAAGGTAAGATTCTTACCGAAACTTTCTATAGTTATAAGAAAAGTTTTAAAAAGGTATGTATCTCATTTTGGTTAAGATTGGTTTGAATGGGAAGAAGTTCTTCCAAGGTAGAAAGTTTGGTTTCCGAACCACAGATACAAGGAGTTACAATAGGTTTTGTGCTTTCAAGTTGTTGAGATTACCTATGTGGTATCTCAAAGAAATAATTTTCTGATTTTAAAATGGTTGAGATTACCTAAGTGGTGTCTCAAGGAAATGGAACTTTGTCGGGTTTGTCTCGACATTACAGATTAGTTGGGGGGCACGTTGATCAGTGCCTCGGACTTAGATCTTCTGCTACGGTTTGACCGTTTGTGGGGTGTGCACACTAGGGGTCTTTGTCTATAAGTTATCCGGAGGGCCTAGCTAGCCCAAAGGCAAGGAAAGTTTGTTCCATTCCATAGGTTTATAACTCCTCTTTGTGAAGGTAAAGGAAAGAAATGATTTATTTTAAGGAAAATAAAGAAAGGATTTGATTTAGAAAGGAATACAAGAAAAGGTTTTGTAAAGCTTACTACTTATTATTTTTTGATTCAAAAGAAGATGATTTGTAGGATATATTATTATCCTACCTGTATATATGTTTGGCTTTACTGTATGAATCTTGCTCAGCCAGTTTGGCTGATACTACATGCCCGATATGTGCAGGTACATGAAGATCTTACATGTTGGGTGTGGGGTGTGGGCTGAGAGCAACGTTCCATCAACTTTTACTAGTTAAAGTTATAGTAGTTCTTTATCCGCTGCACTATTTATGTATACATATTATCATTTTGGGACTTAAGGTTGTAATATTAATTCACATAAACCTTTACTTGACTGGACTGTAATAGTTTAGTTAAGTTTTGTTTTGACTTAGATTCAGTCTACGTAGCTTATCCTTAACGGTTATTCTCGCAATAACTGTGGAATAACACTTTTGGAATTTCGGGTAATTATGCATGGATGTGGATCCTTTTGAGCTGGATAAGGATTATTGAGAATTTGGAGTGCTGGTTTTATTGAAGGAGGTTTACAATTGGACGCGAGTCCTAAATTAAATTTTAGGCAGTCCATATTTCAGACGGAGCTCTGCCGATTTTTCTGTAGAATTTTAATATCATTTAGTTTAGATAGTAACTCGAAATTCAGGGGTGTTATAAGCACAGTCAACTGCGCTCAGAGCACCGCCTTGTTTTTGATAGTTTTTTTTTATATAAACGCGTTTTAGAGATTTTCTTTTGTCTTTTAACTCCGAAAATCTGATTTTACGGGATAAAATCTTATTTTGACCTAAAAAAAATATCTTTTGAAAATATTTATTTATTAAAATAAATCAATTAATTATCAATTAATTGGGCTTTTCAAAGATTTGGGCTCAAATACAATTAATTATCATGAATAATTAATTGGGCTTTAAAATAGGACTTTAACACTTTTCGAAATGGTTTTGAATAGCTTTTCAGACTGCTCTGCCCTTGGATCGGACCAATTAAGACCACGGTATGTTTCATCATCGGATCCTTAAATGGGGAGACACGATTATGTGTCTACAGAAGTACATTGTATGTTAAGTTTTTTTGTGTTATAATTGCACTCTAACACATACAAGAATGAGAGAGCTCCTAGAAGATTTCTATTTTTAAAATTTTCAATTTTTTTACCTGCACGTATTATTGCGGTTTTGGGAAGAAACTGCAACAATAAGTTGACATATTGCTGCGGTTTTTAGATTTACTTATTGTTGCTCCCCGATTTGCGGTGCGGCGAAATCTGCAGTAATACCCCACTTAAAAATCGCAGCAATATAATATTCTACTAGTGTTCTATTGTTGTCCCAATGCTCTATCCTGGGGCAAGGATTAAGGGGTTGTTCAGGTTTCAGGGGAGGGCGTTTTGGGGTGGAGTGGGTCATGGGCTAAGGAAGGGGATGGTGTGGTTTCGTGGGCCGGGTGGTGGGAGGGGGTGATGTTTAGGAGTAGGGAAGGGGTGGTTATGGAGGTTTGGGTGATGGGTGGGTGGGGTCGGCTGGGGTGATGGATAGGGGTGGCTGGGGTGGTGGTTCTAATTAACTAGGATTAATTAGGGTTTAAGTAGAATTAATTAAGACTAATAGGCATTAAATCCAAATTAACTTAATTAAGTTATATAACCCCTAAGGCTCTGTTCTTTTGGATTGAATTGAACTGAACTGAACTGAATTTGTCTGAACTAAACTGAATAAACCTGAACTAAACTGAATTGAACTGAAATGAATGAAAACTGTGAGAGGAAACTAACTGAATTAAACTAAACTGAACTGAAATGAATGAAAACTGTGAGAGGAAACTAATTGAATTAAACTAAACTGAACTGAACTGAACTGAATTTTCATTAATTCAGTCCAAAAGAACAGAGCCTAATTAACCTAATTAAACTCTAGTCAACTCCAACTAAATCCTAATTACCCCTAATTAACTTAACCAAAAGAAGGCTCAAACCCATTTGTTCTCTCTCTCTCCTCCTCGTGTCTTGTTCAAGAACTTGTTTAGTGTGCTCTTCATGTCTTCTTGAGAATCAACAACTGGAAATTTTTCATGCTTATCTCTGTTTAGGCTAGAAATCCTTCTTTCACCCTCTAATTAATCAATCAAAGAGCTTTTGAGAATATCCCAAAACCAAAGACTAGTGAAAAAAATCTCAAGTGACATAAAACAAGTGATCTGGTTTATCCTAAATCGGACCAGTTAAGGTTAACTGATCCGGTGGGCCAACATAACCGGATCAGTTAACGTGGTTGGCTTTTAATATGCATTGGACCTTCAACACATCATTCATCCTCTCACTAGATCTCCTCCTCTCCTCATACCCTTAACTTATTTAGGGTTTCTCACTCATCCTCTCCTCTCCTCTCCTTTATCTCCTCTCCTATTCATTCCAACTGCTCTCCTACTCATCCTCTCCTCTCCTTTCTCCTTTCCCATCGAAACTTGCGACAACAAGAAGAAGAAGAAGAAGATGATGAAGTTGAAGGAGGAGAAAACTCTCTTCTCTGTATATCCTTTGGAAATGCCAACCACCACCCACAATTCGTCGTCGCTCAACTCGCCACCCGCAATTTACAACCACCACCCACCATTCGCCGTCGCTCACCCACGTCGTTGTCGCCTCTCTTCTCTCCTTGCTCAACAATTCGTTCCAGATCAAGAGTTAGTTCCACATTTATTTATTTTCGTTTTATAGTATAATATTTTAATTTTTGTTTTGATTAATTTTCATGTAATTTCATATAATTCCATATCTGAAAATTCTTTTTGTGTAATTTCATGTAATTCCAGTTTTTTTTCGTCTTTAGTTAGTTAAATTTTGTACTGTGTTTTTTTGTTCGGAATTTTGGATCTAAGGTTCTTAATTTTTTGTACTTTTGTGTAATTTATGTTTAGCATTTTGTTTCATTCGTAATGTTGGATTTACGATTCTTAATTTTTCATCTTCGTGTAATTTAGGATCTAAGATGTGTAATTTTTCATTTTTGTGTAATTATTTTATTGTAATTTATATTTTGTAGTTCAAATTCGTGTAATTTATGTTCTGCAATAATGTTCTTTAGTCTTTTTTCGTCCTTGTTTAATTTCGTTCTGAGGGATGAACTTCGTTCTAGGGTGCTGCAAGTTTAGAGTATGCATTTTTTTAAAATTAAAATTTACCCTCAACTTATCTGGTGAAGTGGTGAAAATCGGATGAGTTGCTGATAACGCCAAGGAAATTTGGGAGATAAAGGAGAGAGAAAGATAGAGAAGGATGAACATAGAGTGAGTGAGTGAAGAATGGAGTAAGAAATGACAAAATGACATCAAACAAAAGTGATATGGCGTGAAATAGATCATAAGTGACATGAAATACTCTCTCCGTCCCTTAATAGATTTTTCATTTCTGATTTAGCACTATTCATAGGTAAAGAAAATCTTTAAAAACAATTTTCAATATATAATATAAAATATAGTCATGTGGGCTCTTGTTTGATTCGTCTCATTGTATATATTTGGAAAATCAAACTTTTATAATTTTTACTAATTTGTAACTAAGGATATTAACGATACAAAATGTGCATTGGCAAATGTGCATTGGCAAACGTGTATTGGAGAAATGGAAAATCTATGAAGGGACGGAGGGAGTAAATGACATTAATCAAAAGTGAAATGACATGAAACATATCAGAAATGATATAAAATAAATGACAAAATAACATCAAGCAAAACTGAAATGATATGAAACAAATCAGAAATAATATGAAATAAATAACAAAGTGACATTAAAAACAGTGAAGTGGCATGAAATAGATAAGAAATGATATGAAATAAATGACAAAAATGACATAAAAAAAGAAGTCAAATGATATGAAATAAATGATAAAATGACATGAAATTCATGTCATTATTTGTGTAGTCCATGTTATTTTTATTGGAGTATGTATCATTATGAAGGATAAAGCATGGATTTATCCACTACTAATAGAATTTAGTGTAATGTGGAATCCAACTCAACATTAACAATTATGTTTTAAAGATCCATTAGGAGTGGCTAATCCACCCAGTATCTCCCATTATATATATTTGAGATTTTATTATACAATAAGTTATGATGTAACATGCTACACCCAAGATGTACTCACAACATATAGCATATTATAAGCCTTTTCTTTGCGATATAATCCAAATTATTTGTAAGCATATTATATCTTATATTACACACATTTGTTCTTTACATATGATATGCTTCAACCAATATATATTTGTCTTATACGTACTATCTCCCTCCTTCAACGAATTAAGGTTGGGGAAACGGAGATGCTGATGCTTTTTCCTTCCTCAGGCATACATGGTGTAATTGGTGTTTGTAATATCCTTTCTTTTTGGTATTCAATAAAACTTTGAATTGCCAAAAAAAAAATTAAGATTGACCTCTAATTGGTTGGAAGCCTTCCTTCCATCCCTGTAACTAAAGGTGGCCGTTGGGCGGGTAACCAAACCCAACACTGAACCAACCCGTAATAAGATCGGCCCAGCCAAGACCACCAGATGACCGAGCCTGAACCTACTCGGAACCACACAACCAAATGGGTTCTCGTGGGCCAAATTGATGGGTGAGGAAACTGGCCCGACACAAACCCTGAACCGAACTCAGCTCTGAACCGGACCTTGAACGACTGTACTTAACCTTGAACCGATCCGTTAAACCGGTTGAGAAAATGTATAAAAATTCTTCATCCTTGGCCAACAGTTATTAAAAAAAACTCTAGTGTATATAGGCGTTATCGGAATTTTTTTTATTGTGAATACTAGTGCATATGCAATTAAAATTTAAAAATTGAAACGCATTTTCATTTATGAAAAAAAACACTAAGCCGGTAGGCCAAACTTGAACCAGTCCAGCACGACCCGAACCCTGAATAGGGGTCGAACGGGTTCGGGTTTGAGAAACCCAACCCTGAACTTGAACCAAACCGGATAGGTGAGGTAACTGATCCAGTTTAGATTTATGTCGAGCTGAACAGGCCCGACCTACAAACCGGCCCAGCCTGGGCCTTCAAACATTGTTCCTCTTTCTTTGTAGTTTGTCCCTTTAAAATATAACTCCATTTATATATTGATGGGGTATAATTGCTGTAATTTTTGACTACTTTCCTCCTACCACATACACAATAAATGATACTCGTTCATAATATAACTATTAAAAATAAAGTAAAAAATAAGTTAATTAGGTGAATAATAAAAAATACAGCTTGTTTTTATTATACACCCAGGTGTACCTTTGTTACACATTGTTCATGTAATATCCTCTAAATAAGCAAAACATACTAAAAAAAAACTCCAAATAAATAAAAAACGCAAAAGCAAAAAAAATCTTAAATATTCCATACACATGATATACCATGCATCCATAAAAAAATGAGAGAGTATTCATTAAGGGGCTTTTATATTAATTTTGCCCCAGGCATCTAAACTACAACTCTACAAGTAAAGGGCCTGCCCGTAACTTTCTCTACCACCCTAACCTTCCTCTCAAAAGCCACCTTTCTACTTTTCCCTATTCAATTACGCGAACTTTCCTCACCACCCCAAACCCAACAAAAAAAATATAAAACAAAACGACTTTGACAGCCGGACACGTCATGACCTTTCCAAATTTGACATGTCACCCCTGGGCCCAAGTGTACACATAAAAACCAAAATTAAAAACAAATAAAACACTACAACGCATATATAAAACCCCCCAAAACCCTGAGAATGAAAAAACTCGTAACATCATTAACAGTTTAACACCCTCCACAAAAACAAACCCTTCTTCATCATTTTCATTTCAACCAAAACTTTTTTATTTTCTCTCTCCATTTTCTGATCAAAACATTTCCGACAATTATCCGGCCAACAATCATAAACAAAATAAAAACACCCCTACAAATATTCACCCAAAACGTTGCGTTTCATCACTTGAAAAAAAGTTAGTAATGTCGCCGGCGGCGGGACCATTGTCACCGTCCGAAGGAGCTCCGGCAATGTCACCGGCGTTCACCGGTGCCAGAGTTTTAACTCCGGCACAGAAAGACAAGGTGATCGAATGGTACCGAGGTGAGTTTGCGGCGTCGAACGCGATCATCGACGCCTTGTGCCACCACCTTGTACAGATCGGAGGTGGTGGGAGTGCCGAAATTCCTGCTGAGTATGAGGGTGTTTTCTCCGCGATCCATCGACGGAGACTTAACTGGATTCCCGTGCTGCAGATGCAGAAATACTTCACCATTGCGGATGTTGCTCATGAGCTCCGCAAAGCCGCGGCGAGGAGAGAGAAAATTGAGGCGGAAGCGGTCACGGAAACGGTTGTGGTAGGGAACAAGGGAGGAGAGGAGAGAGAAAAAGAGGTGGATGATTTTAAGATGGAGGGAGAGGTGATTGATAGTGATGGAAAATGTAATGGTAATGGTAATGGTTGTGTTAGTAGTGAAGGAGAGGATTCACCTGATAGTGAAATTACTGACACAGGTTAGTCCTTTTTCTTTTTTAATTTTACTTCATTATATTATTATTTTGATCATTTTTTGTTATTCTGAATTGTTATTATTTTTTCTGTGAATTTCATAAAATGTTACCGTAAGTTTTCATATACTCTGTTTTATTTGTGATTTTTTTACTATCAATCGTATGAGATTGGTTTGTGAATGCGATCGAACTTATAAGTTGGTAAAGTCTACTCATAACATGAGATTGAATCCCGTCTACATTATCGTATTTAGTGGTTCTCTAATTATTTTGCAATTTCATTCCTTCTGTTTTGATTGTTCAATTCTATCAGACAGATGAAATTTTTTTTATCGCATGAAAAGCAACAATGGAGTTACAAATAATAATTTTATGTTTTTGGAAATATGAGATCTATTACCTGCAAGCTGATTTATTTCCGTTCATAGTAAATATTGCCTTTTTTGTGGCACCAAAAAGTTAGGTGATTTTAATTAGTAAAACAAAGTAGGCTAAACTTAGTCTTAATAGCTCCCGTAAAATTATGAAAGTACTCGTGGTCTTTGATTACTTTAATCCTTGCTTTTTCAAAAGTCGAGTTTCATTAAGACTAGATAATATCATGTGATATATTGATTTCAACGTATTAAAATGTTAAAATAAAGATATTAGTTTTTGATTTAAAAAAAATAAATTAGTTCGTAATTATAGATATTCATGATTAATGTAGGTGAAATTTTTTTATCCTAGAGTTTCCTTTTGAAAAATGTTTTAATTTTTTTGTATTTAAGCATAGCAGTCCTTAAGCTCATCGACTTTGCTAAAATACGAGGTTAAATAACAAATGAGTAAATTAACATATGAGAGAGGAAGTATCTAATAGGAGTTAGGAGTACGTAATAGACTTTCAATTAAATTCGCAGTTAATTATGAAATTAATGCATAACATTACAATAGCAAATTCCGAAATTAAAACTAATAAAACTTTACTTTTTCATCCCTGGCTTTGTTTTATTTTGAGGTTAATGCGAAAGTACAAACCGTGAATGAACTAGGTGACGTTTTACCAAACAGTTCGACCTTTGTAGTACTAATCATTGTTTGTTTAGTGTTTAAAACTGCCATCACATTGGCGTTTAGCAAGTTAAATTAGTGTTTGGGTCATTAGTGAAACAAAAAGTATGTACTTTAATTAATTAATCGAGGAGTACGCCAAAAAATGTGGCACATCATTTTATTAAATATTTATTTTTCGAAAAAAAATTAATCGGAGATCCGAAATTCAATGCGAGATCACAATGATATAGTAGTACAAATAATGATGTTTTGGCCGGCTTCAAGTTGTTTGTTAGCGGAAATGGTAACACGCATGTTTTTTATTGGCTTCTTTTCCTTATTAATAAATCTGAAAATGAAATACACCCAACGAGAAATTATTAGGGTAGTTGTTAAGCTGAAAATGTCATCTGATTCAGCTGATCTTTTTTTAAAAATACCTTTATTCAAATCATGAAAAGCTTAGTGTTACTTTTTAATTAAAATCAGTTGAATATTGTTTGCGATATTAATGTAAATGTTTGACTAATATTTATATAATCCTTTTTTTCTTCCTTATTAGTTATTTCGACCCGCCTACTAAAAAGCGGTTGCCGGTAGTCTTTACAAAGCAGCTGTAACTTTTTTTGGTAAAGATTTGCAATGATAGAGAATCAAATAAAGTCGTAAAGAATTTTCAATTTGATAAAAAGTGTATAAGATTTAAAACGAGGATGATTATTTTTTATCAGTAAGCATAATTTAATAACGGATTATAAGCATGTAAATGTTGAAGGTCTAAGGCTAACCTTTTCGTAAATGTCTTCAGCATTTTATTTCTTAGATTCAGACTAGGAGTAGATATATCTTATTCGATGTAAACTTAGTACATTTAAGTCGACTTAGGTTCTGTTTGACAATACATTTAAGTCACCCTAAATGAATAGGTGCTAAAAGTTTAAGTCATCTAAAATAAATAGTCGTGTTTTGGGTAAGAGTTTAGGTACTAAAAGTTTAAGTCACCTAAAATAAATAGTCGTGTTTGGGGTAAGAGTTTAAATAAAATTTAAGCTCAAAATTGATCGAAATTGAGTTCTTTATCAAATATAGCATCTCAACTTGGGCGCTTTGAAATATTCAATTACCTTATCGATTCGGTGCTCTTTCATTACCTTATCGGTTTAATTCTATTTCAACTTATGTTCCCAAATATAACCTTTATGTATTCAAAGTTTCGATTCAATATGACACTCATCTTGAACCTAGGAGACAAATATAGGAGAGGTGTAACATGTACTCTTGAGGTACAAAAAATAGAATATCCAAAAGGTGGAACTAGTTAGATGGCCTTTCATCAAAAGAAGATTCCGAAGCATCCATGCTTTAATGGTCCCCGTGAAAGACCCGTATGGTGTTTTGCCTCGCTGGATCACGGAGGTAATGCTGTCCAAATCTGTATGGCTATGTTTAGTTCACCTGAAATTTTCTGATCTGAACTTATATCCGATCGATCCGATACGATCGATCCGATTCGAACTTATTTTTCCGATCGACGATCCGATCCGAACTTATTTTTTCCGATCGATCCGATCCGGGCTGATACGATCGATCGATCCGATCCGATCCGATCCGATCTTATCTTATCTTATCTTTTAAAAAATATATTATTACTAATATTATTATTACTTTGTATTTCATTACTAGTATTTATATTATTATCATTTTATTAGTATGCACAACTTTCAATAATAATAATAATAATAATAATAATAATAATAATAATAATAATAATAATAATATTATAATAATGATAATAATAATAATAATAATAATAATAATAATAATAATAATAATAATAATAATAATAATAATAATAATAATAATTATTATTATTATTATTATTATTATTATTATTATTATTATTATTATTATTATAATTAGTTTTTTTTTTTTTTGAAAAAGAGCACATTAGTATATGAACACACAATTACAAAATAAAAGACTAAGGGCTCTTGGGTCGATGGCATGATTTTTACCTCCCACATGGGAGGCCAATGTTCAAATCTTGGTGGAAGATATATTTTAATATTGTTGTGGGTGGGGGGGGGGGTTGGGGCTTGTGGGGTCTTTGAGGTGAGTGGCCTTCGCGAGAGCAAGCCCTGGGAAAACTCATCTTACCACGGGATTCCCGAAAGGAGCTCAAAAAAATTAAAAATAAAAGAACACTCATGTTTAAGGTCCGTTAATAATAAGAATTTAGGTAGTAATGAAAAGAACATATAATGATATTAAAAAAAAGAACATATACTGAAAGAAGCATACAAGATCTATTTAAAGAACACATTTTAAAAATAAAAGATAGATGTTATTTTTATATTGATGACATGTTTGGATCTAACTAACAACATGTTATTTGTTATATAAATAAATTGTTCTTTTTTATCATAAATAAACCTATAAATATATATATATAATCATATGATCTTGAACAAAATGGTAAAATATTACTTCTTATATCGTTGTGCTTTGTTCTATATAAACTTTGTATTTAAAGATAAGTTGAAATCCTTTGTAGGGAAAATTTTAAACGTGATGACAACACCATTGGGTTATCCCATACTACTCATATTTTATATAAACTAGTAATATATAATTTATATTATTCTACCAAAAATCTTTTAAAAAATAAACATCATATACTATTGTCATGTTCGTTACATGTACAACATCAAAAAAGAACATCACATATCAAAATTATTAATTAGAATAAATATAAAAAAGAACACTTATAAATGCCAAAAGAACATCTTTCTTCTTGAACACAAATAGCTTCAAATAGTGATATCAATGACATTTATAATAATAGCAACGACATTAATAATAATTACCAATATTAATATTTAATAATTACAACAAGGACAATAATAATAATCTTTTTGACAAATGTACTAGTAAATAGTAATATTAATAGTAATAGTAATTGTATAAAGTAGTAGTAGTAGTAATAATAATAATAATAATAATAATAATAATAATAATAATAATAATAATAATAATAATAATAATAATAATAATAATAATAATAATAATAATAATAATAATAATAATAATAATAATAATAACAACAACAATAATAATTATTACAATAACAATAATAGCATTAGTAATACTAATAATCATAATAATCATGATGATAATAATAATAAGTTTTTAAATATAAGCATAATCTGAACTTATCTGATCTGATCTGATCTGAACTTATCTGATCTGATCTGATCTGATCTGAACTTATTTTTTTCGATCGATCGATCCGAACTTATTTTTTTCGATGCTGAGTGCGATCCGATCCGATGCTGTACGATCGATCGATCCGATCCGAAATAAAGAAAAAATAAGGTGGCTCAACATGCTTTATATCTATTTACTCTTTTTCTTGACCTTATATGTTCGCATAAAAAGAGGAGGTAGGTGGGCAAATATTTAATATCTCCCCAAGGAAATAGTATCACCTAAGGGTCTAAGACACATACTACCTCCCCAAAGCCAAGGTTTGTTCTATTTTGGAGAATCCCATGTCTCTACTCTTTAGTTGTTTGACATTTGCTTTTTACGGTGTATGATTTAGATGTTTGATATTAGATTCCAAATTACTCCCTCCATCTTCTAATATGATACTTGTATTTCTTTTTGAGTGACTCAAAGTGTTGTTCTTGTTTCCTTTTTTAATTCCACATCTTTCCATAGTTTGACTTTAAAAACCACCACCAAGTTTATTTGCTACTTGAAATCAGTCACATATTAAATGTTGTTTTACTCATATTCTTCGTTCTAGTATCTCTTAACATCAATTTTTATTTCACAACATTAATTGTTTATTATTTTATTTTACTTACCTTAATTCTCGTGGAAAACAAAACAAGCACTATATTATAGATAGATGGATTATAAAAAATTAAATTTTGACAAATTGCTTTTATTAAGAAAGCCACATAAGCTTATAATAAATTTGGACATCTAATAATAAGACCCTGTTCTTTTGGACTTATTTTCAATTCAATTCCGTTCAATTCAGTATTTCAACTTAGTTCAGTTTCTCTCTGCAATTCAGTTCAGTTTCTCTCAATCTAAAAGAATGGAGCCTTAGATATTCAGCCGATTTCTTTATTTTGGGTGAGTATATTTTGCATTTCGAGGCTTACGAAATGCATGTTTGAAAATTTGACGTTTTATGGTACTCCCTCCGTCTTTTTTTAGTTACTACATTTACTTTAGCCCACAGACCAAGGAAATATGTGGGGACCATTGAAAAGTAGGGCAATAAAGAATAAAGTATTTGTCTTTTTGTGTGATGAAGACAAAAATAAAGATATAAAGGTAAATAATATGTGGATACCACATATTAAGGTGTTGTTTGGTTGGAAGCTATTTCCCTTGGAAATACAAGTTCCTAGGAAATACAATTTGGGCGTTGTGTTTGGTTTGAGGGAAATGAGAGAAGCATAGGAAATACAAATTCCAAGGAAATACAATTTCCCATGGAACATGGGAAATCACTCACCAAGCCCCCCCTTGGTGAGTAATTTCCTAGGAAATGCAATTTCCTATGGTGGCAACCAAATAATTTTGCCTAATTCCTAGGAAATAAACAAGGGAAAAAATTTCCCATGAAATGTAAATTCCCATGGGAAATTACTTCCCATGTGAACCAAACGAGGCCTAAAAGTAGAAATATTTGGCAAATGTAGCAACTAAAAAGAGACATGTCTAAATGGTAAAATGTAGCAACTAAAACTGACGGAGAGAGTATATATTTGTGGAACCTGACTAAAAGGTGTAAGGCTGTAAGGTGTTACGTTAGCAGACTAGTTTGGGGAGTATCAAAATGCCGTTCTACTTTTTGTTTTGAGGAGCTGCTTTTAATTGAGATGTGTGCACCTATCATTTATTTTGGGCGGCGGATTATGCGGGCCGTTTGATCTTTGGCCAGTCTGGTGTATTCTGTTTCTGTTCATCACGCTTTGATTGATTGATACCGCACCTAAATTGACCCTTTGACAATTGACGTTTAAGATTCCTTCCTCACTTCCTTGATTCCGTTTGATTTCTTAACAATATAAAATAAATTAGGTACTTTTAAAAAATTTGATACTACCTCCGTATTTTGTTAGTTGCACCATTTGCCTTTTTGGCACTATTCATCAACCAACTTTGTTAAGTTATCTCGCACCATTATATAAGAAAAAACATAGTCAAGTGGAGTCTTGTTAGATTCGTCTCAATGCGAGGATTCCAAATATCAATTTTTTATAATTTTTACTTACACCCAATTAGAGATACTAACGTTTAAAAAAGCGTCTCGGCAAATGTGAAAAAACAAACGGTGCAACTAAAAAAATACAGAGGTAGTATTAGAAAATAATTATTGTTCAAGTACTTCAATTTCTAGATCCCGAACAAGATGTATGCCAATTAAATTTAAGACTTGAGAACAGATTTTGTCTCAGTGTTAACAAATTAATATGGGAGCTCTATGTGAAAATTGAAAAAACAAAATTGAGACAAAAGATCCATTTTTTTAAAAATGAATTCCAAATATTAATTTAGGCATTGGATTTTATACTTTTACCTTCTTTGATGAGTTTAATAGATTAGGAAACTTTTCTCGATTAATGATTCTACAATGTTGGGATTTAATTAGGGGTGTTGATGGTTGGTTAATGGTTATAATGGTTAAGCGACATCATACATGTCAAAGTACTTGTGTAGTAATATACTCCATATGTCAACTAGTCACATCAAGCGCGTTACATACTCGTGAATGCTTACATACTTCCAACCTTGATATTATTTGGCAAATAGTAGGTTTAGAAGGTTCAGTTGTTTGTAAATTTTAGTTTAATTCATGTTTGTTTTGACTTGGAAAAAAACTTTTCCGGAATGCATCTTGCACATATTCTACTTGTTTTTTTCAGAGATGATTTATTGAGCTGCCAATTATGCTGTGAAAACTGAAAAGTATGTGTTCTACCAGTTAAGTTCTCTATCATATAAAATTGATTATTGATTTTTTACTGCCATCACTAATTTCTGCTCATATGAGTCCATAGTCTTCTCTCTGTTTTTTCTCTTGTATACGTTCTTAATGCTAACGATATGTCAGTGATTTACCCTTGATTGCAGGTTCCCATGAGGTACAGGCAACTCTAGATCACATTGAAATATGTGATAATCATGAAGAATGTGCTGCTCGTCGTGAGCAGATCAAGTTGACAAAAGGTTTCGTAGCCAAGGAGCCAGTGAAAGGGCACATGGCGAGTTCTTCTGTCGAAAGTTTAAAATATTTTGGTTAATAGACTAGTATATCTTAGAGATTTTTTATTGTTCTCAGAAGCTTAGCTTCTGAACGTATACTACATTTGCTAATGACATAAACTTGTAATTGGCAGGTAAATGTTGTTAAAGGACTCAAGATGTACGAAAACATATTTACAGATCAAGAACTTTGTAAGCTGAATGACTTTGTTGATGAACTCCGAGCTGCTGGTCAAAATGGAGAACTCCTAGGTGTGGCTTCTTCAAAATCTTTAGAAGTGACAGTATCAAAGTATGCAGGTCTTTATTTGGGTTTCTAAGTAGTTTTCTTTAATATGCAGGTGGCACATATGTTTTGTTTAATAAACAGATGAAGGCGAATAAAAGGGAGCAAATTCAGCTTGGTGTTCCGATATTTGGACAAATAAAAGATGACCCAACTCACGAGCAAAAGAGTAAGATCGAGATTCAAAAATTACTGAAATTTCTTACTAATCAATATTCCTGAATAAAAACTGCTAGTGCTACATTCACCAAATGTATGTTGATGGAGTGTTCTTTGTCGATATCTGCAGGTAATATAGAGCAAATTCCAGTACTTCTTCAGAGCGTTATTGATCACCTTGTCCAGTGGCACGTTTTACCAGAAAATAGAAAACCCAATGGTTGCATTATCAACTATTTTGAGGAGGTAAACTTTCTCATGTTTTCAACTGGTGATCCAGATAGTCTTTTACACATAACCACTCATATTATGACATTAATTAATCCTCCTGTATTTCTTGTTCAGGGAGAATACTCTCAGCCTTTTCTTAAACCACCTCATTTGGACCAGCCACTTTGTACTCTTGTACTCTCTGAATCAACAATGGCATATGGACGTACCCTTGTAAACGATGGTGATGGGAACTTCAAAGGACAACTCATGCTTTCTCTGAAACAGGGGTGAGAGGCACCAGTTGTATTAGATACTCCGAGTTCCCTTTTCTTTCGTTATTCGTCTGTTACCTCCATGTTCTGTTAGTCTCATTCAATTGGATGTGTGGAACTCTCATTTTGGCAGGTCTCTTCTTGTCATGAGGAACAATAGCGCGGACATGGCAAGACATGTCATGTGTGCATCCCCTAGTAGAAGGGTCAGCATAACGTTCTCCAGGATTCGACCAGACAGTGTCCACCACCATCATACTGCACCACTTAGTCCTCTACCTCAAGCCATGACTATGTGGCAACCCGGAATGCCAAACCCACAGGCAATGTCAAATGGAGATGCAATGGATGTCATTCCAAAATGGGGTGTCATCCGAGCCCCACTGGTGATGCTTGCTCCCGTGCGCCCAGTTGTTATGAATGCGAGAAGAATGCCTCGTGGTGGTACCGGAGTGTTCTTGCCTTGGGCTGTTGGATCAAAGAAACCAGCAAAACATCTCCCTCCACGAGCACAGAAAGGACGATTCCTTTCATTTTCTCGGATAGAGGAGCATGTTTCTGACACCATGTCTGACCCAGGCGTGGAAGGAAGGGTAATGTGATTATGGAGTAGATTCGGGCAGCAGCAGCACCAGTTGGCCTGAGTAATGTACATCCGGAGGTGCCTCAATATGTACAAACAAGGTATATGATGCTGCTTATTGCCAGTTCTAGTGATATTTCTTTGATTGTTTTTCCTTACTTTTGGGTGGTTCAAGGGAATAGATTTAGGTAGTAGTGCTGGTAATTTTGTACCCTTTTTTCTGCAATGTTTTGCTAGGCTTTTGGTGGGTTTAAAGCATTGAGTTTGAGAATTTAGAGTTTGGGTGAGCCTGTATGAAAGGCAGGATTTTGTATCTATGTTTGTGAGCATTGTTTTTCACCCCTATTTTTAGAATGCACACTGCATATATATATTCTCTCTTTTCTGGTGTTACAGATTATAAGTAAAAGCTGAAATTTTTTCGGTGTCCCAACATTGATGCACATGCCCTTACTAAAACATATACTAGTAACCTAATTGGTTTCTTTTTTTTAACCAAAAAAAAAATTGGAATTTGCTTGGAGTTTATATACTGAGCTTAAGTTAGGCCTTGTTTGGCAATTGGCTGGAAGCTGTTGGCTGTTGGCTGCTTGGGTTGGCTTGTTTGACTGGCTGTTTGGGTTGGCTTATTTGACTGGCTGTATCATATGGCTGATTTTATAAATATGTTTGGTAAATTTTGTTGTTGGCTGTTGGCTGTTATATTGTAAAATGACCTAAATACCCTTCATTTAATAAAAATGTAGATGTGATAGAATTTATAAATTTATAGATTAATTAGGGTATAATGGTAAATTGATTAATAAAAAGGCAAAAGCCAAAAAGATCACTACTTTAGGCTTAAAAATGTTGCACTAAAAAGCCCACTACAAAAGTGCCACTTACCAAACAAAATTTTTAAATTTGGACCAAAATAAAAAAGCCAAAATCCAAAAATCCAAACACCCCTATGCCTAACTCAATTCGATTCCGGAGGTTTTTGGAGGTTCTATTTTACCATTTTGGCCATATGTGTGTATGGGCTACTTGACTATTTGGCATTTCATAAGTGTGCTTGCATGTCAAACCGAGTAGTTGGCAAGCCATTAACCAATAATATTTTGTGGCTGTTTGACACGAGCAAAAGCCAAAAGACAAAAGAAAAAGTCAAAAAGTCAATGAATGAAGAAGTCAATCATAAGCCATTTGACTTCGCAATATACGTGATCAGGTAAATTCCTACAATTTTCTAGCTAGAGTACACCTATCATCGTAAAAGCTCTCCATCAATGGGTTTACATTTTTGAAGTACATGAAAGAGTTATGACCTACTTATTCTAAATACATTACTTATGTTGCTGTGGATTGCCTCATATAATTTACCAACAATGTTTTTTTTGTCATGGGACTATATTTTAATTCAATTTTGCCTTTTCTTTTCTTTAATACAATATTACTCACTACCTCCAATCACATCCAATATTTTTACCTTGACATCTTCAAATAGCTCACTCTATATTCCCTTCTTAATCTATGTGCCAAAAGTAAATTATTAATATATTTGAGATTGAGGGATGATAATATACTAAATGGGAGACCAAGACATGCTATCACGCTGTGTGTTGTTTGTTCTCCGTCGATGACACAATTTCACTTCTGCTGTGACGTGATATTGTCTTTGAAAATTAGGTTTACCTACAATAAAAAAAAACCATAAACCAAGTACTCAAGCTTACACTCTTATACTCCCTCTAACTTAATAGACTTCACATTTGATTTTTTTCAAAGTCAAACTTTATAAAATTAGATCATAAATCCTCACAAATATATAATAACAAAATATCCCCTCAAAAAAAATATAATAACAAAACATTGTTAGGTTGGTTCTTATTATATTATCTCAACATTTCAAGGTATAAACTGTAATCTCATTAATTTCACCCACTAATACTCCCAGTAGTTATCCTTAATTGTCGAGATGTTGATTGAATGTGCATGAAGCAAGTATTTTAATTAAATGAATTTATTTGAGAAATAACTAAAATTAATTTTTTGGCATAATATTTTTTCCAATTCATAATAGTTGCAACGTTTGCATCTTCACGGTGTCAATGCATAATCTTGACTACTAATATATTCTAACTACTTATTTGTGATTTTTTGTAAATAACTAGAAATAGGCATTGAAATCATTTAATCAAGATCAAACAATTTAATTAATATAATTATAATTAATACTAGGAAAAAAACTAAAAATGTGTAAATTTGTCTACCAAAAAACAAATTTGGCTTTGATATGGCGCACAGCTGAAAATGATGGGTAGGGATGCGAGAAAATGTCTGTAGTGCCAGGAAATTGTACTAAACATTACATCGTTGAGTGAGTAACACACAATCATTGGTAGTGAGGTTGGAACTTGGAAGCTATTTGATGTAATAGTATACTGAAAATGACATATCTTTTTATAAGGTCCATCTGATGAGGAGCACCATGTGCAGTTGTGAATCATGCTAATAAGCCTTGGCTAGAAATGTGGCGCTCTTAGCTTTCTTGGACCACGTTTTTGCACTTAGAATTTGGAAAAGAAAAGATGGAAATTGCCTTCGATGCGTTGTTGGATTTGTCTTATGATTGCCTATATATACAAAGTTGTATAATAGGCACTTACTGTTATTGGAAAGGTTTCGATGGTGCCATATACCATCCAGGCATCCATGTGTACATGTTGGATGAGACGTAAGAGCATATACAATGGCTGATCCAAAAATTTGGATCATCAATTATTTTAATACTTCTTCTTTCTTCCACCTCACTTATGATCTACTATTAGTTTTTATGGTTTTTTTACCCCAATGGATGATCTACTATTAGTTTTTATGGTTTTTCAACCGTTGGATTGCTCCTCTTGAGGCCATTAGATGGTTGTCAACTCACCATGCATGGGGCCTGCCATTTATTCTCTTTCATGACCTTTGGCTATGATCCGACTATGATTAGATCATTGGGATGATCTGATCATCCTTCCCTCTCTCCTCTTTTTTTCTCTCTCCTAATCGTTTATTATATTTTTCTCCCTTTTCCTCATGATCTAGCTTGTAGATCATCCAATGGGCTTACTCTAATGGGATGCAAAAGAGGGAAGCTATATAGGCAGGGGAATAAGGCCCCGTTCTTTTGGATTGAGATAAACTGAACTAAACTCAACTGAACTGAACTGAAATTAATTGAACTGAACTGAATTGAACTGATAGAAACTGAATTGCAGAGAGAAACTGAACTGAACTGAACTTAACTGAACTGAACTGAAATTAACTGAACTGAACTGAACTGAACTCAACTAAATTGAACTGAAAATAAGTACAAAAGAACAGGGCCTAAAGATTTTTGGACTCTAAAAGTCGACGAAGGAGTTGTCTTTTGATTAAGTTGGCAATCACCATATTTACTATAGGGTTATTTATGAATATAAATATATTTAAATATTTTGGGTGGTTCTAATGTTATGCTAGAAACTAATTACTTATTCCGTTCTTTAAATGATGCAACATTTGCATAGTACACACTATCCGATGCACTATTTTAATCCTTGATATCTTTAATTTTGTATAAGTAAAAATTATAAAAAACCGATATTATGAAAGTCCACATTAAGATGATTTAAATAATGGTTTTTTCACCATATACCCTTGACAAATTTTTTTTTGCACCGTATACCCTTTTAACTTTCCAAATTCACCATATACCCCTCACTTTTCGAAAAATACATCAACTTACCCTTAATGACTAACGGTGTTAGACTTCCGTTAGTCATTAGGCCCTAATCTTCTCCAAATCCTAATTAACTACCCTAAACCCTAAATAACCCTAAACCCTAAATAACCCTAAAAACAATAACAAACCCTAAAAACCTAACTAACCCTAAAAGCCCACCACCCCACCACCCACCCCCGAGCGACCACCCCCAACAACCCCAGCCCCACCACCACCCACCTCCCCCACCACCCCCACCCCCCGCCCGCAACCTCGCCGGCCCACCACCTCCACCCCCGCAACCTCGCCGGCCCCTCCCCCACCCCACCGGATTTTCGCATCTTTGACCCCCCCACCCCACCGGATTTTCGCATCCGTGACCCCCACCCCACCGGATTTTCGCACCCCACCACTACCGATTTTCGCACACCGCCCCTCCCCACACACCCCACCTTCCCCTCCCCCTCCCTCTCCCCTTCCCCCGCCGACCCCACTCCCCTCCCTTCCCCTTCCCCTCCCTGCCATGCGAACCCCCCTCCCCTCCCCTTCATCAACAATCATCTCACCACAACACGACCTACGCATCATAAATCCGCCACCTCCTTCGACAATAAAGCCACCACCTCATTCGTCAACAATTGGTTGCAACATCAACAAAGCCACCACGACCATCAACAAATCGTGGCAAAGATCCTCACCAGTCGCTTTTCGCCATCCCCCTAATTTCACAATCGGAGACCTTCGATTATATCATTGGTTCTTAATTTCACAATTCTACAACAAATCGAAGCAAAACTAAAAAAAAAAAAAAAAAAAGAAACTGGAGTATGAATTATGGCAAGTATTGAAGAGAATTCCGGGTTCTTTGCGGGGAGGGGGAGGGTTGCGCGTCGGCGAGGGGAAGGGGAGGGGGGGCTTTGGGGAAGTGGGGAGGGGGGATTCCGGGGTGGTGGGGAGGGGGGAGGTGGGCCGCATGGGGAGGGGTAGCTTCGGGGTGGTGGGGAAGGGGAGGGGGACTGGCTGGGTGGTGGGGCAATGGGGTGGTGGGGCTGCTGGGTGGTGGGCCACTGGGGGGAAGGGTGGTAAGAGTAAGGGTTAGGGTTAAGGTATTAGATTAGGGGTTAAGGTTAGGATTAGAGGTAGATTTTGGTTAGTTAATTAGCGTTAGAGGGGGGATTAGGGGTTAATGACTAACGACGTTAGCCTTCCGTCCTTCCGTTAGTCATAAGGGTAAGTGGATGTATTTTTTAAAACGTCGGGGGTATATGGTGAATTTGGAAACTTGCGAGGGTATATGGTGCAAAAAAAATTTGTCAGGGGTATATGGTGAAAAAACCGTTTAAATAACATCCCACTTGATTATATTTTTTCTTATACATTTGTGAGAGAATATGGAATAAGGTAGGTAGATGAATAGCGGTCACTATGCAAATGTTGAATACTTTAAAGAAACGGAGGAAGTACAATCTATAAGTACTAATCTGATGAAACTTATTGCTAACAATATTTAAATCTGATAAGATCACACATCATAAGTAATTGAAAAGGATAAGGAATAACCATAAGTGGTTACTTAGAGAATTTTCCGCCAATAAAAACTTAAACGGACCTAGTCCACAAAATATTTAGTGTGGATCTGATGGTAGTACATGTCATTTATAATAAAAAGGTCACTATAAAAAGACAGATATACAAGAGGAGTAGTTACAGATTGTAAAGGGTGACTATGTGAGGAAAAAAGTTACTATGTTATAAAATGTAACTTTCATTATAATAAACTAATGTAAGAAAGGGTGACTATATGAAGAAAAAAATATCACTATGTTAGATAATGATTGATTAGGGTAACTTTAGATTATAAAAGGTGATTATATGAAGAAAAAAAAAGGTCACTATGTCACTTCATCACATGGGTGGCTTTGGTCCACGCAAGACTAACTCTTTTGCCCAAGGAAAAAGGAAGGAAGGGATATCTTTCAAAGATGTTATTATTCTTCAAAATATATCTAATTAATTGTTTATTATATGAGGATATCATCTTTTAGGAAAAGATAACGACAGTAAAGAAAGAAATATCTACCCTAATCCTCTGCTTTGGGCGGCACCCATAGTGGTGAAAAAGAGAGTTTTTCCCTTCTTTGTTCTAGCAAACAACTTCTGGTTCTTGTTCGTTTCTTAGTGAACCAAGTAGAGGAACTACACTTGAAGTTATTGATCCTCATTCTTGGATGGTGAAGCACTATTATAGCAACGAAAATCACGTTATATGAGTATGATTCCTAACATAATGATTAGTATTAGTTTATGCCTGAGATCGATCTTGGTTAATTTGATGTTAAAAGTAGTTTTATGAAATTATGCTAATATCACTAAGTTCCTAGAGTGATATAAGTAAGCCTCTTGCATAAGTAATATCAATCTACTTGAAAGATTAAATTTTTATATGCTTGTTGTGATTATTTTATTTCAGTTAGGGAGAGTTTATATTATATATTAATACTACATAACTATAGACACATAAATTGTCTTACCTTTTAGTACCCAATGATGAAGCATAACGTCGTCCTAAATGGTCCGAAGAGGAGCAACAGAAAGTCTAGTCCAAAATCAATTTTGATTTCAAAATATGTTTCGAAAGTCCATTTGAAAGAAAACCCAAATTAAAGTCCAATTATTATTCATGATAATTGATTGAATTTGCAAATAAAATTTTCTACTAAATTATTTTCATAAAATCATATTGTATGATTTAAATTTGTTATTCAACTGTAAAGATTGATAAAAGACAAAATAAAACTGTTATTTAAAGATGAAAGCAAAATACGGAAAATGTAGCAAATGTGCGCTGCACGCAAACGTAGTGAGCTAGGCGTAGCTGGTATGCGTGGAGCATATATAACTGTTGTTTTGTAGGGAGAGGAACCCATGCGCTAGGTGCAAGATGCCTTCATGGAGCGCCAATTTATTTTTCTTTCGCAGCACGATTTTTTGAAATCCTAATTTCGTATTTGCTCTTAATACGATTGTTTTACTTGGCTTTTTCCTACGACTTTCAACACATAATACACCTATTATTCAATAAATTCAAGACTCTAGAACCTCCAAAAAATATTCTAACAAATACATTCAAACACGCAAACAAGGATATTCATTCTTCCTAAGTTCTTCATTCAAACTCTCTCTTTCAAGCTAAAGAATGATTCCTAAGACGTCCGTACATTTAGACCTAGCGACAAAGGTATAAAACCTGAGAATTGATGTTATGGTTTTATATAGATTTTTTCCCCCTATTTATAAGCTAAAGTGTGTGTCAATGGTGCTCTATGGAGCCATTTTATGCTAACTTTCTCCATCTAGTTGAGGTTTTCTATTTTGTGATGATTTGTAGGTTTTAGGGAACTTTTTCCCTATTCTCTGCTACTCTATGACTGCCACAGTGGATTGGAGAGGTTCAAGAGCACATATGATGAGTTCTGAGGTCCCGAGGATACTTTTCGAGGCCTTGGACAAAAGAAGAATTGAAGACTTGGCGTCTGAAGCCAAGGAATGAAGAAACGAGGCTTCGCCCAATCCCATCGGGAGCCTGAAGCCCGATGGGCGGCCATCTTTGCCATTACCGATTTTTATTGCGGGCCCGATCGGGTAGTGGTGGCCCTGTCGTAATGCGGTGATATGGTCTGATCGGGCAGGTTGGCCCGATTCCATCGGGCGGGTGTTGTGCGCTCTGCGTGCGTTTGCGATAAACTTGGCCCAACCATTATGCTTGCTGTGTGCTGTGGCCCGATGCCATCAGACGGGTCAGCCCGATCTGATCGGGCGGTGGGCTGTTCCTGCAGCGTTGAGAATTTGCAATGAAATTAAGTGGCCCGATCTGATCGGGCGGGTTTGGCCCGATCGGGTGGTTGTTCCGACTTCCCTATTTTTATATTTTCTGGGTTATTTTCGTATTACTTTCCTTTCTGTTTTAGGTTTAGTATAAATACGAAAAACATAATATTACTGAGACAACTTTTTGTTTTCCCTAATTTTCTCTAGATATTCACAAACCCTATTTATTGCTTTTCTCTTTGGATTCAAGATTCCACCTTTAGATTATTCACAAGTTTCAATATAGTTCTTCAATTTGGTAATCTTTTCTATTTCTTTCTCTATTATTGCTTAGATCAATTTCTTAGTTATTTGCAATTATTCCAAGTATGAATTTTTATATTGATATTATTATTTCTTTCATAAATATGTGTGAGTAGTCCTCTTTCTAGGGTTGTGGGGATCTATGTATGTAATGAGGGATTGATAGATTAGTTGAATTGCTTTTTATTTCAATTGCTTCCTATGGTTGAAACGTTCATGCTGGATTTATAGATTAGGCCTGATTTATATTTCTACCTTCGCAATACTCAATCTACTTCGAGAGAAGAGATACCGTATATGCTTTCAATCATTAGGCAGAGTGATCCTTGACCATGTGAGAGCGGCTAGGTGATCTTTGAGGGAGGTAATGTTCGAGAGAAATTGCATGTGCCGTAGGTAAATTGACTTATTAGGTAGTTGTTATTCGTCCCTGATTTCCCGAATTGTATGCATAGTGATCCATGATCCTAGTTCTTTATTAATTGATTTATTCCCTGATATTCAATTCAGCTATTAGTTTAATTTAGTTATTAAAAATCCAACCTTTTGATAGTTAGTATAGTAGAATAGTTCAGTTTAACTAGTAACGCCATTCACTGCGGATTCGACCCTGCTTGCCTTACTACATTAGTCGAGAGACATGTAGGTTTATTTTTGATAGTACGCGACTGACCTGTCAAGGATCAATTCCAATTTAGTTATTATTTAACTATCGATCCACTTTTCATGATGTAGGAATTAAAGTTACAAACCCATGTGACTGTTTGTAAATAATTTTGTAATCTTTCTAGTTCTCTTCTTATGATCTTTTGATGATATGATTAAGCCTACTTTATGCCTTTTTAATGCCTTTTTATTTCCAATTATATTATTACATATATTATTATTTGTTAAATGAGAACTGCAAATAGTGAAATCATGCCTAATAAGATAATCTAGACAACCGATCTAAGTACCTAATAATCTTGTGATTTAATAAAGTGATCACCAATAATTAGATCTTATGTGTTAAACACCCGACCTTTAACATGGTTTTTTATGCAATTAATCGATCTATGTGCGTTAATTTTTGCAATTTAAATACCTCATTGGATAAAGTCAAAATCTCTTTTTTTTCAGTTTATTAGTTTTCCTAAAAATTGATTCACGACTCTTTTTCGATCGAAAACATTTAAAAAATTTGTAGGCTAAAACATGATTTTCACAAGCCTACAATTTGGCGACGCCATTGAGGATTTATTCATTACAATATTAATTTTCTTCAAAATTAAATGTTTTTAAAAAATTTAATTGGTGAAACTCGAAAAATTCAATGAAATATTCATTGCGTATTTTGTTTAGATATATTGCACCTACTTTCCCTGCGAAGTCGTAAATTCCTCTTTAGGTAATATTGCTATCCTACTAGCGCATGTTCTATGCGTGTGATACCCTAGGAGGTTTACGCATTGTCCTTTCAAAACTGTTCATGACCAATAGTTGTGGATCTCTGTCATAAGCAAACCTACACAACCATGTCATTTGCTCTCTTGTTCCTGACTTGAAGCATGGAGCGAGTCCTAAACATCACCATCTTTTTAAACAAAATTATGAAGTGTTGGATCATTCTCTCAGTCATAGACCCTTTTTAACTAATCCTAAACCTTACCATAGTTCTAAAGCATAGATCTTGACTTTAGGTTGGAACTACATATGTTTTCTTGCGTATTCGACATTCTTGATTGCTTGTTTACTATGGTATAACGTTGCATTCTTCTCGCATTAGCGTAAAAAGATTGAAAAACAACCAACACTTCGTCAAACTGCAAAATGGCACCCCTGAGTAACGTGTGCTCCACGAACGTTACTTGCGCCAGACGCAAAACCCTTGCGTGGTGCGTAGCGTGGCTGCATGGCACACACCATAGCTACGTCACACGTAGCTTCTTTTTTGACGATTTATTTGCCGGTTCTCAATCTGTCACATGCATCGTCATCCATGATCACTTTTAGGTCGTCTTTTCAAAACAAAAATAATCTAACTTTAAGATAAAAATTAATCTTTTTCCATGCATATAATCTAAGATCGAGTCCATCTAGATAAATGATCATGCTAGAATTTTAAGTCATCACCTTATCTTATCCTATTATCCCCTTTCAATCTATCTTTTTCAAAATATTTTATTTTATCCTATCATATCTTATCCCCTCTCTATTTATCTTTTTCAAGAGATCTTTGAAAAAAATTACTCTTTTTCAAGATTAATGAATATTATCATCATCAACCTTATCTTTATCATCAAACATCAAATTCTTTTTGTAAGAAAAATCAGTATCTATTTTACTTTCCCTCTATATCTATCTTTTTAGGATATATATTCATCTTTATAATTATCCTCCCTAACTTTAAAAAAATATCTTTTTTTTTTTCAAAAAAAAATCAATCTTGTCATATTCAATCTTACCTCTAAATCGCATCTTTTTTTTTTTCAAAGAAACCATCTTTTCTCAACTAACTTCAATCCTTTAACAAATTTATTTTTCAAGAAAAATACTCTGATCCCACCGCTTTTTGAAGTTCTACTCAGTTAATGTAGGCACAATATTTTAGGCAATAGGAGAGAGTATACTTTTTGGGTCCACTTGCATTAAATAAATATAAATAGCGAACAAAAGTGGGACATAAACCAACTAAATAATAATATTTCATATGCCAGTTTAGGAATAAAGTAAAGTGAGTAAAATTTCACAGAACGGAATGAAACGGAAAGTAAGCAGAACTTCACAGAACGGAAGGAGTAATAAACTTCTTTTTCAAAGAAAAATCTTAAAAGTGGTCCATTTTAGAAAAAAAAAACGAATTCCAAAAAATTCTAGCCCATGTCTACATTTTCATGTAGGTCCAATTAAATTTTAGCTCATGTATGCATTTTCATGTAAGTCCAATTAAAGTCTAGTATGTCCGCATCTTCATGTAGGACTAAGTCCAAGTTTAGTCTGTCTGCGTTTTCATGTAGGCCCAAGTACAGTCCAGGTCTAGCATGATAGCCCAAGTCCAAGTCTAGCTCATATCAGCATTTTCATATAGGCCCAAATCAAATTCTAAGTCTATATCCAGATCTTCGTGTAGGCCTAATTAAAGTCTAGCTGCTATGCATCTTCATGTCGGCCTAAGTCCAAGTCTATAGCCCGTCTGCATCATCATGTACGCCTGTACACACATAATTTGTCTCCCCATTTTAGTATCAAGTGATAATACATAGATTCATCCTATTAGGTCCGACCCAAAAGAAAGAGCATGCAAAGAGCTAAAATTCAAAATCTTTTTGAAGGCCAGGGTCTTTTTATTAAGATAAAAGGTTCCAAGCCCATTTTTAAAAGCCCATCTACTAATTATACTTGATAATTAATTGTATTTCTTAGAGTTTATACAAGATACGTGTATACAAGGTACGTGTATGTATAAGAGTTTTCGACATAGTATCATGTACTAAAAATGTTTTTCGAGCTTATTGTCATGCTTAGAGAGCTTTGATAGTTCTCAGGCAAAATTGTTTGCAACGAAATATAGCATGTTTCTGTATGTAAGTGTTGTGTGGAAGCATGTGATTATTTATTTATTATGTATTTGTATAGATTATTGATACAAGCATGTAAAGGCACTAGTGGAATAAAAGCTCATTTCCTACTTAAAATATGCCCGCATTTGTCTAATAAACGCAGCCTTTATAGAACCTATGAATGGATTGGAATTAATCATTATATTAATCCATAATTTATTATTTTATTACTCCCTCACAAACATAGATTTTAATAAGGTAGTGGAAGGTATGTCTTAATGACATTGCTTTAATGTTGATTTTGTTATTGAATTGGTAGATTCTATGATTACTTTTGTTTATGAAAGATAAATTGTATTTATTTGTGTGGTGGTGATTGTGTTGTGGTTGTAATTAATGTTGGTTATTCATTAATCAATTAATTACTTAATGCGAAAAAGAATGAGAAATAAAATTCTAGATTTGTAATAGCCCGCTCTAGATAGCAGCTTAATTAAGACGTAATACTACTAATTACGGAATTAAGCCACTAATAAGAGATGCAGTTAGGGCAGACTTCCGCACCTTGCCTGCTAGAGAAAGATAGGAAATCTGATAGTTCTAAGCATAATACGAAAATAAGTTGAAGTGAAATAATTATTACAACATATATCGAGCACCTAATTTAGAAATAGGATATACATGATTACGTTGTCAAGATTATGGTATACAATAAATAATATTATAGCAGCGGGACTAAACATATTGATCACAATTCAGATTGACAAGCAGAAGCTAACTCAAATATTAACTCTAATCCTGCAAAACAGATGAATCTGCCCCCACTACGACAGGTTCATGGAACAAAACAAGTCAGCTTATGCTGGTACACAAGTCCCACCACTTCCAAAAATAATAAGGTGGCTGAAATTAAGTAACCATCTCTTAATTATACTCAATATAGAATACTTATACTTTTCATAAATACATTTATATCTGCTCAAAATACGTTGATACTTGTTCAAAAGTACGTTTATACGTTCCTTTAAACTTTCATATAAATACATTATATATCACGTTCCAAAGATTTACTTCAAAATATCAAATATCATTCTCAAATACTTAACACAAATATTATCCTTCATACTTATCACAAAACATAACATAAATCACGGAAGGAACACGAATTTAGATCAGGGGCTAAGCCATGTCTCCAAATCAACTTTTAAGGGACGTCTCCCCACCTTTGTTATACTCTGCTTGAAAGAATTTTAGGTTATGATCTTACTTTATGAGTAATACTCGCTCCATAATATTCAATGAGTAATACCTGCTCTACAAATATTGTTCGTCGCTGCTTTCAGAACTACTTCCCTCATAAAGCAAAACATATACTTATACTTAATCCATGCATATTACTCAAACACTTATTTGTTTTTTTTTTTTTTTGAAAGGTAAGAAAAAGAAGGTTAGGAGATCCTCCGCACGAGGGGAGCTCCCACCTTATCAGTTACAAGGATGTTTTGTAGAGTGGAAGAAGTACAATCTTCTATACAGAAATTACTCAAACACTTATACTTAATTCATAAAACTCAAATACGTATTCTCATAAATTTATGCTCAAATACTTATACACAAATACAATACTTATACTGAAATCATTATGCCCAAATACTTTTACATAACTTAAATATTATCAAACCATACCTTTGAAATAGATTTTGTCATGCCAAGTTCCCCCTATTTACATAATGAAAAATTCGGGATTCTGATGGTTTTCTCTTGCGAATGATAAAAATTCACATAATGAAGTTTTATCGACTTGGGTCATCACAAAAGACAATACTTAAGGTGAATAAACAACATCTAAGGGTTATCCAAAAAGAGTTTTACACTAGTGGAAAGAAGCCTATCGGATCCGGTCAAAACCAGGCTTACGGATACGGTTTTGGTCCGGATCGGGTGGGCCCAGAGCAGCTAGAATTGATCAACTGATCTGGTCCAAAACCGGAGCAGTTAAGCACCCAAAAAATTTATTTTTTTTTGCATTTTTTTATTCTTAATTGATACAAAAACAATTGTGGTGGGAAAAAAGTATCAATACTCATTTATTGAGGCAAAAATCTCATTTTATTGAGGCATAAATAATTACATATACATAAAAATTGTTACCAATTCTAATATTAAACATCAAACTAAAACATGCTAGATATTCTACTATAATAATAGGATCCAAAGTAAGCTTGAGCCAAGCATATCCATGATACATATGGCTTCCAGAGATCCAAAACAATTCAGTGAGTTTGACATAGTAAACGACCATCAAGGAAGGCTTGGGAGTCTTCTTAACCATACACATCAAACCATGGATATCTTCAATCGAACGAAAAGCTTCCTGTAGGAGGAAAAAAAAAAAGAATATTACTACATGATCACAGCAAGGTTCTCAAATTTGGAAACAAGAAGATAACCACATAGCAAATAACCCAGATCTATAATGCTTAAAATATCTTGTCACAAAATCCTTAGTGTAGATCGCACTCAAAAAGCTGAGGTCAAGAAATTTATTAGTGAAAACATGATTTTTGAACAAACAAATGGCAATAAACATCACCAAACTAAATAATTAGGGTTCATACAATTCATTATTTAGCATTATTTTACTGGTGACAACCGCAAAAATATACAACCCAACGTAGACCAAAATGCAAGACATGCTCAGGACTCGCCACCAGATAGCTGTCCGATAAATAATTTGATGAAAGGTGCAAAATCACTTCCTATTGCCAGTCCTATATAACAACTAACAAGCTACTCTCACCACAGAACATATGCATTATCGCCTTCATCACAGATACATTATTGAAGAAACATGCCAATAAGGCCAAACTTAAGGAGGCTCCATACCAGACTTCTGGTGCAAGTTTAGTTTCTTTTTTAATTTTGGAAGAGCGGGGTTCTTAAATCTAAACTAAGAATACAGCCTCCTAAACCACCAATATAAGTGCAAAAAGGCTCTTTTAGCTTTACCACAAAACTTCAAAGATAAGTTAGGAGAAAAAAAATTCAATTTTCCTTCATCACCTCGAACAATAAATCATCAACTAAGCGATTATCTACACTCATTTCTTCAGCTTCAGCAGACTGGGAAAAGGAAGCCACATTGCCATCACCATAATGAAAACAGTTCACCAGAATTACAGAATTAGATTTTAGTGACAGCATATGTTACCTTCAATTTCTCTCTCTCCCTAAGCTCTTTCCTCCTTTTCGCATACAGCCGGTTCAAAAGTCTGATTCAAGGATCATCAGTCATATTTCGCAAAGGCTCTAACTTATCCTCCTAAAACAATCAAATCTGCATTAACATAGTAGACAAAATAAAGAGGCTATGTCAAGCACACACAACATTGCAAAGCATCAGAAACCTGTGTAAGATCATCAGGCAAACAGAATATCTCACGTATCTCCTCCGGAGTTTTGCTTTCAATCATTCATGCCAGAGCACAACTTGTTAGTTCAACCAAGGGCTTCAAATGCAGGCTATCAGCAGCAGATGCCAACGCACAGAGCCTTTTTGTATCCATTCGGATGAACTTGTCATCAAAGGATTTCCGTTCCTATGGATATAAAACCATATGTTAGGTTCTAGATTTGCTTAGCATCTATGAAAGTAAAGAACCTAGAACAGGTGATTTCTTTGTAGAACTTAGAAACAATTTCACTCATTGGCTCTGAAGGACCTATCATAAATTATCATTCCTTGTTTATCCAACATAAAACGTTAGAACCCGCTTAAAGTTCAAATATATTGGAGTGGGATAAAAGCCACAACCATTAAAGAAATAGGTCCAAACCTTATTAGAATGTCCTGGAACTTGATGGAAGCGGCAATAATCAAGAATTAAACTTAACATGGCAGGATTGACTCTTTGTGGAAGACAAATAGCATGACTCTTAGATGTGCCCTTTCCTGCATGTATTTCATGACATATGTCCGGGAAAACATAGCAACCTCATATTCAACTTGTTGTATAGAACCATCAACTGTATGGAGCCAAATGTATGACTTCATCATCTGAGCATATACCGGAGCAGGTAAACTGTCAAAGATCCCCATGAAATCCATCATGTTGAAAGACATAAAGTCAGTAAGACAGACTTGCAAAAATGAGAAACATTTCTATTAATGAGAGGGGAAAGCAATCTAACTAAAGACTTTTTAATCAAAACTTTTACCACCATAACACGTTTCAATATTGTTTTAGAAACCCTCATCCATCAGAAAAGGGAGGGGAACATGACTTACAACTAATACTACCCTCAATTGTTATTCTTTATCTAGCATGTGAACGCGCCCCAACAGTCTTCTTGTGTAAGGATGATGCAGCATCACTCTGTGCTACCTGTAATCATATTCTATTAACAAAAAAGAACTCGAGCTTATCACTACAGGTTCAAGCCATCTCACAGAACAGGAAGGCGGGGATCATAAAACGTTTTCAGGTTGACTCTACATAACCAAAGAAAATATAAGTGCTTAAAATGGTGTAACTATATCAAGAAATATGTTTAACTTAACACCCACTTTCATCCATACCCTTTTATGAATCTCTAGTCTATGACCATTTTATACCTAAGGTCTCCTTGCCAAACACTTAGGTCTATGTCAAGTAGGTATCTAGATCATGCCCAAGCTTGTCCCCTAGTCTATTACCTATGGTCTCCTTGCCATAGGCTCAAAAACTAAGAATTCAATTATAAATTTCATAAAAGATATAATCAACATTAACATTATAATTTTTTAATAGATATAATCAACATCCACATTGCATATTTGCAGCCATACACAATTATTTTTGATGTTTCTCAACATCATTAGTAAGCTTACACAACACTTTGCAGAGAAGTTGTTACCAAAAGAGTTTCTGCATCAATCTTCACTGACTAATAGGATTCTCCTGCTGCTGTAATCTGCAAGCTCCATTAAGCATCTCTGCCAACAGACAGATAGCTACCCACTCTCTCAAATGTTTGCAATGTAGTCCCAGAAGTTCTGCAAATACTGGACCCTAAGTTAGGATCATTCAACCAAAATTAATCCTACTACCTTTGTAAAGAAAAAAAAACTAAATTTCGCAAACAAACAGAAAATCAAAACACCGATCTGAAGAAAACAAACCTGGCCAATTCGCACACGAGCGACCAAATCACAACCATCAATAGGAAACAAAGCCTGAAACCCTTCCGAAATCAAAGTATCTTTCAACGGCTTTAAAAAAAACGAAAATTCGAAAGTGAATTTGGGTTTTGCGTTTCATCTTCTTCATCCGTCTCATCCATTAATTTAGGCTTTTTGGGCTTCAAATCAACAACATGTTCAACTAATTCAGAGTCTCTTCTTCTCCTTTTCCCCTCCTTAATCGGTCTTTTTATTGGTCTTGATTTTCTTCTCGAATCTAGGGTTTCCTTAAGAGGTGGAGGAGGAATGTAGTGGTTTAGGGCGGGTGGAGGTTCAGAGGTGGTGGTGCAGCAGTGGTGGTGGTGCGGAGGTGGAGCAACAGGGGTGGTGCGGCGGTGGAGAGGAAGGAGAAATGGTGGAGCAGCAGAGCACGGTGGAGCGGTGCGCAAGAGGAAACCCAGTGGAGTGCTGCGCAAGAGGAAGAAGCCAGTGGCGGCGGAAGCACGTCGCCGGCGGAGGAAGCAGGCGATGTTCATTTGGTTGGCAGTGAGGTGCGCAAGAGGAAGAACCCAGTGTGGAGTATAACGCTAAGAGGGAAGAACTAAGGAAGGAGGGAGAAATGAAAATTTGAGAGAGAAAATGCGGGTTTGTTTTGAGAAAAATTGGTTGATTAACCGATCCGGTCATGTCAACCGGATCAATTAACAGAAAACCGGATCAGTTTTATGTTAACTGATCTGGTACACTGAAGGACCGGATCCGTTATTCAGACCAAGTTTCCCTCCCAAGTTTTCGTGGATTTACGGATCCGGTTTTGCCATAATCGGATATGTAATTTTGTGACATATAGCGTTTTTTCCACTGGTGCTAGAAGTATACCAAATTGGGTGAGCTTAGAAGAACGCAATTGCACAAAAAGTGAGGTGAACCTCACTGTTAAGGGTAACTAAATAGGTTGATTAAATACAGAGTAAACTTGAGTTATGGGTATTGAAAGAGGGGCTTAGCTACTGCCAAGAGGAGGGTTTATAATAATACTTATCTGCTTAGGATACTAAAAGCTTGATTTGCATGAAAGCGGAACGATATCGGTTATTGAAGATGGGTTTTTCTTAGTAAATGTTTAGGAAATATATTTCAGAATTTTGGAGCTAAAAAACCGTGGCTTTTTACTAATGAAAGATACATGGTTTATCAACATAAGCTCATAACAATTCAACCTGGTTCTCGGGTATGAAAACGGTAACATAAACTAGTGCTTATAATCCGTTTACCATAGATAAAAATCCGTTACAAAATCTATGTGGGAACTTGTCATAAAATTCATAAAACCTTTATCTCTATTATATATGGGAACTCTTGAGCACTTTGGTGTCCACCTGAGTTTCCAAAAGTACCCTTTATATCTTTATTCTTCCAAGATAACTAATGAGGGCAAAAAAGTCATAGAACTTTTAAAAAAACTCTAATGTAACTGCCAGATTTTTTTCCCCTAAAAAAACTACCACATTTTTTTTTAGTGAAAGTAACTTCCAGATTTTTGAAAACAAAACAAACATGTATAATATCACCGCAATGTTCGCGCACGCATCGCGTGCAAAAAATACTAGTATTATTAAGAAAAACACACATGCAAATCATTTTTAAACACATGCAAACATAATTCAACGTATTTATAATTTCACGATCAAATTCTCATAATCAAAGTTTAAAAAAACCGAGTTTATGGGGTGGTTCTTGTGTACCTTAGACCGGTGAGTATAACTTAAGCTTTCTTCACCCGAAACTCAACTTTTCCTTAATGATATCAAACCACCTTAAAAATGACATGCATGTATTGATAAGTCGAGAATTGTCCCAAAAACACTAAGCTAAAATCCGAAAAACAATTGGTTAACAACCGGTTTACCATGGCTTACCTTTGCTTGGATTTTTGGCTAAATACCTCCTAGATGGGTTGAGATATCACTTGTCTAGTATCATACACTACATGGATGACCCAAAAATGAAGTTAAATGCAAAGATCCAATTTAGAAGAGCTTGGAATTTGGCTGAGATTAATGCCCAAGATTCACGCCAGAAACTCGTGAGTATGGCCAGATATTCACCATATACCCCTGACTTTTCAAAACTGTTCACCACCTACCCTTTTTGGTAACGGACATTAAGTCGTCGCTTGCGTTATTTACAATTTTGCCAATATTAACCCCAAACCCTAACCCCTAACCCCTTAAACCCTAACCCTAATCCTAACCCTAACCCACCCTCCCCTCCACCCCAACCCCTCCCCCTTGCCAACCCAGCCTCCCCACCCCCTCTCCCTCCCCCTCCACCGCCGCAACCCCCCACCCCTTCCCCATCCCCTCCACCCCTACGGCCCCATGTCGTCCACCCCGTCCACCCCTGCGGCCCCCCCACCCCCCCCCCCCCATCCACCCCCGCAACCCCCCACTCCCTCCACGCATTCCCCCCTCTTCCCCTCCCCCGCATCCCCCCTCTTCCCCTCCCCCAGAGCCCGCAACACCTCCCCCGCACCCAACAACGACGGAACACAACAACACCACACAACCACCTCAACAACAACTCTTCTCTCACCCAAATTAAATCTCCAACCCCGTGAAACCCTCCTCCTCCCGCATCTCTCTTCCTCTGCGCCGGTGCTGCGTCACCCTCCTCACCGGAGCTTCCTCTACACTCGCCGCCGCAAGCGGCGCCGGTGCTCGTGTCCTTTCCCCTTCCTCCATTGTTGTTTTTCGTATTGTTCTCTCTTCGTGTTCGCATTGTAGGGCTATTGCTTTGATTTTGTCGTCTTTGCGGGGAGGGGGCAGCGGAGGGAGGGAGGCTACGGGGAGGGGGCCTGGGTTGTAGGGGTGGAGCGAGAGGGGAGGGAGTGGGGCTGGCTCAGGGGTGGAGCGGAGGGGGAGGGGTGGGGGCTGGGGATGGGGGCCGGCGAGGGGGTGTTGAAGTTAGGGTTAGGGTTAGGGTTAGGGTTAGGGGTTAGGATTAGTGTTAGGGCTAGGGTTTAGGGGTTAGGGGTTAATTGTGGCAAAATTATAAATAACGCAAACGGCGAGTTAACGTCCGTTAGAAAAAGGGTATTTGGTGAACGTTCTTGGAAACTCAGGGGTATATGGTGAATTTCTGAAACATTGAGGGTATATGGTGAAAAAACCGTAATTTTTATAATTTTGGGTTAGGTTGTAAGGGTAAGATGGTCATTTTACAGGCCGAGAACACACCTGAATTTTTTGGTCTTCTAAGACCTTAATCCCTTTTTTAAATTAAGCTCTAACCATTTATTATACTCAAACTAAATCCCAAAATATGTATTAAACCTTAATGAAAATATTTAGGCCTAATTTGCCCTTAGTTCATAATTACATGATATCTCAATGTAAAACCGATATTAACTCAAAATCTCAAAACTCCCGAACGATGCGTAACATTCTTCACATAAATCACATATATATATTATCTTATATCATAATTCTGACAGGCTAAAGTCGTATCACCTTATCAAAAATAACCTAAGGTCCACTAACAAGTAGTCAGGGAAGTCTGGATCGAATCCACAGGGAGAAAGTTATGCTATTGTTTCTGAATTCTAATATTATACTAACTAAATCAGATGAAAATGGGTGTGTGACTAAACTAAGCAAATGACAGAACTAAACACGAAGGTAAGAATCAATTAATAAAGAACTAGGATTATGGATCACTATGCATACAATTTGGGAAATCAGAGACGAATAATAACCACCCAATAAGTTAATTTATCTAGGGCACATGTAATTTCTCTCGAACATTACCTCCCTCAAAGATCACCTAGCCGCTCTCGCATGGTCAAGGATCACTATGCCTAATGATTGAAAGCCTATACGAAATCTCTCCTCTCGAAGCAGATTCAATATTGTGATAATAGAAATACAAATCAGGCCTAATTCATAAATCTAGCATGAACGATTCAATCATAGGAAACAATTGAAATAGAGGGTAATTATACTAATCTATCAATCCCTCATTGCATACATAGATCCCCACAATCCTAGAAATAAAACTACTCACTCATGCTTGAGAAAACAATAACAAATTCCATGTAAAAATTCATACTTTGAACTATTGCAAATAACTAAGAAATTAACCTAATCAATAATAGAGAAAACAATAAAGAAGATTACCAAACTGAAGAACTATATTGAACTTACGAATAATCCAAAGGTTTGATCTTGAATCCACAATGAGAAGTAGTAAAACTAGGGTTCTTGAGAGAAACTATGAGAAAATAAGGACTGAAACCAAGATGAATAGTAATATTCTGATTTTGCTATTTATACTAATCCTAAAACAACTAGGAAAAGTCTTAGAGAAATAGCCCGAAAATCATTAAAAAACGCGTGTCTGATAAGTCGCCCGATCGGGCCGACTACGCCCAATGGAATCGGGCTCAACGCAGCAGCAGAGCTCCAAAAAACGACCTCGCCCGATACAATTGGGCGGCACACCAGTTCTCAGCATATGTCCAAACCATCGCTCAAGCACGCCCGATGAAGTCGGGCCGAACCGCCCGATCGGGCGACTCAACGAACTAACGAACGGGCGATAGCGCCCGATCGGGCCTGCAACAACAACTGGTTATCTCTTGCCAGCGCCCGATCGGGCGTATCCTGCCCGATCTGATCGGGCGCTAATCCGGTTCTTCCTTATTGGCTCTAAACGCCAAGTCTTCAATTCTTCTTTGCTCAAGGATCCCGGAAAGTATCCTCGGGACTTTGAAACTCCGCATAGAACCTCTCCAGTCCAGTGTAATGGTCAAATAATAGTAGAAAATAGGGGGATAACTCCTTAAAACCTACAATCTGACACAGAACAGAAAACCACAACTAGATGGAGAAAGTTAGCGTGAAATGGCTCCTAAGAGCACCATTGATACACATTTTAGCTCAAATATAAGGGGAAAAACTCTATATAAAACCATAACATCAAACTCCCCCAAGCTAAACCTTTGCTTGTCCCCAAGTAAAGCACAAAATGAATAAGAATAGGATTGCTTCACCCCTCAGATAGGAAATTTTAAACTCAATTATTTCCAACTCAAAATCGTTCAAGCAAGCAAAATTCAAGTTCAGTTGCTCAGATCACCTGACTACCAATCACTTAAGCAAACCATCAAATGCAGGCTGCCCTACATATCATGCAAATATTGAAAATGTGCTCACCGAGGTGTCACTCCTCTCAATTTTGTGGCAGGCAAAATGTGTGCCCGATCGCTCACCAACCCAACCATAATAGCCCTTCCCACTCACACTCTCATGTGTTTAGAAAGGTATAATATCGCTCATCCTAATCAGGTCGACTCAAATAACAAACTTAATCTTCAACTTTGGCATATTGATTCAGTATTATCCCAATAAACAATCAAACACGTGCTCAAAAGGTCTTTCTCAGGGTTGTAATGGGGCTCGGGTAAAGGTACGGAAATTATTTAGGGAATGTGGTGGAAAAGCCAAGAAAGGGGAGCAAAAAAAAAACACTAGTATGACTAGGTGTGATCGAAACAACTCCCATGGCATCAACAACATAACCAAGATAATAACCAACTCTTGAAATTTCACGAACCAACCAATAATAATTGCATCTTTCACATAATTTCCAATGCTTTGAAAGTTAATGAGTGAAGATCATAGAAATTTTTCAAATTTTCACTATCATTTTTCACTTTATTTTTTTCCTTTTTCTTTCTTTTCTTTGTACCAAAATATCATTATTTTCCAACCGCCCTACGGAATTAACCACACAATATAATATTAACTTAACAAATACTCCCCCAAGCTAGGCTTGGGAAAATAGTCGTTGCAAAGGCTCAGGTGTGTAATGTGGCTTAATATAGATCCAAAAAGAAGTCATTAGGCTCAGCGGGGTTAGGGGGGAAAATGATTTATTAAACAACTCTGAGGCTTAAAAATTAAACAAATGAACGCCTCTATCACAGCACATGTCCAAAGTCACCAGAAATCAACGAGTACAATGCCAAAGCCAAGATAAGAATGCTACGAGGAACTAACACACAAGAATAGACCGGATACAGAGATAAATCCGAGGGCTAGAATGAATCCTCACAATCTAACCAATTCAAGCATGCAGTTAGAATAGGCACTTTATCATCAAAATTCATTCAAGATCAAGGCAATCATATATCACATCACAACATCCCAACCACAAATGCCCAGCTATCCAGTATAAAGAGTTAAATCGTTTTTTTAGAGCAAAGTTCGGGGTACAGGGAAGCAGTCAATCTATTCATATTTAACTCGTATTTTTGTGCTTTTTTCAGCAATATTTCATTTTTTTTTTTTCTGATTTTTCATTTTTTCAAAGCAATTAAACTAACTTAACTAACCTAAAAAAACAACAAAAAGAAAAACAATGAAAACAAAAAGAAAAACAAAACTAATACTTATAGAAATCCTCCCCCAAGCTGAACTTGGCAATGGCCTCATTGCAACAAGGGAAAGGAAAGGGACATGGACATCAGCCGCCCATCAGCCTGGATCGAGCAGTTTAGTAGCCACATGTTGTACCACCTCTTGCAACCCGCGTTGGACTGTAATGCTAGTGCGGTGGCCCTCATGTAGATGAATGCGGTGCTCATTACGGTCAGGGCTTATTCCTGTCAAGTCATCAGTGCTATAGCCAATGGTCTTTTTGTGAGTCTGTAAGACCGTTAGAAAATGCTCATCACCTGCAATAGACTCTAAGACAAGCACATCATTTAAAGTAGCATGTGAGGGGGAATGAGGCATGCAATCATGGATCGGTTCATCTATAACTGCAACACTATAACATGATTCCTCTAGCATTGTGCTTTTAGGGGCATTGTTTAGGCTAAACATAACCTTATCATCCCCCACAGTCAGTGTCAGTTTCCCACTCTTAACATCTATCATTGCCCCAGCAGTATGGAGGAAAGGTCTCCCAAGGATTATGGGTGTTTGAGTGTCTTCGGCCATGTCTAAGATAACAAAGTCCACAGGGATAAAGAATTTACCTACTCTAACAGGAACGTCCTCTAATATACCTAGGGGGTATTTCACAGAACGATCAGCCATTTGCAGAGTAATGGTAGTACATTTTAATTCACCCATGTTCAGTTGCTTACAGATAGAAAGAGGCATGACACTTACACTGGCACCCAAATCACATAAAGCCTTGTCGATAAATATGGTGCCAATGTGACAGGGGATGGAAAAACTCCCTGGATCTTTCAATCTAGGTGGAGACTGGTTTTGTAAAAGAGCGCCGCATTCGGCGAAAAAAGCCACGCTCCACCTCATTGAGAGTCCGCTTCCTCATCAACAGTTCTTTCAAAAATTTAGAATAAGCAGGCACTTGATTTAATAATTCAGTAAAAGGAACTGTTACCTGCAGATTCTTTTCCACCTCTAAAAACTTACCATACTGGTGGTCGAGCTTCTTCTTGAGCATCCGCTCGAGGAATGGTAGCTTGATCACCGGAGGCACAGTTTTCTCCTTTGTCACCTCCATAGTCTTGTCTGCAGCTCCTTGCTCTGCCTGAGGTTCAGCATCCTCAGGCACTTCCTGTGGTTTCTTTGCACTTGGTGATTCCACCTCTAGCATTGCCGGAGCATCGTACTGCACTCCACTGTGAAGGGTGATAGCATTGGCGATGTCCCTGGGTTGCATTGGTTGCGAAGGTAGTGACCCAGATGGCCTACTAGCAGATGAACTAGCCAACTGAGTTATTTGTGACTCCAACATCTTATTATATGTCCCTTGCAGCTTATTCTGAGCATGCAGGCTCTCAAATTGAGACCTGGTATCCGCTTGAAAGGAAATAATACCCTTCTGCATCTGCAACATGAGACTTTTGAGCTCAGCTATAGCTGGGTCTGGAGGAGGTGTGTTGTGATGCTGTTGAAACTGAGTTCTCTGATATCTAGGAGGAGCTTGTGGTTGATATTGTTGTTGTTGTTGAGGATAATGTTGTTGTTGCGGATTCATCACATTATTACTCCTATACGAGAGATTTGGATGATCTCTCATCCCAGGATTATATGTATTGGAGTAGGGATCGAACTGGGGCTTGTGTTGGGATTGTAATGCGTGCACTGGTGATATGTCATAAATATATTTAGTTTTTAGATACATTTTGATTGCATTTAGAACTCCTTTTAGAGCATTTCAGCGCATATTGTGATGAATTACGTAAGTTATGCTATACTACTCCCCGTTTGCCTGTTTCGATGATTTCCAGGTTATTTTGATGCAAATTGATTATGATTATCTAAGATCGATCCTATTAATCATTGAAGATGAAGATAGCTTGCACAAGGATCACAATGCATCCGTTCGGGACAATTTCGAGTTAGAATGAAGCAAATAGTTAGTGAAAGAAGTGCCAAAACTGACACATGTTTACTATTTTGATCATACATTTTGATTGAAAATTGATAATCAAGAAATTCCAGTTGGGTTGGAAACTAGACTTGAAGGGTTTTCCAATGATAGGTCACACGTTCCAAACGGACTTCTGGTTTGAGAGATACAACCTTCACAAGTTGACGCAAAATTGCAGTTTTGCCGCCCGGTCGACCGGGCGAAATGAAATTTTCACAGGATGCAAGGCATGTTAGCCCGGTCAACCGGGCGAGAAAGGAGCCAAAATTGCTTGCGCGCCCGACCGGGCGGGGTCGCCCGGTTGACCGGGCGGATTTGCTGTTCTGTCGTAGTTTCTCAATCACCGTCGCCCGGTCGACCGGGTGGTTTCTCGAGACGGGTTTATTTGCTTTTTTAGCCGGTTTTGTAAAAAGTATAAATAGGTTTTTAGTATTTTCAATTAGAATATCTTACGTTTTTAGGGCTAAACACTTAGTTTCTCTCTCTCTAGTTTGTATGAACTTTTACCTTTGAAGATTATAGAGATCGTTGATTTCGTTTTCATTGTTCCTCAATCATTCGGTATTCCTCTTTACTTTGTTTTATGTAATGAATTCTTTTACTTTGATTATGTTTATTGAGTTTATTATTATCATGAGTGAGTAGACTTTTTCTAGGGCTTAGAGAGGGAAGCCATGTTTATACCTTTTTTATTGTGGTTTAAAGTTCTTCGTTATTTGGATTGAATTAGAATAATTCCTATTGATTTGTTATGCTTGTTTAATTCATGTAATTGCGCAATATCATGAGTTATGTTTAGCTAATAAGAATTAGAATTGAAAGATCATATTCATTAGAGGCGTGTTACAATAGGTGGATTTGATTATGTTGAGCGACCGTACTGGCATATGTTAATCTAAGAGTTGTTAATGCCTGGCCAAGGATTAACGAAATACTTTATTTATTCGAACCTCAATCCAAGTATTGTCGAACTATATTGTAGTGATTAAATTGGTATAAGCATGGTGGACCGATCGATTGCCCTAGGTTTTTAATTATTTGATAAACTTCCATCTTTTTGTGTTATAGTTTATTCTAGTTTAGTTATTAATTCTTCAATCAATTTCCTCTCTTGAAGTAGTTAGATAATTGACAAAAACCTGTAGAACTCCTCTCCCTGTGGATCGACTCGTATTTGCCAGTTTATGCTAAACAGACACCGTGCACTTGCGGTATATTTTAAAACCCATCAAGTTTTTGGCGCCGTTGCCGGGGAGACGGCTAGTTTCTATAGATTTTTGATTGATTATTCTAACTATTTCTCCTGTCTCATTGGAACTTCAAGTTCCAATTGAGGCAATCTCACTGCATATTTTTCTTTGTTTCTTTTATGCCCAGGTCTAAAAGAACAGGTACTCCAGTTCCAACTGATCCTGATCTTGAGAAAACCCTTCCGCAACTCAAGAAGACACAAAAGAAGAAAAAGCAGTCTACTCATCAGGGAAAAACCACGGAAGAACCAACAGAACCAATCATGCCTCCTAAGTCATTGAAGTCTTATGGGGTACCTTCTCCTGGCAATGTTCCCACAGGCCCTACTATGCCTGATATACAGGCCGCCAACTTCGAAATCAAGCCTGCTCTCATTAATATGATCCAACAGAATCAGCTTGGCGGGCATCCATCTGAAGACCCTGCAAATCATTTACAACGGTTTCAACAACTTTGTCGTACCGTTAAGCACCAAGGGGTCACTCCTGATCAGTTGATGGTCATGGTCTTTGAATTCTCATTAAAGGACAAGGCACAGAAATGGCTGAACGATGTTAATGAAACTGAGTGGAGTGCTATATCTGAAGCATTCTTGAAAGAGTACTATCCTCCTACCAAGACTGTAGAAATCAGACACAAGCTTGCTACCTTCCAACAAGAACTTGATGAGACATTGAAGGAAGCATGGAATAGGTTTAAGGATCTGCAGAGAGAATGCCCACACCACAATCTTGACAAGTGGTTCATCACCCAAGCATTCTATAATGGTCTACAACCCCATATCAAGAGTACAATTGATTCATCTGCAGGGGAAGTCTTCTTAGATAAGGAGGTGGATGAAGGGTATAATTTTCTGGCCAACTTAGCAGCGAATGATCATAGTTCTTCCAGGACTATTACAAAGAAAAAGTTGGATGTTGATGCATATGCCTTGTTGTCTTCACAAGTAGCCCAGTTGAGCATGAAGATGGACTCACTGAAATCTTCGCAGTCTAGTACTCCTCCTATGAGTATTAATGCGATGTCTTCCATGGCTCCTATTACTTCTTCCTTTTGTGAAGTGTGTGGTGTTCAAGACCACTTTGGTCATGATTGTTGCTACAGTCAACCTGATCTGAATCAGATAGAGCATGCAAATGCTTTTCAGCAGAGACCTCCACACAACCCCTACTCTAACACTTACAACCCAGGTTGGAGAGATCATCCTAATTTTTCCTACAAAAACAATAATGTTCAGAACCCTCAACCTATGCCGCAAACATCCTACCAACCACCTCATCAAAACCCACCACCACATGCTGCTAGACAACAATATTATCAAGGGGCTCCTCAGAACCCCCCTCCTGGTTTCATTAGGCCTTTACACCAAGGCTATCAGCAGCAAGCTTCTCAGAATGCCAGCTCTCAAGAGCCTACTATGTCTGATCTAATGAAAATGATGGTTTCTATGCAGAAAATGAGGAGAGCATCAAGGAGTTGAAGAACACTATCAAACACTTGGAGACTCAACTTACTCAGGTGGTCGGAAATAATGTGCAGAGGCAACCAGGTCATCTGCCGGGGCAACCCATCCCCAAGGAGACTGTCAATGCCGTTACACTTCGTAGCGGCACTGTTTAAGATGCTCCTCCCATACACATTGATGATGCTGCTCCTAGCAAGGAGAAGGAGGTGGTAGAGGAAGAAGCGGAGAAGAGTTCGATGTCTGAGGCCGAACTAGCTAAGGAAGATCGGACAGGAAAGCAGAAGGAAAAGGTTTCTGAAACGCCTATTTCACCAAGGCTACCTTTTCCCCATAGGATGCAGAAGTCGAAGGTCGATCAACAACTTGGTAAGTTCTTGACTATGGTCAAGAACCTTGAGGTAACAATTCCTTTTACTGAACTTATTTCTCAAGTGCCTGTTTATGCTAAGTTTTTGAAAGACATGATTACTAAAAAGAAAGACTTTGGTGGGGTAGATCGAGTCGCTCTAACTGAAGAGTGTAGTGCTGTTTTACAAAATAGAGCCCCACCTAAGTTGAAGGATCCTGGTAATTTTTCCATCCCTTGCCATGTAGGTGCATTATTTATAGATAAGGCATTGTGTGATTTAGGTGCATCTGTGTCTGTCATGCCTTTGTCTGTTTGTAAGAAACTGAATATGGGAGCACTTAAGTGCACTCAAATTACTTTGCAAATGGCCGATCGTTCTATAAAATACCCTCTAGGTGTTTTAGAAGACGTTCCTGTTAGGGTGGGAAAGTTTTATATTCCTGTTGATTTTGTTGTGCTTGATATGGAGGAGGATGCCCAAATTCCTATTATTCTTGGTAGGCCGTTTTTGTGTACTGTTGGTGCTGTTATAGATGTCAAGTCTGGGTCTTTAACTTTGAGTGTTGGTGATGATAATGTCACTTTTAAACTAACCAATGTTGTTAAATCTCCTATGCTTGAGCAAACTTGCTGCAGGATGGATATTCTTGAGGAGACTGTTCTATCTGCACTCCCACAGATGCTTTCTGCTGACCCTCTAGAGGTTGCACTTACTATGGATGTTTCCCCAGGCATCAATGTTGAAGTTGATGCCTGCATTATCGATTTGGAGGGACCTTAGGTTGAAAAGGGAAAAAGATCGGTGGTTATGGAAAATGCGCATTCTACCTATGCACCTGAGGTAACATGCCTGACTGCAAGCCAGAGTGGCAGTCTTTTAAGGAGGAAAATGTTTGATGAGGGGGGAACTCATTGCCAAGCCCCTCCGATTTGAGATTGAGGAGGTAATATGGTCGTGCGGGACCTTTATAAACCAGCGCTGTACGGGAGGCAACCCGTATTTTTTTTCTCTTATCTTTTTTTTTTTTTTTTTTTTAAAATTTTTTTTTTTCATTTTCTCTATTTTAGAGAGTGAGCGAGCGGGAGAGTACTAACGTTAATTTATCCTTTGAGCATCGTCCTATAGTTCATCTTGCGGCACTGAGGACATTGCCACGTTCAGCTTGAGGGAGGATTTTTGTATGTATTTTCTCTCTCTTTTACTGCCTTTTCGAGTAGATTTTTTGCTTTCTTAGGCTAGATTAATTTGCTTTCAAAAAAAAAAAAATCAAATATTGCTGAAAAAATACCAAAAATTCGTTTTGACTGGATTGGTTTGATTGCTTCCCTGTGCCCCATGATGTTCTTTGAAAGTATATTTGGGCTCTTTATCTGGATAGCTGGGCACTTGAGATTGTGATGCTAGAATGTGAACTTTAAATGCCTTGACCTTAAGTAAGTTTTGACGATAACGCGCTTATCTTGACTGCAAGCTTGAACTGGTTAGACTGTGAGGACTCATTCTTGCCAATGGATTTATTTCTATATCCGTTCTGTTTCTTGTGTGTTAGTTCCTCATTAGTTGACTGATCTTGACTTTGACAACGTACTTATTGATATCTGATGACTTGTGGCAATTGCTATGATAGAGGCATCCTTTTGTCTGATTCTTGAGCCTCAAAGTGATTTTTTTTATTGATATACTATTATCCTCCTTAGCCCCGCTGAGCCTAATGACTATTTCATATTACTAAACCTCATTACATGCCCATGGTCCTTATTTTGATATTAATCCAAGCCTAGCTTGGGGGAGCATCTGTCGAAGTTATTATCTGAAATGGTTTCTATGAGTTACTTTGGGTGGAGATGATTGTATTTTGAAAGGTTCAAAGTTCGAGAAAAAGAAAAGAATAAGCAAAGTGAAATAAATGTGATTGTTGGATCGAAAAGATGCAAAGAAAAAGAAAAGAAAGATTGAAAAAATGAACAAAAGGTTAAAAATTCTTTCCTTCACAATCGTTTGCAAAGAGAAATTCATTACACTGCTTCAAGGATGGGTTTATTGAAAATTTTGTTGATTCATAGAGTTGGGACATTGTTATTGGTTGTGTTTTAGTTGATGCTTCTAGTGACTTTTGCTTCCCCATTCTTGGGTTTTTCCACCACATTTCCTATACATATTCCCTGCCCTTACCTAAGCCCCATTACAATCCTGAAAAAGTCCTCTTGAGCTTGTGTTTACATTGTTTATTGGATTGATGTGTAGTCAGTTTGTCAAGGTTAAAGAGTACGTTCGCTACTTGAGTCGACATGATTAGGATGAGTGGCATTATTACCTTTCTAAACACATGAGAGTGTGAGTGGGAAGGGTTGTTATGGTTGGGATGGTGAGTGATCGGGCACATCTATTACCTGCCACAAAAATATTGAGAGGAGTGACACCCTAGTGAGTTCCTTTTCGAGATTTGCATGTCATATTAGGCAGCCGTATTTGATTGCTTATTTGGGCGATTGGTGGATAGAGTAATCTGAACAGCTGAACTTGAATTTTGCCTTCTTGAACGGTTCTTAGTCATGAAAATATTTTGAACTGTGATTTTCTTATCTGAGGGGTGAGGCAATTATATCCATGTTCATGTCTTGTTTGCTTGAGGACAAGCAAATGTTTAACTTGGGGGAGTTTGATATGTCATAAATATATTTAGTTTTTAGATGCATTTTGATTGCATTTAGAACTCCTTTTAGAGCATTTCGGCGCATATTGTGATGAATTACGTAAGTTATGCTCTACTACTCCCCGTTTGCCTGTTTCGATGATTTCCAGGTTATTTTGATGCAAATTGATTATGATTATCTAAGATCGATCCTATTAATCATTGAAGATGAAGATAGCTTGCACAAGGATCACAATGCATCCGTTCGGGACAATTTCGAGTTAGAATGAAGCAAAGAGTTAGTGAAAGAAGTGCCAAAACTGACACATGTTTACTATTTTGATCATAACTTTTGATAAGAAATTGATAATCAAGAAATTCCAGTTGGGTTGGAAACTAGACTTGAAGGGCTTTCCAATGATAGGTCACACGTCCCAAACGGACTTCTAGTTTGTGAGATACAGCCTTCGCAAGTTGACGCAAAATTGCAGTTTTCCCGCCCGGTTGACCGGGCGAAATGAAATTTTCACAGGATGCAAGGCATGTTAGCCCGGTCAAGCGGGCGAGAAAGGAGCCAAAAACGCTTGCGCGCCCGACCGGGCGGGCTCGCCCGGTTGACCGGGCGGATTTGCTGTTCTGTCGTAGTTCCTCAATCACCGTCGCCCGACCGGGCGGTTTCTCGAGACGGGTTTATTTGCTTTTTTAGCCGGTTTTGTAAAAAGTATAAATAGGTTTTTAGTATTTTCAATTAGAATATCTTATTATCTACGTTTTTAGGGCTAAACACTTAGTTTCTCTCTCTCTAGTTTGTATGAACTTTTACCTTTTAAGATTATAGAGATCGTTGATTTCGTTTTCATTGTTCCTCAATCATTCGGTATTCCTCTTTACTTTGTTTTATTTAATGAATTCTTTTACTTTGATTATGTTTATTGAGTTTATTATTATCATGAGTGAGTAGACTTTTTCTAGGGCTTAGAGAGGGAAGCCATGTTTATACCTTTTTTATTGTGGTTTAAAGTTCTTCGTTATTTGGATTGAATTAGAATAATTCCTATTGATTTGTTATGCTTGTTTAATTCATGTAATTGCGCAATATCATGAGTTATGTTTAGCTAATAAGAATTAGAATTGAAAGATCATATTCATTAGAGGCGTGTTACAATAGGTGGATTTGATTATGTTGAGCGACCGTACTGGCATATGTTAATCTAAGAGTTGTTAATGCCTGACCAAGGATTAACGAAATACTTTATTTATTCGAACCTCAATCCAAGTATTGTCGAACTATATTGTAGTGATTAAATTGGTATAAGCATGGTGGACCGATCGATTGCCCTAGGTTTTTAATTATTTGATAAACTTCCATCTTTTTGTGTTATAGTTTATTCTAGTTTAGTTATTAATTCTTCAATCAATTTCCTCTCTTGAAGTAGTTAGATAATTGACAAAAACCTGTAGAACTCCTCTCCCTGTGGATCGACCCGTATTTGCCAGTTTCGGCTAAACAGACACCGTGCACTTGCGGTATATTTTAAAACCCATCAACTGGCTCACTAGAATGTGAGAGAGCGGGGCACTCTTGAGAGTTATGCCCAGCTACCCCACAAGCGTCACATATAAAAGCATTGTAACCAGAAACACTAGCCATAGCATTGACACTCATGTGAGGGGAGGAATTGTTACCTAGCTTCAAAGAATCAATCTTCTGGTGAAGAGCAGCTAGTGGCCCGGTCAGTAAAGAAATGGCTTCAACATCATGTTTGCCTCCCTTTGTTATAGAAGAACGGATAGTAGACGCTTGGTTAGAAGCGAGTTTCTCCAGAAGTTCATACCCTTCGTCTATGGCTTTATCCATGAAGAACCCACCAGCAGCTCCATCAATTACCCGTCTCGTATCTGCATCAACTCTAGTGTAGAAAATATGGCACATATACCACTGGTCAAAACCATGATGGGGACAAAGACGCTGCAGATCTATGAATCTTTCCCAAGCTTCATACAGTGACTCCCTAGGATCTTGGGTGAAAGTCACTATTTCATGACGCATATCTGCAGTCTTTTGGTAAGGGTACCACTTGATGAGAAAAATCTTTGACAGCTCTGCCCAGGTGGTGATGGTGGAAGGTAGCTTATTATACCAAAATAGAGCTTTATCGCGCAGAGAAAAACCAAATAAGATGAGTTTCATCTCATCAGCAGTAACACCAGCTTGCTTCTGAGTAGCACAACATTGTAAAAACCGCTGCAGGTGCTGATTTGGGTCTTCAGATGGTAACCCAGCAAACTGATTATTCTGAACCATATTCAGAACATGAGACTTAATTTCAAAGTTTGCAGCAGCAATAGTAGGCAACCGTACCCCAGTGGGCACATTATCAGGAGATGGTTGTGCATAATCTCTGAAGGTCGGTTTAGCTTCGTCACCCATTCTAGCAGTAATAGGTGAGGCAGGGAAGCCTTGTTGTGGTGAAGATGGTGGAGAAGGTGCCTTTTGGGAAGGTGCCCCTGCAGACAACTTGTTTTGCTTAGTTGTCTTTTTGAGTCTACGAGCAGTCTTTTCAATCTCCGGGTCAAATGGAATGAGATTTGGGGATTTCAATTTCCTACTCATACACCAAAAACACTAAAACAAACGTGAGATGCTCCAAAGAATAGGTGTTCTTCGGAGTAGAGGTTAGTGTAATACTATAATTCAGACAAAATAAAAATAAACCGTCTCCCCGGCAACGGCGCCAAAATTTGACAGGCTAAAGTCGTATCACCTTATCAAAAATAACCTAAGGACCACTAACAAGTAGTCAGGGAAGTCAGGATCGAATCCACAGGGAGAAAGTTATGCTATTGTATCTGAATTCTAATATTATACTAACTAAATCAGATGAAAATGGGTGTGTGACTAAACTAAGCAAATGACAGAACTAAACACGAAGGTAAGAATCAATTAATAAAGAAGTAGGACTATGGATCATTATGCATACAATTTGGGAAATCAGAGACGAATAATAACCACCCAATAAGTTAATTTATCTAGGGCACATGTAATTTCTCTCGAACATTACCTCCCTCAAAGATCACCTAGCCGCTCTCGCATGGTCAAGGATCACTATGCCTAATGATTGAAAGCCTATACGAAATCTCTCCTCTCGAAGCGGATTCAATATTGCGATAATAGAAATACAAATCAGGCCTAATTCATAAATCTAGCATGAACGATTCAATCACAGGAAACAATTGAAATAGAGGGTAATTATACTAATCTATCAATCCCTCATTGCATACATAGATCCCCACAATCCTAGAAATGAAACTACTCACTCATGCTTGAGAAAACAATAACAAATTCCATGTAAAAATTCATACTTTGAACTATTGCCAATAACTAAGAAATTAACCTAATCAATAATAGAGAAAACAATAAAGAAGATTACCAAACTGAAGAACTATATTGAACTTGCGAATAATCCAAAGGTTTGATCTTGAATCCACAATGAGAAGTAGTAAAACTAGGGTTCTTGTGAGAAACTATGAGAAAATAAGGACTGAAACCAAGATGAATAGTAATATTCTGATTTTGCTATTTATACTAATCCTAAAACAACTAGGAAAAGTCTTAGAGAAATAGCCCGAAAATCATTAAAAAACACGTGTCTGATAAGTCGCTCGATCGGGCCGACTACGCCCGATGGAATCGGGCTCAACGCAGCAGCAGAGCTCCAAAAAACGACCTCGCCTGATGCAATCGAGCCGACACGCCCGATACAATCGGGCGGCACACCAGTTCTCAGCATATGTCCAAACCATCGCTCAAGCACGCTTGATGAAGTCGGGCCGAACCGCCCGATCGGGCGACTCAACGAACTAACGAACGGGCGATAGCGCCCGATCGGGCCCGCAACAACAACTGGTTATCTCTTGCCAGCGCCCGATCGGGCGTATCCTGCCCGATCTGATCGGGCGCTGATCCGGTTCTTCCTTCTTGGCTCTAAACGCTAAGTCTTCAATTCTTCTTTGCTCAAGGATCCCGGAAAGTATCCTCAGGACTTTGAAACTCCGCATAGAACCTCTCCAGTCCAGTGTAATGGTCAAATAATAGTAGAAAATAGCACTAGTGGAATAAAGTCCAATCGCTGCGGTCAAAACCGGGCTTGCCGCTGCTGTTTTGGCCCGCAATGGTTGGACTAGCAGCAGTTTTCAAAAAGAAACTGCTGCGGTTGTGAACCGCAGCGGCAAAGAACAAACCGCTGCGGTTCCTAGGCAAAACCGCAGCGGTTAATGGGCAAAACCGCTACGGTTTTGCCTTGGAACCGCAGCGGTTTGTTCTTTGCCGCCAACCTCTTTGTATGCATTGGAACATTAACTGATGCGGTTTTCTTAGTAAACCGCATCAGTTAATGTTATATATATATATATATATGTATATATATACATATATATATGTATATATATACATATATATATGTATATATATACATATATATATGTATATATATACATATATATATGTATATATATATGTATATATATGTATATATATATGTATATATATGTATATATATATGTATATATATACATATATATATGTATATATATATGTATATACATATATACATATATGTATATACATATATACATATATGTATATACATATATACATATATGTATATACATATATACATATATGTATATACATATATACATATATGTATATACATATATACATATATGTATATACATATATACATATATGTATATACATATATATATATATATGTATATACATATATATATATATATATATATATGTATATACATATATATATATATATATATATATATATACATATATCTATATACATATATATATATATATATATATATATATATATATATATACATATATATATATATATATATACATATATATATATATATATATACATATATATATATATATATATACATATATATATATATATATATACATATATATATATATATATATATATATATATATTATATTTGTATATATATAATATTTTATTATATCTAACTTGCTATAGTTGACACAAATCCCAGAAGCGCGTCGTATACAAGTCAAATTAATATATGAGTGAACTTTAATTGACCCAAAATAGGTTTCAAAGCATATGAGTGAACTTTAATTGACTCTTATAGTTATATATGTACCTATTGGAACTATATATGACCTAACATGTGGCTAAATGCGGGAAACTAAGTGAAATGAGCTTCGAATTCCAAAATCGGCCCGAAATGGCCTTCATTTACCCAAAATGGGTTTCAAAGCATATGAGTGAACTTTAATTGACTCTTATAGTTATATATGTACCTATTGGAACTATATATGACCTATCATGTGGCTAAATGCGGGAAACTAACTGAAATGAGCTTCGAATTCCAAAATCGACTCGAAATGACCTTCATTTATCCAAAATGGGTTCGAAGCAGATGAGTGAACTTTAATTGACTCTTATAGTTATATATGTACCTATTGGAACTATATATGACTTAACATGCGGCTAAAGGCGGAAAGAAAACAAAACTAAGTGCATTGAGCTTAAGAGGCCAAAATCGACTTTAAATTAAGCTACGTATATTAGTTTTATATGTATATATATATATATACCTTCTCAATATCCCCGACTTCCTTGCAACTTGAGGCTATATCGAACATGAACCTCAACACATAGTAGCCACACTCGGTTCCCCCCGGTTGTTGAGCACACTAATCATAGAATTACATAAAAAAATCATGTAATTAACATACATGGTTGTTTTTTGCTAAAAGAAAGAAGTACGTAGCTTAACTAATATGTATTACCTTCATTGCTTTCCATTCAGGTATTTTTCCCGTGCTCTTAAATTTCTTCAAAGAACTGTAGTTAAGTTATTTTCATGTGAGAAGTGGCCAAAGAATGGAATTAGTAAACAGTGTAATGCTTATTAGCATTTTAAATAACAAATATACCTATTTATGCATGATTTGAGGAATAAGTGTCGTGGTGGATCTTGAGCTATAGAATCAAAATGATATACTGTGTTGTTTGAAGGACAAATCACAACGAGCGACCAATGAAGACTAAAATGCCAAAAAAGTTAGGAAGCAATCATGTGAGTACTTCTATTGTATAAATAATGATAATTAAAGTGGTAAAAATAGATGCAAGGTTAAGAACTATACTCTTCAAAACAAGGGGCAAGTATGAACTTATGTTGTGCACGTAGAGATGTTTTGATACATAGCCAAATATACTCCTTGACCTCATTTGTGTTTTGCAAACAATTGTCGGCTCGGGTGAAATTTGGACATAACCACCCAAATTGCTCTTGTATGCTCTTGCGTCCACAATCATCTTGTAGTAATCTTTAAAGCACAACCAACTTCGTAACATAAATATATTATTGTATATTGCAAATCATTTTTATTTACTTCAAAAGTACAAATGTTTTACCTCATGAAGACTTGAATCAAGGAAACATTCAGCATCTCTCCGCAAAGGAACTCTTTCAAATCACCCTTAGAGACCCATGTCGATGTATCCTCAAAGTAGTTGAATTGCGTGGTACCCAAATTCACCTCGAGAGGTGCATCATCCGACATATCACGCGCATTTGCATGTAGCCATATGCATGCCTTAGTGAGACACTCGATCTTTGGTTTCTCGATCCAAGTATATGTAGTTGGTTTTTCTTTGTGACTTGAATCTTGCATTCCTTTGCCCGAAATGGCCTTCTTTAGCCCACTTGAACCCTTCTTCTCTGAACCCTTCTTCGCCTTCTCTAGAGGAGGTGAGTCCGCCTTGCTTTCCTTGGGCTTGTTTATTCTCTCCAAAACCTAATAATTCAACGGTAAAAACATTCAACTTAGTTAGTAGGTAGGTATGAAACAAATCATTATGAATATGGATTTAAGTTGCTTCAATTTACCTCGTCTGAAAACCTCACCCATGCCGATGGCCACAACACATAACCACCACGAGCGTCGGTCAAGACATTTATATCAATTGACGGTTTAGGCAGCGGAAGAGCAAAGTCTTCGTAACCAGGAGTAATGGTCACTACACTAACCGCCAAGTGCTCATTGTCCACAGGCTCATGATGGACTATTGCTCGTTCACTTCGTGGTTGTGCATTTCATACAGCCACCACAATCAAACCCTCATCTTTTACATCTAGTAAAAGCTGGCAAGGCGTTTCTTCCTTCAAAAAGTAAATGAAATTGAGGTTACGAACATGCAATTACATAATATAACATGTTACTTAGTTTTAAAAATTATAAGGATAATAGTTACCTCTAACTCAAGTATAGATGGTGGGGATTTTTGTGTGTTAGGATGGCTAGCTTTGTCCTCCAAAAGACGATCCAGTTTAGGTTGATGTATCGCCGGTAAACCAAACTGTGAGAGGACCGCGTTGAAACTCTCCGTGACTTTCTCCGGGAGTGGGGGGATGTGTGCAGGGGGTGGGGGATTGGTAGTGCATGTACTTACAACGGCATTGGCTATCTTCAAGGTTCTCGGATCTGAAATGGTCATTTGATTGTTGATATCACGCCTATGCAAGGAGCACCACCAATCAGTGACACGATCAACTTTGACAAACGGCGCGGCCTTAGAGCTAGAAGACGGCGTTGTGGTTGTATCGGTAGAAGGGTAAAATTTCTCGTCAATCCACAACTTTCTCGCACTCGCATAAGTATGGGAACCCATATGATGGTAGTGCTTCCTCTGTCTTGCACTGAGTGAATGTTTCAAACGCTTAGCCTATAAATTCACATGGGCAATTAGAAAACACATGTAATTGTATTGAAAGTGAACATGCAAAGTCGAATATATATAGTTTAAAGTGCAATACTTACCACCATCTCCGGCGTAGTATTTTGGGCAACAAATGCCTCCCAATCTTCTGGTTTTATATGTCCCCAAATCTGATGAGGCAAAGAATCCGGTTGAAATGTATCTTCCTGCTCTCCCCCTTCCTTTTCTGTTTCTTTTTCGGCCTCCTTGTCCGTCTCACCCTCATTTTGCTTTGATTTTTGAATTTTCCTCCTCTTTATAGTCCTCTTTCTCCGTTTCGTGATCCACCCACTCACTAGTTTGCTATTGAAAGCTCTAAATCTTTCGGCCACCGCGGATAGGAACGCCGCCTTTTTTTCATCATTATGAGTAATATGGAACGTATTCTATAAAAACAAGAAACAAACAAAAAGTTACCGAAAATATGTTTCAAAGCATATAAGTGGAGTTTGATTGACTCTTATAGTTATATATGTACGTATTAGGACTATATATGACCTAACATGCGGCTAAATGAAAAAAACTAAGTGAATTGGAGTGTAAAGGCCAAAATCGGCCCGAAATCGCCTTCATTTACCCAAAATGTGTTTCAAAGCATATAAGTGGAGTTTAATTGACTCTTATAGTTATATATGTACCTATTGGGACTATATATGACCTAACATGCGGCTAAATGCAAAAAACTAAGTGAATTGGAGTGTCAAGGCCAAAATCGGCCCGAAATCGCCTTCATTTACCCAAAATGTGTTTCAAAGCATATAAGTGGAGTTTAATTGACTCTTATAGTTATATATGTACCTATTGGGACTATATATGACCTAACATGCGGCTAAATGCAAAAAACTAAGTGAATTGGAGTGTAAAGGCCAAAATCGGCCCGAGATCGCCTTCATTTACCCAAAATGTGTTTCAAAGCATATAAGTGGAGTTTAATTGACTCTTATAGTTATATATGTATCTATTGGGACTATATATGACCTAACATGCGGCTAAATGCAAAAAACTAAGTGAATTGGAGTGTAAAGGCCAAAATCGGCCCGAAATCGCCTTCATTTACCTAAAATGTGTTTCAAAGCATATAAGTGGAGTTTAATTGACTCTTATAGTTATATATGTACCTATTGGGACTATATATGACCTAACATGCGGCTAAATGCAAAAAACTAAGTGAATTGGAGTGTAAAGGCCAAAATCGGCCCGAAATCGCCTTCATTTACCCAAAATGTGTTTCAAAGCATATAAGTGGATTTTAATTGACTCTTATAGTTATATATGTACCTATTGGGACTATATATGACCTAACATGCGGCTAAATGCAAAAAACTAAGTGAATTGGAGTGTAAAGGCCAAAATCGGCCCGAAATCGCCTTCATTTACCCAAAATGTGTTTCAAAGCATATAAGTGGAATAATTGACTCTTATAGTTATATATGTACCTATTGGGACTATATATGACCTAACATGCCCCTAAATGAAAAAAATAAAAGTAATTCAGTTACAAAATAAACTTACACAAGTGTCTTCCCATAATGATTTCTTCATTGCATGGGGCACATCTTTCCACCCCACCAAAATGCTCAGTTTGCGCACACATAACCCTAAATGCTGCCCATACTTTTTACGCCATTGACCACAAGGTTGACCCATATCATCATACTCGAGGGTCATAGGGGTGTTATAATTCAATCCCTTGGTCGCACCCCTTCCTTTCCGCTTCTTTGTTGCAACTTTACTTGGAGTTTTGGTACTAAGAACCTCTTTCCCCGCATTTTTGTGTGGCACAATGACGGATGAAATACAAGGATAATCTTCCCTAGCATTGTTGTCAATGGGGGGAGCCTTATCGGCTAGCTCCTCATTTATTTCAGCCAAGTGAAGTTCCCTTTCACGCAAGCGCGCCTCCTCATCATGCGCTAAGTCTTCCGGGTCACCTTTATCGTTCTCCTTCTCCGCATCATACTCATCATCATCATCCAATGACTTATCATAATCATCATCGGTTTCTTCCTCCACAATCACATCATCTCGGACCATGTTTAAACTCCTGAAATTTTAAAAAACGATATTAGAAACGCGTAAGATTAAACAAACATATGATTAGAAACCCCCTGCACAGTCCCCACCCCCGCACTCCCCCACCCCTTGATTGCCCCCTTTCACTTTGCCCCCATGATGCGCCCACCCTCACCTCACCGCACACTCCCCTGCCCCCCCTTGCATAGCCCCCCCTCACTTTGCCCCCTGCCCGACCCCCTTCACTCCCCCATTGACCTCCCCCACCGCACACTCCCCCGCATGCCCCCTTCATCCCTTCTTCACCGCCCCCCTCCCTCGCACACTCCCCCCCTGCCCCCCCCGCCCTGACCCCCCTCACCCCCCGCACGCCCCCTTAACTCCCCCATTGTTCCCCCCTCGCCTGCCCCCCCCACACTCCCTCCCCCCCCTACTACACACTCCCCCGAACCGCATGCCCCCTTCACTGTCCTACCCCCTTCCACATGCCCCCTTCACAGCCCCCCTTCACTCCCCCACTTCACTCGCCCCCGCACACCCCCTTCATCGCCCCTACCGCCACATGCCCCTTCCACTGCGCCCCCTTGCCACACCACCTCCTTCACCGGCCCCTTCATCGCCCCCATGCACGCCCTTCATTGCCCCCCGACACAGCCCCCACCCTCACCGCACACTCCCCCCCTGCACCGCCCCCCTGCACTGCCCCCCCCTGCCCGACCCCCCTTCACTCCCCCATTGATCGCCCCCCCTCTCGCATGACCCCACTGTACACTCCCTCCCCCGCCCGCATACTCCCCCCTAAACCGCACGGCCCCACAATGTCCCCCCCCCTTCACACCCCCCTTCACTTGCCCCCCTTCATCTGTCCCACCCCGCACAGCAAAGCACCCCTTGCACAGTCCCCTCCCCCCCAAAACAATCGAGAAATTAAGTTAATTGAGGTTGAAAAGCCGAAATTGGCCCGAAATGACATTCACTTACCCAAAATGGGTTTCAATACATGTAAAGCGAGTTTAGTGGATTGTAATACATATATATATACTAATAAGAACTATACATGACCTAACATGCGGCTAAAAGCGAGAAATAAAGTAAAATGACATTGCAAAGCCGAAATTGGCCCGAAATGACATTCACTTACCCAAAATGGGTTTCAATACATGTGAAGCGAGTTTAGTTGATTGTAATACACATATATATACTAATAAGAACTATACATGACCTAACATGCGGCTAAAAGCGAGAAATTAAGTTAATTGAGGTTGAAAAGCCGAAATTGGCCCGAAATGACATTCACTTACCCAAAATGGGTTTCAATACATGTGAAGCGAGTTTAGTTGATTGTAATACATATATATATATACTAATAAGAACTATACATGACCTAACATGCGGCTAAAAGCGAGAAATAAAGTAAAATGACATTGCAAAGCCGAAAGCCGGAATTGGAACCAAAGAAGTCGAGCCTATTGTTTACTTTTGCCACCTTCATTTGAAGTATCAACCATTATCCCTTCCCCGTGATCTGCACGCATGTAACTTGTCGCTAACTCCGCATCAGTGACATCGGAGTTGGGAATGGTGAAAGGCGGGGTGTCTTCAAATGCATCATACTCATCCTCATCCTCAACATCACCCGACTCCGAGTATACTTCTTTTCCCGGAACAACAATTGACCACTTGTTATCGAAGGGTCAGTTACATAGAATACTTGCTTAACTTGTGATGCAAGCACGAATGGCTCTTCACTATCACGCAACCGACCCAAGTCGACAAGAGTAAATCCACAAGGGTCATCTTTCCTTATGTAACGCCGGTTATACTCAACCCACTTGCATCGAAATAAGCAGACCGTGAAACCAGAGTAGTCAAGCTCCCATATATCTTGAACTCGTCCATAGTATAACAATCTAGCATCAATTGGAGACTTGTCTTTGGCACTTGCATACTGTGTAGATGATGCCTCTACTAGAAACACCACTATTCTGGAGAGATCTCGACTTTTGATCTTGACGATCTGTCCAATACGTATATCCGTTAACATCATAACCCTCATAGGAGTGCACAGCTTCTCGAGGACCAAATGCTAGCCACTTCAGAGTTTCAGAAACATTGGAATCTACTTCACGCATTATTCGGTTATGGAACCAATCAATAAAAGTCTTATTATGCAACTGCATCAATGCTCTAGTCCCTTTACCTCGGATTCCCGGTCACGCAACTCCTCCAAATGCTCATCCAAGTACGGATGCACTGTACCATATGCCGCAATACAAATAAGTGTGCTTGTATGCGGCTTTCAACGGAGGTACTATCATTTTCGAGCCAAGTGTACCTTTACCCGCGAGTCCGCCCTCGTGTCGAGATGTAGGAAGTCCAATAGGATCAACATTAGTTAAGAACTCGGCCACAAAAATTACCGACCTCTTCACTCACAATCCCCTGAATTATACTTCCTTCTGGTTGCGCTGGATTCCTTACTTTATCTTTCAAAGAGCCCATATGTCTCTCAAAGGGATAGCACCACCTCAAAAACACCGGACCACATAGCTTAATTTCTCGAACTAGATGTACAACCAAATGGACCATAATGTCGAAGAAAGCGAGTGGGAAGTACATCTCAAACTTGCACAAAGTCTGTATCACGCTAGCCTGCAGAGCATCAAGCTTCGAGGGTTGTAACGTTTTGCTACATATAGTATTGAAAAAAGAACACAACTCGTTATGGTATGTTTCACATGTTTCGAGCAATATCCCTCGAATTGCAATCGGTAAGAATACTTGCATCATTACATGACAATCATGAGACTTCATGCTCGATAATTTCAACTCACCGTCTAAGGTAACAAATCTTTTCATGTTCGATGAGTACCCTGATGGAACCTTAATGTTGTACAAACACTCGCAAAAAGACGCTTCTCAGCTCTAGATAGAGTGTAGCAAGCCGGAGGTAAATAGTTCCTATCATCATCCTTCACCGTTTTCTTTCCTTTTCTTTCAATTCCTGCAGGCGACCCATCTTCCTGTTTCTTTTCTTTTCCCTTTCCTTTTCCTTTTCCAGACACTTTCTCTTCTTTCTTTCTTTTCTTAGTGTCCCTCTTTTGAGCCCATACTTCGGTCGAAGCCCCTCACTTTCCGGATACGGTCACCCCTTTGCTATCCTTTGTCTTATGTGGAATATTCATAAGTGTCCCCAGAATGGCGTCACATACATTTTTCTCTATGTGCATGACGTCGAGACAATGTCTAACCTCTAGATCTCTCCAATATGGAAGTTTCCACAGAATAGACTCCTTTTTCCAAAGTCCCTTATCACCAACACTCGCTCCTTTGCCGAATATCGTTTCAATACCCTTGACTTGATCAAAAACCTCAATACCGGTCCAATGGCCTACGAGCAACCCCTTCCTCAACCTGTTCCATCGAATGCCTTCTTCTTATTACGATAAGGATGGTCGCGTCGAAGGAACCTTCGGATCTGCGCATATAAACTTCTTTGTGACAAGTAGTAATGTATTTAGATGTTTGTGTCGTCCGTGCAAATCGGGCATGCTTTCTTCCCTTTGTTCTTGTACCCGGATAAGTTCCCATAAGCAGGATAGTCATTAAGAGTGAATAAAAGCATGGCACGCAATGTGAATACCTCATCAGCATGTGCGTCATACACAGAAACTCCTTCATCCCACATTTTTCTCAAACCATCAACAAGTGGCTGGAGGTAGACATCTATGTCGTTTCCAGTCAAGTTTTGACTCCGAAATAAGAATCGACAACATGATGTATTTGCGTTTCATGCACAACTAAGGAGGCAAGTTGTATATAACTAGAAGAACCGGCCACGTACTATGTTGAGAACTAAGATTGCCAAATGGGTTCATTCCATCCGTGCATAGGCCAAGCCTCAAATTTCTGTCCTCGGCACCGAAGGTCTTATGACAATGGTTGATACCTTTCCACTCAGGAGAATCAGCCGGATGTTTGAGAAAACCATCCTTTTTCCTTCGTTCTGCATGCCACCTCAAGTTCTTAGCATCTTTTTTGATTGAAAACATGCGCTTGAATCGTGGTATAATCGGAAGATACCACATCACCTTTGCTGCAGGACCTTTCTTATCACCAACCCCCGTGCGCCTGTAACGCGACTTCCCACATCGAGGACACTCATCCATATTTTCATATTCATTTCGATATAGCACACAATCGTTTGGACAAGCATGAATCCTCTGGTACTCTAACCCGAAGGGACACATCAGTTTCTTAGCATAATAGTTCGACTTGGGTAGTTCATGGTCGTCCGGCAAAATATCACCAAATGCTTGCAACAAGGAAGTGAAACAAGAGTCACTTATACCGGCTTTCGTCTTGATATTAAAGAGTGTTATCACGGCCGTCAGCTTGGTGTACCTCGTACAACCGGGATACAACGGTTTTCGAGATGCCTCGTCCATGCACTCAAAATACGAGGCCGTTTGCCACAATGATCTACTCCTCGATATGATCCCCTTCATCATCATCATCTTCTACTTGAATATCCTCATATTCATCCTCGATGTTGTCATTCTCAATGACATCAAACTCACCTTCTTCATGCACATCGTTAACAATGGCATTTCGACCATCATACATACCCTCCTCACCGTGCCAAACCCATACATAGTAGTTTTGTCTAAACCCGCGACGAAAGACATGCTCCCTAAGCGACTCAATGCTACTAACGATGCTCACATTACCACAATCAACACAAGGACAATAAAACCCCTCGGTTCCCTTTGCAGCCTGATGACTTAATGCAGCATCACAAAATTCAAAGACCCCATCCACGAATTCACACGTGTCACGACTACCATACATCCATGCACGATTCATTTCAACCAAACCTAGCTCTAATTAAACACAAGCAACAAGGACCCAATGTCAATGACGAATTTCACTACATTATTAGAGTTTATACACGATATAAATTTAATGAAATTAGGCATGCTTTCCAAGGGTCCTTATCACTCCAACCTAACCCATCCTTAGATGTCTAATCTCACTAGTGAATGTATTGCCTTCAGTTCGAATCTACGGAAAATCCGGCAGCATTTCCCTACAGTTCTCCAAGTACACGATGTAGATATAAATTTATTTATATCTACATATGTACCCAGAGAACAAAAGTAGGGAAACGACGAGCCAAGATTTTCCTCTAGAATCGAACTAAAGACATACATTCACCACCTAAGTGAGATTAAACATCTAAGAACAAATCCCAAACCGGGACTATTCAAGACTTACTCCTAATGAGTAAGTCTCGAACGGGTATCTAGGCATATGATATGATGATGCAAACATAGGTTTTTAAAAACAACAAAACATTTTACATCTAATCTCAATTCAACGATAAATATATACACATTTGCACATATAAACCAATTTACTATGAAAGAAAGTTAAATATGAGTGATAACATACCAATGTAAAGGTTGTCAATAGAGAAATCGAGCTCAACACTCCGTCACTAGCTAGCTTCAATAATCAACACCAAAGTATAAAGTTAAGATTAGTATAAATTAGCAAATTAAACAACACTAAACCAAACTAAGCTAAACTAAACTAATTAAATAGCTAAACCAATAATCATATTCAACGTTATACTTTGTTAGCTCAAAAATAACTAGTTAATAAGTACTACAACAACAACAACAACAACAACTACAACAACTACAACTACAACAACAACTACAACCACTACAACTACAACAACAACCACAACAAAGCCCTAGTTTTGTAACCTAAAAATCAAACTAACTACTTTAAATAAAATCAAATAAACTCAAATCAATCAAATTTACAACCTTTAACTATAATACAACCTAATTTCACTTACAATTATTCATAAAACTACAATTAATTATAAAACTTAAAGCTTTAAATATGAGATTAAGTAGAGTTGAGAAATTTTAGGTACCTAAGAAGAGGAGGAGGAATGTAGGTGTTAAGGGCATGGTGGAGGTGCGGCGGTGGACGTGCGGCGGTGGAGGACGCACAGTGCAGCCGTAGAGGAGGACGCTTGGAATTGCTGTTGTTGATGAAAAGAAAGGAGGGAGCTTCTAGGGTTTGTTGTTGATGAAGCGTGGAGGTGCGGCGGTGGAGGTGCTGCGGTGGTGCGTGGAGGAAATTGAGAAGGAAGAAGGGAGTTCAAACTTCGAACCTAAAGGAGGGAGTGCAGGTGAGTGTTCGCACAAAATTGTAATCAACTCGACCAATTTCACGCGGGATTTAGGAAAAAAAAACCAAAATAAACCGCTGCGGTTCATAAAACCGCAACGGTTAACTGAAAACCGCAGCAGTTTCTTTTAACCGTTGCGGTTTTCTATAGAGCGCAGCGGTTTATATTCCCCCTTTTCCCCCCAAATTCTACGACAATTTACCGCTGTGGTATTCTTAAGGACCGCAGCGGTTTTCTTGTGACATTTAGCGTTTTTTCCACTAGTGTAGGGAGATAACTCCTTAAAACCTGCAATCTGACACAGAACAGAAAACCACAACTAGATGGAGAAAGTTAGCGTGAAATAGCTCATAAGAGCACCATTGATACACATTTTAGCTCAAATACAAGGGGAAAAACTCTATATAAAACCATAACATCAAATTCACATTATGTATCACATAATATCACGTTACAGATAAAGATTCACATAAAAATTATTTGCAAAATTTTACTCCCTAGAAGTCAGAACAGATTATGTATTGATTAGTATGTTAATAAATCTTGTTATAAAATTAACCTTTTTAAAAAAGTGAGGCTATTACACTCTACATCCCTTAAATAAGTTTCGTCCGAAACACAAATCGTATCCTAAAAGAATTGATGATATCGCTCTCGCATATCTAATTCTTTCTCTCATATTGCTTCCTCAGCTCCATTCCATAATTGGTCTAGAGTACCTTTACTAAGGGTATCATCTAATTTTGTAATACCTCCTCCCTATTATCAAAATTATCAGGGATTTCTCCTCACAACTCAGAGATTCATCTACTTGCAACGGTTCATACGACAACACATTGGAAGGATCGTGCATGTACTTCCGTAATTGAGACACATGGAAAATATTGTGCACTTTCTATAACTCCACTGGTAGAGCTAACTCATAAGCTACATCTTTTACTCTTCGCAAAATATAAAATAAATATATAAATAGCTTCCCACGTAACCCAGATCTCTTCACCTCTTTCGTAGGTGAAACATGAAGAAAACTTTGTCTCCTTCCTCAAATTCCAGCTTTCTTCTCCTTAAATTAGCATATTTCTTTATCTTGAGCTATTATAATTTTCTCTTGAATTATTTGCACTTGCACCATAGTTTCATGAACTAACTCAGGCCCTATTGGAATTCGAGGGCTCACACATCATCCCAACAAATAGGTGTTCGACATTTACATCCATACAGAGCTTGATATAGAACCATACCAATACTCAATTGATAGCTATTGTTATAGGAGAATTCCACCATTGCTAATTTATCTTTCGATGAACCCTTGAACTCTAATACACAAGCTCGTAACATATCTTCTAAAATTTAAATAACACGCTAGAGTTTGCCCATCCGTCGCTTGATGGAGGGCTGAACTAAATTTCTAAGTAGATCACAATTGTTCTTGTAACTTTTCCAAAAAATGCGACAGAAAACGAGTATCTCGATCAAAATTATAACAATTGGAATTTTGTGTGACACATGATTTCTCTAATATACGCATTAGCCGACTGCTTCTTACTAGGGATGTCCGTGGGTAATGGACCCTACTCGGATCCGTGGATCCAGATCCATTTCTAGCGGTTTTGGATCCTCAAATTTTAAACCCGAAGGATATGGGTAGGATCTGGATCCTAGTTCTTAAAAACGGATATGGACCGGGTCCTAAATTATTACCCAGATCCGGATCCGTTACCCGTTTTTTTAAAGTTATTTTCAAATATATAATTGAAAGGGTAAAACTCAATGCTAAAATTTAATGTTATTTATGCTTGGATTTGTTACATTAAGGTTGAATGCTTGTTTACTTCAACATCGACAAATAAAATGCTAAATAGCTTTGTTTTGTTCTTTAAAATCTTTAATTATTATGAAAATTAGGGTCGTTTGAAGAAACTAGGTTAAAATCCGTTTTGGATCAGTTTTGGATCGGGATCCGTAGGATCCATTGGATCTGGATCTGGATCCTCAATTTTATTACACAGCGGATCCAGGTCGGATCTGGATCCATGCCTAAAAAACGGATCTGGATTTGGATCCTAGAGGATCCGGTCCAGATCATACCAGTTGACATGCCTACTTCTTACTACACACTATTCCCATGAGAATAGATCGAGTTATTTTTGCCAGTCTATCCACAACTTCCCAAATAAAATCGTTGCCTCATCTTGACTTGGGCAATCCCGTCACTAAATCCATAGTGGTCGAATTCCATTTCCATTCTGGTACCAGCAATGGTTGCAATAACACCGACATCTTTATTCACTCAAACTTCGCTTTCTGACAAATTAAACATTTTACAACATATTGCGGCACATTGCACTTCAAACCTTTCCACCAAAAGTACTTTATATCCTGAATCATCTTATCCCTTCCAGGATGAACTGAGTACGACTGTTATGCGCTTCTCTTAAAATTTTACTCTTCAGCTTCGAATCATCGGGGACACACCGTCTTTCATTTACTTGTATTATTTCCATTAGCATAACCTTGAAAATATGTTGTTTCATTCCTCTTTATCATTGATCTCATATCCTTAATAAAACCATCATGCATCTACTTAACTCTATTTTCCTTAAAAAGTGATGGTTGAACCACAAAAGTATTTATTTCTCCTTCCTTTCTTAATCACATTCAAATCCAATTGCATCAACTCCTTGTATAACTCTTCTGGCACTTAAATTACGGAGTTAACCTCCCGATGAGGCCTCCTCCTAAAAGCATTTTCCACCTTATTTGTCTTTCTCAGATGGTACTGAATATCCACATTATAATTCTTGAGCAATTCTAACCACCTCTGTTATCTCATACTCATCTCTTTTTGCGTAAAGATATACTTTAAGCTCTTATGATCAGTATAAACCTTACGAGTTACTCCACAAATCTTCTATAATACCCAGCTAAACCAAGAAAGTTCTGACTTTAGCAACACTGATTGACGCAGGCTATTCCTTATCTGCTTCAGTTTTCCCCGGATCCACAATTATTTCTTCCTTAGTCACTACATGACCTAAGAACCTCACCTTTTCTAACCAAAAATCACATTTACTCAACTTCACAAACAATTTCTCTTTCCACAAAATCCCTAATACCTCTCTCATATGGTTTTCATGCTCCTCCTGATTCTTCGAATATACCAAAATATTATTTAATACTCCATATTTTTAGTAGGTTATCATTTATTTTTAAAAGGTTTAAAAAGACTTGTTATTTATTAGAAAGGATTTAAAATAGGATTTTATAAAAGATTTTGGATATTTAAATTAAAGTTCAGTTCAAAGGAGTATTGGGCCTGAGTTTATTAAAACCAAGTGTTTTGTTCAAAACAAAAATAAACACAAATATATTTACAAGAATTTTAGAAAGGGAAAAAGAAAAAAAAAAGTTTTTTTGGTGCATAGTAGTACGACAGGTATTCTTCACATTAGGGCATGTTCTCTTCGGCATAAAACAACTGAACTGAACTGAACTGAACTCAATTGAACCGAACCGAACCGAATCGAACCGAAGCGAATCAAGCGGGCCCAAGGTGATTGCAAGCGAACCGAAGCGAACTAAACCGATTGCAACTAAACCGAACCGAACCGAATCGAGCGAACCGAATTAAATTATAACTAATAGTAATGATAATAATTTAGGAACTGAACTGAACTGAACTGAACTGAACTGAACTGAATTGAACTGAATTGATTGGAACTAAACTGAACTGAACTGATTACAACTGAATTGAACTGAACTGAACTGAAAATAAGTTGGAGAGAACAGGCCCTGGATTGGTTTTGGTTTTTTTTTTTCATTTTAGTTTTACTAGTTATCTTATTAGATTAACCTTGTTGAATTTTGGGAGAATATTTATCTTTCCTTAACTTAGTTGGACGACCGCAAATATTAGTTAGATCTTAGCTAGATTGGTTTGTCTTTTTCCTTAAATCCATCTTTTAGTTTCCTAATCCTACTACGACTCTACCTATCCAACTAGTATAAATAGGGGCCTGCACCCCTCATATTCTTCACACTAAATTTGAGAAATACTTCTCTTTTCTCAAGTTTAAACTCTCTATCCCTCTTGGCCTACCCTTTCTCTTCTCCCTTAGTAGTTTTTAATTTTCAAGCTGCGTGTATATGTAGATCTTTAAATATTGTTTGGCATACTTAGTATAATGTTTTTAGGGTTATTATTTTGGATTGAAATGCATGATTTTATGAGTTATTATAAATGTTATGAGTTTTATTATGGACACTATGAAAATTTCATGAGTATGATAAATTTATGAATTCATTATAAATTATGATTAGTCTAAGGTTAGATAATTTGTTGTTTCGTTAAAATATGTCGAACCACACTTGTTCATGTTGAGAATAATAGGCGTGTAATACTAGTGTTTGAAGTCTAAATTGTTGTACTAGTGCTATGGGTGCTTTCCAACTTTCATCCCTAGAGTGGTATTATCATAGTAGAAGTTCACTACTACTTTTTAATATTAATACCAAGTGTGATCTCTAAAGGTCCATGATGCATATTTCATGGTTGACGCATAATTGGAATTTGTTAACATATTACTATTATGATGATGATGATTATCATCATTATTAGTATTATCATCATGTTTTCCAAGATTATTTAATGAGCAAGCTATTTATTATGCCTTCATATGACTAACTTTTATAAGAATTATTATTGTTGTCAAAGGAGGATTATTTCTAAAAGAATTTTAGTAGTTATATGATCTTTTATGATCGCAATTATATAGAGGCAACAACTTGTTATTTATTAGCAAGAATGGTAGCCATAATATTATTTATTTACCCATGCACTTCTTGTAGTAAGTCATGTGTACAAGGTAGTAACCCCTCGTCATAGACTCATTAAGGAATATTAAACTTGGGGGTGTGCACACTTTAGGAAAGGTACCTACTACCTAGACAAGGAAAAATGTGTTTGTTTATTAAAGTTATATATTTTATATTATATAGGTACTACAACTATCCAAGGAAGGTTTATGAAAAGTTAAGTGTTTTGAATGTTTAATTAAATAAAGTATTTAATATTGCGCATATACATGTACTCAGTCTTTTTACTGACACGCTTTTATATATTTTTGTTTTGTTTTATGGATGTACCCGTGTAATGATCCTATTTTGGCGAGCAGAGTTTATAGGTTGATATGATTAGGGGTGTAAGTTATTTGGTTAAAAACCGAAAACCGAACCAAACCAAACCGAATTAGTAATTTGGTTTGGTTTTTTTAGAAATCGATTTGGTTTGAATTCTAATTTTTTGTGCCGGTTTGGTTCGGTTTTGATTTTAGAAAACCGAAAAAAATCGAACAAACCGAAATATACAAATATGGGGCCATCAACATGGGTTGGTTTAAATATTCAAAGTCAGTAGGGCCGTCCAACACTCAACATGGGCTTTAAAATGTTTCCGTTTCAGTTTTCATAAACCGAAAGCCCTAAGACCTAACTCAAGCACTCAGTCATTTCATTGGATCTCTCTCTCCTAAGAGCTAAGGGGGCGTTTGGTTGAGGGGTGTGAAGAAAGGGAAAGGGTTTCCAAACTTAGGTTTCCCTTACTTGATGTTTGGTTGATGATTTTTTCCTTTCCCTTTACCCATTTTTCAGTTTAGAATTACCCCCCTTACCCTTAGATCCATTACCCAGCCCCCCAAGGTTTTGGATACCCCCAAATCCCTCTACACCATAACACAACCGACCACCCCACCACCACCACCACCACCACTAGGCCGACCCTACCGACCACCACCACGACCATCCGAGCCGCCGCCACCACCCTCCACCCGAGTCGCCGACCCCCTGCAACCCACCGAAAACCCCACCCCACCCATCGAAACACCACCCCACCCACCGAAAACATCCCCCAGCCCGCCGAAACCCCACCCCAACCGCCGAAAAACCCCACCCCAACCCTCAAAAACCCCACCCCACCCGCCGAAAACCCCACCCCAACCCTCAAAAACCCCACCCCACCCGCCGAAACCCCACCCCAACCGCCGAAAACCCCACCCCACCCGCCGAAAACCTCCCCCACCTGCCGAAACCCCACCCCACCCTTGGAAACATCACCCCAACCGCCGAAAACCCCACCCCACCCCTCGAAAACACCACCCCAACCGCCGAAAACCCCACCCCACCCCTCGAAAACACTACCCCAAACCGCCGAAAACCCCACCCCGCCCTCGAAAACACTACCCCATCGCCGAAAACCCCAGACCCTCTCGAAAACACCCCCACCCGCCGAAAACCCTAGCCCAACCCTCGAAAACACCCCCCCACCCGTCGAAAACCCTCCCCGACCCTCGAGAACACCCCCCACCCGCCGAAAACCCTAGCCCGGATGTCGGCGGGTCGCGCGGCGGCGCCTGGGTGCCGGCGTAAGTGAGAGAAAGAGAGGTGGAGAGGGAGGGGAGGGGAGGGGGAGGGGGGTAAAGGGTCAACTTTTGTTACCCTTTCTCTTGTCTAACCAAACACATGGGTAAATTGGGGGGTTTGGGGTTCCTTTCCTTTCCTAACCCTTACTTGATTCCTTTCCCTTTCCCCACTTCCAACCAAACGCCCCCTAATGATCTAAGACCAACTCACCACTAAAACCCTAAGGCTGGTTTCATTTTCTCTCTCCTAAGCTTAGCCGTTTCATGGCTTCTCTGTCCTAAGAGGCTCAGCGCCTCATCCGACAACCATTGAAGAAGGTTGAAGAAGGTCGACGAAAAGCGCTCAACCTGAAACGCACTCAGCCGACAACCAACTCCTCCCTTTCTCTCTCTCCTTTCACGGTTGAAGAAGCTCGATGAAGATAACCTCGAAGAAGATCATCTATTTTCAATTTTTTTTCATTATTTTGTCATTTGAAGGTTAGATAAATTATGTTGAATTGCGAATTATGTACAATTATGGTAGATAAATTACGAAATTTTAGTTTCTCCTATGCTATTGTTATTTTGTTACCCTCTGTCATTTTTTCAGTGTTTAAATTTTTTTTAAAATTAGTGTGCAATTGCGAATTATGTACAGGTGTTTTTTTTACCAAAAGTTTGGTTAATTTTCATATGATGCATACTCCAAATGGGGAGCTAGTGAGAAATAGTAATTAGCCTAGTAGTTGTTATTTTATTTCCTAATTTTCTATTGTCATAGTTGAAGAATAAAGTTATATCAATAAAGAGAAGTTATTTCTATTATCTCCGCTACATTTTAAAGTTTAGTTAGTAGTTAGCATCTTAGCCTCTAACGTTATCACTTGGCGGTAATACTGTCAAGTTTCACAAGAGTTTTAAATTATTTTTTATTTTAGAAAAAGAGAGAAATTTGGGGTATAACAAAGTGGCATCAAAGCCAGGTCTATTGCGGTGTCCTATAGTGACAATCTCTGTAAAGGATGGGAGAATGTGCCTAAGGTCTTGGCTATCCCAAATTGAAAATTGGAGAACAAAGATGGACATCTCAACCTAGTAGAGACCTTTTGGGTTGGATTAAGGTCCTACACCAAAGCAAATCCTTGAGGGTTAGGGCCCAAAGAGAACAATGTGTACTAGTTGGCCATTGGGGTGTTACATATCATCTATGAAAATTACCCAATATGGTCCAACAAAGATTTAAGAAATTGATGCATCAAGTCCAACGGTATTGGTGCATTAGTATGCCCGAACGACATTATCACAACCTCATAACATCCATATCTCGTCCTAAACGCCGTCTTCGGAATATCTTCATCTGCTACACGCATCTAGTGATATTTTGATCTCAGATTTATCTTCGAAAACACACCAACTCCTTTTAATTGATCGAATAAATCATTTATTCGAGATAACAAATACCTATTCCTGACTGTCATCTTATTGATCTCCCGATAATTTATACATAATCTCATTAATCCATACTTTTTTTTCTTCATAAATAACACCGGTGCTCCCCAAGGAGAAACACAGGGTCGAATATAACGTTTCTGCATTAATTTCTTTAATTGCTTTAATTCAACTATCTCTGTTGGAGCCATCCTATACATAGCTCTTGATATGGGCGTTGCCCCTGACAGCAAATCTATATAAAAATTAACCACTTTATGTGGTGGTAATCCTGGCAAATCTTTTGGAAATACATCTGCAGACTTCTTAACCACTGAAATTCTTTCTATCTCTATCACTTTATTCTGATTTCTTGTTATCTGAGCTACATAACCAATACGTTCTTATAAAGCGTCCTATTTATCACTTAACTCTATTCTTCCGAGCTTGATGGCACATCCTAATATATAATACAATCTCCACTTGGTAATTTCAACGTAGTAACATTCAATGGTCGCTCTATTTTTACTCAGCCAATTCATCCCCAACATTATAATATCTAGATCCAAAATGGTTCCACCTGCAACTTTGACTCTTCTATCCCAAGTACACAAACATTGAATAACCCTTCACAACAATTCAAATATCTATTAAGCACACAAATAGTTACATTGAATTTTAACAAAAGAGTATTGGAGATAAACAAATCGAAGCTCCTGAATCACACAATACTTTAGCTACGGCTTACATACAAGTAATTTCCTGAAATCACATCACTTGGAATCTTCTGCAACTCTAGTGCATCTTCCGCATCCGTCTTATCAGAAAAAACTATCCACGGAGCTCTTGCTTGATTGGCAGCTTAAAGGGAAGGTTGGTTATCGAACCGAAATATATAAATTAAGTAAAATAAATTAATAAAACTTGAGTAACAATTAATGGTTAACCGGAAAACCGTATCGAAATACCGATTAACCGCTTACGTGGTTACCGATTTGAATGTTTACGGTTACGGTTCACAAAAATGGCGAACCGGTACTTACGGTTACCAAACTGAAATATCTTTTTAGGGTGGTAAACCACCCCTGAACACCCCTACCCGCCACGACCTGAAGTACTTCCTTGACCAAGTCAACAAAGATAATACAATGTTCATTATTACCTCCAAATCTTCTCCCATTAGTCCACATAGTACATTTACTAATTCGATGACTAGTACTTTTATACTTAATACATATCATTTGACATGTGCAATTCCTACCACAGTGACTTTTTTCCACAACGATTACATTTCCACTCTGACTTCCTACTTCTAACATTTCTTGCATGCCCTTTAAGTTGTACGGCAATGATGTTTATGTCTTTCGCTTCTTAAATTCCCTTTCTTTATATTTCCCACCACTAGTGGAAAAAAGGCTAAATGACGCTTCACAACTGCTCCGATTGGTTCCAAAACGCATCAATTAATGTAAACTGATCCGGTTGGAATGTGAACCGGATCAGTTTACATTAACTGATCCGGTTGATCAGGCTGCCCAGATCATTAAATGGGCTTTGTTTATGTTTAAAGTGAGAGCCGGGCCTTGTAATAAATTTTAATGGGCTTTTGTTCGAAAGCCTTTTGTCTGCTCCTCTTTATACTCTTCGTCTTTATTAGGGTTTGGAGTTTGGACGCTTTATCTCCTCTCTCAAATGTCACGAACCACCCATCACTCCTCTCACCCTCCCTCTGAATTTCCTCTCTCAAATCTCACGAACCACTCATCACTCCTCTCACCCTCCCTCTGAATTTCTTCTCTCAACACCCAAGCGAACTCGATTCTCTCTCTTCCTCTCTCCTATTGACGCCACCACCCACACCTGATGCCACAAGCCACTCCTGGCGCCACCACCAACTCCACCAGCCACGCCTGACGTTCGTAATTTTGTAATTTTCTGTCATTTTTCGTAATTTTTTGTAATTGTTCTGTAATTTTCTCTAATGTTCAGTTTTTCGTTTTTTGTGATTTTCTGTAATGTTCAATTTTTCATTTTTTTGGTAATGTTCTCTCATTCCTCGTCGTTTATGGATGCTAATTTGTTTGGTTTGTGGACATCGTCAATCTGAGATATTTGGTTCGTTTTTGTATGTTTTTTGTTCGTGATGATAATTTAGGAAGTTGTGACTGCCCTGGTATGATTTTTTTTAATACTAATAATGATCAACTGATCCGGTCATCGCACAAAACTGGATCAGTTAATCAACTTAACTGATCCGATTTTGTGCCATGACTGGATCAGTTAATTTCTAACTGATCCGGTTTTGAACCGGATCAGTTTTTCCCCCTAACCGCTCCTACCCCATCCGTTCCGGTCCATTTTCGGATCAGTAAGACCCATTTTGACCGGATCATATGAGGTCTTTTCTACTAGTGCACTATTCTTCCTTTTCTTACTCCATCTTTTATTTCCATTCGCTCTTGCTCCAAAGCACGATCATATAACTCCTCAAATGGTCAAATAAGACCCAATTCTCTTAAGATTCAGTCAATCGAAGAAACGAATGAGTTCCACCCACATTCCCTTACAATATTCAACTTACATATTTTAGATTATTCCTTAAGATTTTTATTCTTTACTTACATTGTTAGTTCCACCCACATTTTCTTTCTATTCATCAGTTCTCATTCTTAATCATTCCTCTTCCTTTCTCCAGGTGGAATTGTTTTTGGCTCTTTGGTCAGCAATTGTCCACCGCCTTTGGATTGCTATTTTGTGACATTGTTGAAGTTGTTAACTGTTCTTCATGGGTTAGCTAAGATTACTTCTTTCTCCTTCCTCTGTTTTCTCTCACCTCAAATTTGGGTCTTCACCTTACCGTTGTCTGGTGCTCGTATTTTCTCTCGCATGTGTTGCCGTCTGGCTGCTAGTGCTGTCGTTCGGCGTGCTGTCACGCGCCGCCGTGAGCTGATGGCGTGGTGGTCCTGCTCATTATCGGTGCTGCTGTGTTGCTTTTTGCCCCTTTGAGCTCGTTGATGTTAAGAAAATTTCAATATTAGGTGGCACATGTTTAATTGTATAGCCAAGCTTCTTTAAGTTCTACTTGTTATATAAACGCAGATCGATTTAAGAGTATCCTAAGAATCTTTTACCCCCGCTAGGTAGCCGACTCGGCATACGGTCGCAGGGTTGCTCTGATACCATCTGTAACAGCCTGCATTTCCGAGCTGCTAGCTAATCACACTTAAGATACAAAAATCCCAATTAACACTTAATAAACCTCGACATTACATTTACTCGCAGCGGAAACATAACCTATAAAACGATCCTGGACCCATGGGTCAAGGGCCCACATTACAACCACCTCAAAAATAAATATCAGATTACAAAATACTTTACTCGATCCCAAATAATAAAAGACTTAATCGCCAAATAAGCATTTGAATACTAACAACTTAATATTCTAAATACAACTTCTGAATCACTAATCTAATTACAATTTCATAGCCAAACTCTCCCTTTGATCCACTCTTCAAGCCTCCAACTCTAACCTGCAAATTACAGGAGAAAATAAAAACAAAGACAAAACTAAATTAAGCGGAAAGCTCAGTAACTTTACTTCAGCCCGTCAAACGATTTTAGTTCGCAAAATATTTTTCATATATTAAGCAAACTTGGTAATTGTTCAAATAAAGAATTCATCCTTTAAATATATCGCTGGCATAGCTCAATCACTTAACAGAATTTGCTGGCAAGTACAGTCAGAATCTTAACAAAATATAACATAACACAATATTCGACCTTATCTGGTCTTAACACATGTCTGAATAATTTCCTTCCACATGTACCTTGCCCACTATTCATTTCAGCTCATAAGCTAGGCCAGCTAAAACAAATACGAAATATCTTTCTCATTATCATACTCAAATCATATTTCACGAAACATAAATATTTCCGAATAATTCCAATAACATAACAAAAGCATACTTTTATAACAATCAATATCATTTCAATACTTAACACACACGGATGCATCTATAACCATGGCTATAAACGATATACGATATTGCAAAAACATAACACAGGCACGGGCATGTAAATACATTTTGCTGAACATAAAGGTTACATTAAATTCAAGAACAATTATACAAAATCTCCAAGCATCATAACTAGATCACCAATCTCTAGCTTCAACTCCATAAATTATCTCCATATACATACTCCAACAACGACCTCAAAACAATAGCAACAATTATTATTCATCCTCACAACAATTCAGATAAATTAATTGACTTCCTCATACTTTCTAAGCTCTTCCATTAACTAATCACAAACCCTTATATACAAACCATTTCACAATCTAACTCACATTATCAATCTCATATGCTAACTCTAACTTTGGAAATTAATACACTGATTTGGAGACGTGAAATCATAATTAGAATCGAATTCATAAATAAATTTACTTACGAAAATCTGGTTTAGTAACTAACTTCAGAGAAATCAAAACTTGAATTATAGAGTTTCAAAATATACCCTAATGTGTTAATCTAAGAGGAAATATTCAACCTTTCACTTTAACAAACTCTTATAACAAACTGAACTTTAATTTTGATAAGTGAATGAAAATGGGTCAGCTTTAAAGATTATATCTTGCAACCAAAACCGATTTGGGTTTATATAACAAGTAGAACTTAAAGAAGCTTGGCTATACAATTATACCTGTGCCACCTAATTTTGAAATTTTCTTAACATCAACGAGCTCAAAGGGGAACAAAGCAACACAGGAGCACCGGCGATGAGCAGGAGCACCACGTCATCAGCTCACACGGCCCGTGACAGCACGCCGAACGACAGCACTAGCAGAGTAGCGGCCAGACGACAACACAGGCGAGATAAAATACGAGCACCAGACAATGGTAAGGAGAAGACCCAAATTTGAGGTGAGAGAAAACAAAGGAAGGAGAAAGAAGTAAGCTTAGCTGACCCATGAAGACCAATTGACAACTTCAACAATGTCACAAAACCGCAATCCAATGGCAGTGGGCAGTTGTTGACCAAAGAGCCAAAAACAATTCCACCAGGAGAAAGGAAGAGGAATGATTGAGAATGAGAACTGATGAATAGAAAGAAAATGAGATTTCCTATTTATAATGGGTTTTATGGAAGATTGAAGAGTTCTCTAGAATTCTTTCAAAAGTTACGAGAGAGATGATATAAAATGACATTATCTTTTCTCGTTTTTTTTTCAAGAACATAACGACCCAAACGTAATTTCCCGCTAATGAAAAAATACAATTAACATGTTAAGACCTATTTATAATTAGCTAAGAATGCATTCATGATCTTAATGTAATTTCCATCTAAAGCTATTTTCTTAAACATGAATGCATTCTTAGCTAATTATAAATCGGTATTAACATGTTAGTAGTATTTTTTCATTAACGTGAATTTACGTTTGGGTCCTTCTGTTTTTGAAAAAAAAAGAGAAGAGATAAAATTAATTAAATTCCAAATATAAGGTATAGAGTCTTTCACGAAACTCTATAAGGTATGCTTACTGATCAAAGAGGAAGTACAAGCCTCAAAGAATAAGGGTTCCAATAACAACAACTCTTTTAAGAAGAGTAACGATAACCCTTCTAGCTCCAAAAGCAATAATGTCAATGCTCTCACTAATGAAAAAGGAGGTTATCAAAGGCCTCAAAGAATCTTCACTCCCCTAGGCATGACTTTACAGGAAGCTTTCAATAGGCTTAATCAAAGCAGAGCAATTTACCCTATTAGTCCTACTCCAGACCCTGCACATGAGAGTAGGCCCAAGAATTGGAACCCTAATGCTTACTGTTGATGTATGTGCGCCTAGGAAATTTAGGAACACAACACTAAATACTCTAAACTCACGTTTGATTATGTAAAAGGTTTGAACTTTATATGAAATAAGGCATAAAGATTGGATCTCTATGATGGATAGGCTCTATTGTTCCCTCGAGAACTAGAGCATCTCTCACTAACCTCGATTAGGAGATGCACACAAACCTCAATTTTGTATGTTCTTGGTATGACCACCAATAATCAATGCAAAGCATTCGACTTTCTTAAACTCAAAATCAATCATCTCTACTGTTTTATTGATATTGAACGTGTATATATAAGTACACGCTTAAACACTCCTAAACAAGCTTAACTACTAAGAAGATAAAACATTAAAACTCCTAGCTAAACTAAACAAGCATCACACACACGCCTAGGATAAGATAACACGCCTAGGATAAACATTCAACAATCCTTTCCAACCTAGACTCCTAACAAGACTCTATAACAAAGGACATTAGACTCCTAAACATAACAGGATCCCTTTCACCATGTCACACAACTAAAATAAGAGTTATAAAGCAAATAAAATACATAGTTTCCTAACAGAACTAGGGAACTATATAAAGAGTCCTAACAGAACTAGAACTTGTGAAAATGACGCCTCACACACGCATCATACTTCCCTTCTTAAAAAAAACTTATCTCAAGTTTTAAAGTCCATGGAATCAGCCATATGTGTTGAACAACCCAGCAAAAGAGCATTATCCCACGAAAATCACTAGCACTACATATTAAGCGCACAGCAATGTACTCAACTAGCACTTTCGTTCGATTAAGATCATCCTTGCTCCACAAAAATTTAATCTTTCCAAACTTCATGTTAACGTTAGATGCAGATTATTCCTACTAAAAGAAATAATATTTATGACATTTGGAACAATATCATCATCAACCCTAGGAACCAAAGCAAAAGTAATATCAACTAAAGGCATGGTTTCTCTTAAATCAATGCTAGGTATCACTTCTTCATCATTAGGAACTATAAACATCACAACTTTATCCTTGGAAAAAGATAAAGTGTCGATCATTTCTTCATCCTCAACAATCAGAAGTTGCTGCTTTTCTTCAGGCTGTTTCGTGTTTAGTTGTTGAGCCAAATCTTGAAGCTTCGCAAAATTCCAGTCAATTCGTGCTAATCTTTCTTCAAGGGTGGGTGGACATATAAGATCTTGTAAATCCTGGGTAGCCCTTTCAAGTCTTTGAATAGTAACCAATAAATCGAATGACACACCTTTAAACTCCATAGAACTCAAACTGAAGCAATCTGCCAGGATTTGCATCGAAAGTAATCGTTTGATGTGAAGCTGTTATGTCTCTAATCTCACGTTTAATCAAGCAAAGGTTCGAATATGATGGATAGGCTATATTGTTCCCTCGAGAACTAGAGGATCTCTCACTAACCTCAATTAGGAGATGCACACAAACCTCGATTTTGTATGTTCTTGGTACGACCACCAATAATCAATGCAAAGCATTCGACTTTCTTAAACTCAAAATCAATCATCTCTACTGTTTTATTGATATTGAACGTGTATATATAACTACACACTTAAACACTCCTAAACAAGCTCAACTACTAACAAGATAAAACATTAAAACTCCTAGCTAAACTAAACAAGCATCACACACACGCCTAGGATAAGATAACACGCCTAGGATAAACATTCAACAATCCTTTCTAACCTAGACTCCTAACAAGACTCTATGACAAAGGACATTAGATTCCTAAACATAATAGGATCCCTTTCATCATGTCACACGACTAAAATAAGAGTTATAAAGCAAATAAAATACATAGTTTCCTAACAGAACTAGGGAACTATATAAAGAGTCCTAACAGAACTAGAACTTGTGAGAATGACGCCTCACACACGCATCAACTGCAAATATCACCAAGAGAATGGGCATCCAACATATGTGTGTTCGGCCTTAAAGAATGCTCTACAGGACATGGTTGAAGATGGTAGACTACCAGTTCCGCCTGCAGCAAAGGTCAGCAACCAAAGGAACCCCTTGGGCAGTTCTTAAATAATGCCAGGCATAGTCATTTAACGCTAGTTTTGTAGGTTGAGTCGGAGAGTCCCTCCCCTAGCTTCTTCATTTCCTTTCCTGTCAAGCCTCACTACATAAAAAAAATCCCAGCCTAAAATAAAAAAGGTGAAAAAAAATCAAAGTACGAAAAAAAAAGCAAAAGAAAACGCACCGGACAAAAAGAAAAAAATGCAAAAAAGAAAAAGCCAAAGGCAAAGAAATAAAAATTCAAGCTGGGGGGCTTGCACACAAGTTCTACCCCTTTATTCAAATCCTCCAATCCATCAAAAACTTAACCCATATAATCCAAATCCATGATCCTACCTTAGCCCATCCAATTAAACCTTCATCAAAACCTCAAGTCTTAAACCTTTTAACCTTTCACCAACCCTAACTCCTTTTTTAAGGTATGTCCAAGCCCGCTAGGTTGAAAACCCGAAAGGGCGGCCTAGGCAAAATTTAGGGTACAAAAAAAATAAAAAAATAAATCAAATCTAGAACTACGAATGGTCTGATTCCGCCAGAATACGTGGGAATCCTCATCTAGAGGTCCGACCGCCTCAATGAAAAAAAAATCAAGCTCTCATGATTTGACTTTCTAGAATTCAGGAGCATACTCTTTCTAGATCCCGACATAGACTTGAGTCTGAACTTAGCCTCGTCAAAGCCTTTTCCACCTATATCTATTTGAGTCATAAATCAACCTTGTTATTTTTCAATCCAAGCTCTCACTGTCCCTGAAGGACTCTCCGACAATTCCATGGTCTCTGGCAATATTTGACTTTGCCTGTACTAGCAATATTTGACTTTGCCTGTATCAACTCCCCAAAGAAGAATCCCCAGCAAAGAACTTTGAGTGCTCAAGACAGATCAACTACATTTCAATCAAGGCTCAAGCCTAATTCAAGACAAGCTTACCCAAAGTGGAGGCTTCCTATATATATGGTGGTTCCTCAAAATCAAATCAAACTCCCGAAAAGTTGTAATCTGCGGACCTCGTTTACGGACCCCGTTTACGGACCCCTATTCTTTACTAAAAACAATTTTCGAAAATCATTCTATCTAAAGCTGATCATTCTATCTCTCTACATATCCAGATCTCATAGCCTTGCAAAACCCCGACCTTGCATTACATTTCATACATCCTAGTCTTGCATAATCCTGACCTTGCATGACGTGTCTTCTTCCTTAGCTTTGCATAACCTTAATCCTTGCATAGCGTCTCATGCATCCTTAGAGAGTCTAAGTTTGCATTATTTGCATCATTATGTTCCTTATCTGAGTTGTTTGCACCTATCAGCTAACATCTTTCCCTGCAGGTAATTAAATTGCTTGTAGTTATTGCCCTGCATACTAACTTTGTTTTGCAGAGACCAGCGTATATAGATCAGTTCTAAACTGCAGAGCGTTTAGAATCGTTCTCCGTCCCGACACTGTATACTTTGACTATCGGCTTCCTGAACCTCAGTCAAAGTGGGGGCTTCTGTGGACACATAATCGTGTCTCCCCATTTAAGGGCCCAATGATGAAACATACCGCGGTCTTAATTGGTCCGACCCGAGGGCAGAGCAGTATGAAGAGCCAAAACTACTTTAAAAGTGTTACAGCGTATTCACATTTTAAATCCCACTTAATTATTCATGATAATTAATTGTATTTTGAGTCCAACTCTTTAAAAAGCCCAATTAATTGTTTAATAACAATTAATTGTTTTATTTAAATAAAATAAATATTTTTTAAAGAAATCTTTATAATTAAAATCGGATTTTATCCCGTAAAATTAGTTTTTCGGACTTAAAAATAAAAGAAAATCGTTTAAACGCGTTTTTATAAAAAAGCTGTCAAAACGTGTCAAAAGCAAGGTGGTGTGCTTAGTGCACCAACGTGCGCCTATCGCACCAACGTGCGCTAAGCGCACAAGCCTACCCTGTGTTAGGCGCACCAATGTGCGTCTTACACGTGACCCTGTGAGGTTGAGGAAACGTAGGCTGTCAATTCTATCTTTTTTAAAGCGTGTGCCACGTGGGTGCAGCTGATTGGTCAAGGTGCGTCAGGCGCACATACGTGTAATTGTGCGTCACATAGAGACGTGCACCTAGCGCACTCTCTACTTTACGCGCAGATTTTGTTTTCCTAAAAATAGGTGTGATTTTCCGAATTAGACAGACGGGTTTTTCATATAATTTTCATACGACTTTACACTTCGAACTCTACGAACATACTTACAAATCCTCTCTAAAAACTCTCATATTTTCATAAAACACATTAAACAAACACATTCAGAGATACAGACACGTTCATATCTTTAGGCTTCACGATTGCTCGTCCCGAAGGTTGTCAATCTCTCAGACCCAAGCCACGGTATAATCCTAAGGGTCCTTGAATAAATTCATTATTTTTGTATTGAAGTTACTAACTATTTCTTTCCTGATGTAGATCTTTAATACATTCTAATCCTCTTTCTTTTCTTTTTATTTATTATATACATGTTTATGATTGTCCTGCTTGTCTTTTCATCACCCACGTGTTATTATTGCTAATCAAGACCTAAAGAACTGCTCTAATATTAATCAGATAATTTAGACAACATGTTAGGTTCCCTATAATTTTGATTGCCTAATAACATATTACTAAAAAATTTGTCTTTTATGTGTTTCCTGAACCAACCTAGACTAAATTATTTTTAGGGTGCATGAAAATATTATTTGGTTATTCTATTGCATAAAATTGACATGAATCGATATTTAGTAGAGGCCAACAATGGACGAATGTGGTTCATTATGACCGTGTTTGTACCCTCACCCCCGAACTCAATATGTGGTTCATTGACCATTAATGGAGTCATGACAGGGAAATCTACATTGGATAAGTCCCACAGTTGTCCCTTTGATTTTCCAATATCCAATTAGGTTTATGATTCTTCCTTTAAAGACTTGTTGGCGACTTCAAAACATTTTTCAATAAAACCTTAACAATGGGGTAGTCAAATACGCGCTCACACCGCGTAGGCGAAATAAAATAACGCCTACAACATTGTTAATGCTCCATTGTCTATCTCATGATGAGTTGTGTTGGAACCCCTATCCCTCTTAAGATATAAGTTAAGTACATTTGGTCCTAAGCTTAGTAAAATAACATTCTTGTCCGAGTTTTCGACTTAGTTTGCATCGATTAGCAATATTTGTGCTTACCTAGCTATTCTATGTGGATCTTGACCCTTACTTATCACTTGACTTAATTTAGCGATAGTTAGGTGTAGTTTCATTTTGGTGTTTTGTCCAACGACCAAAATATCCTTTGTCAAAATGACGCTGTTGCCGAGGTATAGCGTCTAGCGTTGAGATGTTGGGAAGTTGTGTGAGTCTAAGTCTTTTACTACTTTCATTTCATCTTGTTACTTGTTCTCTTGTTATTACCAACTCTTCTCTTAGCTCTGTATGCCAAGTAGGCGTGCCCTTACCTTGATTTTATACAATCCGAAGTTGGAAATGACCATCAAGGCCATAAGGCGAGGGCTTAGAGCCGCATGATAAACTCAACAAGCATCATCATCAACATAGAGAACTCAAGCTCTCTAAGATTTTTCGAAAGAAGCTCTCCTCACTCTTCTAGATTACCAAATCCTACCAAGAGTGTCCACTTAATGGGAGATCCTCCTAGAGACTTGAGAAGCTACTGTGTTTGAGGCCCTTGTGAGTCATGATGTGTCTTAACACACTACCGAAGCTAATGACTTTGTGCTTTGCTCCCTGCTTTGACCGGCTTGATAGAAAAGAATCAATTTAGTGAAGCAAAAGATGAGGATGCACAAGTTAATTTGAAAACATTCACGAATTATTGCTCTACGGTGAAGCATAATGGAGTCTCTCAAGACTGTATTCGCCTTAGTCTCTTTGAATTCTCCTTGGCCGGCAAATAAAAGCAATGGTTAAAGAAGCTTGAGAATGACTCATTGGTAACATGGCCCCAAGTAACTCAAGCTTTCATAGGCAAGTACTTCCGTCCGGATAAAATCTCCGATATGCGCTCTCAAATTATGACCTTCAAGTAAGATAGTGATTGAACATTGCAAGAAGCTTGGGAGAGGTTTAAAGAACTCTTGATGATATGCCCTCACCATGGTTTGAATGAAGGTATCACGTTTCAGTGCTTCTACCATGGTCTCACAAAGGCCTCTAAGACAAGCCTTGATGCGAGTGCCAATGATCCAACATGAAGAAGCCTCTAGCGGGTATATCTGATTTTATTGATGATGTGGTGCAATATGATTCGTATTAGAGGCATGATCGCAATGTTAAGAGGACTGGAAAGTATGATGTGGAGTCCATCAACATTCTCTCTACAAAGATTGATGCCTGATAACTCAATTACAAAGGCCAATATGCTTTTCCTCTTCCTCTTCTTCATCTCTTTCCCCTCCTAAATCTTCTAATGCATTCATGCATTCTCATAATGTGTCACTAGTGGAAAAAACTCCATGTGCTACTTGTCAAGTGCTTCGGTTAAATAATCAACCCAAGCACTTGTGAAAATTTTAATATAAAAAATTCACAAGTGCTCCGGTTGAATAGCCCACCGGAGCACTTTCCGGTTGAATAGCCCACCGGAGCACTTGATATCAAGTGCTCCGTTTGACTAGTCAACCGGAGCACTTGTGAATAAGTGCTCCGGTTAGTCAACCCGAGCACTTGCATAAGTTCTCCTCCAAATAATTATTTTCGACTATAGGTGTGTACATACGTACTGCGCTTCACTTTAATTTCCCTCAATTGGAACCCTCCTCCCTCTCGTTCCTTAATAGAACCCTCCTGCCTCTCGTTCCGTCCGTCGAACCTCCTCCTACCTTCAACGAGATCAGCAATTATCGTATTTTTCTCCCGTGGTCTATATCAACCAACGAACAATTCAATCGCAGACTTCTTCAATTGCTTCATCTTCTCGAGGAGATTTTATAATATGTCGCTTCGTGATTTCGATCAAATAATGGCCTGCGAAATGATCAAACACTTGAATTTGAATGGCGCAGAGTATAATTCATTCGAATTTCTCTTCAATGTGCTTTCATTAAACCCTAGGTTTCAATTGGATTGAATTTTCGGCAGAAATTCGACTTTATTAAGCGAGTTCCTATAAATCGAGCAAGCTGATTTGCGGTGGTCGCTCAGTCATCCTCAGGGTTTCTTCAATACTTCAACTGCTCCCTCAGTCGTCCTCGCTTGGTCGTACGAAGCTACCACTGTCGACTGGTGAGTGTTTTCATTTTCATCATTTTTTTTACCAAATTTCAGTAATCAATGTAATCAGTTTCAAGATCCCCTCAAATCGAAACCACGCAAATTCGCGAAACAAATTCACCTATAACCTGAAATTTGAACAACTTACACGGAAATTTATATGTTCTATTAAAAAAAAAAACATCTACCTGATTGATTCCGCCATTGTCGCAACTCGGAGGTCTCGACAATGGAAAACATCTACCCGTTTTTATTATAACTTTTATTGTGCCAATGTTCAGTTTTGATTGCCTTGTTCAGTAGACAGTGATAATTTGATTTATATTTTTTCAGAATGTACTAACTTAGATTTTAAATCAGAATACAATGTATTCATGTTATCACTGGCTTAATTTTGTGGATTAATTATTTGTTTTATTTTTGACAAAAATGGAAGAATGGAATGATGAAATTGTGGAAGCCTGAGGATACCTTATCATAAATCAGAATACAATATATTCATGTTTCTATGAATGATAACTAGCAAAACACCAATTTGTGCTTTTAACTTATTCTTAACTCATACTTGACTTGTTCTTAACTCGTATCCTATTGGTTCTTCTCTTCCACACAAAACTAGCTCAGAATATTCTCAGCATCCTTGCTTGACTTTGGGTTTCACAAACTCTTGACAAATACTTCCAGTACCTATTCCTATTTGATGTCTGATTCTTTGATATTTTGGGTATCCAGATCGGTGGTAATTATGCGTGCATTTGTATGACATTTGCATTTCTGAATATATTTTTCTGCTTGCATAATATAATGTGATCTGCTTGCTTTCTCCATGTAATTTCTGTTTATATGATTTGCTTGAAGGATACGACTTTGAAGCAACCTTTTATTCTGTTAAATGATTTTCATGTTTCTGATGTCAGGTCGGAATTTGCAATCGATACTTTTACACGAGTAAAGAATCCCAGTGAACTTTGTGAGGATTACAAGGTAAAGTTGTTGTGTTCATTTGTTCTTTCTAAGCAAGAGCTTGTTGCTTGTGAAGGTTGCCTAAATGGAAATTTGCTGCCGATTGGACTTGCATTATGTACATAAAATTTGCAGTACATATGTATAGAGAAAAAGGCAGGTTGGCTGTTTTTTTTTCCGCGTGGTGTTTTTAATGAAATCTTTGACACAACAATATGATTTATTTTAATAATCTGGCGCTGGTGAATAATATGTATATCTGTTATGGTGAATAATATGTATAATATGTATATCTGTTATGGTGAATACTATGTATATCTGAGAATAAATGATTTGACAAAATCAGCCTCATTGCCATTGTAGGGTACCCATTTTAAAAAAAGTGAGTTACACCTGACACCTCTACCTTAGAGGGAGCCTCTTTGAAGGATTGGTGGGAATGTGCTGGTAGAGTATGTAGCCACACGTAATTGACCTATGTATGATACAGATTACAGACACATGAAGAAAGTGGCATTTTATTTAGAAGGGGAATATGAGTTACACATTTAAGTTGTGACGTTTTATAGAAGTCTATCTTAAGCTTGATGTTCAACTATCTCAGTTGAATATCAACTCGGGTCGCTATCCCGGCGGTTGCTATCATAGCTCAAACAATAATTAACAAAGAATAATTTTTGGTTGCCACTTAATTCCTAGGAATTGAAAATTTGTCAAGTTGTTTGGTTGTCAAAACTCAAAAGAGTAAGAGTTAAAAATTCCTAGGGACTTCTATTTCCTACAAGGTGGAGGAAGTAGCATACCTAGGGGCTAGGGGGACCTAGGTAGGGGCTAGGATGACCTAGGTAAGTGGAAATTTCAATGGGAAGTTTTATTTCACTTATTCAACCAAAAAAAATTACCGTTTCCCATAGTTTTTAAATTCCTAGGAAGTACTAAATAATGGAAACTTTGACTTCTCATGGTTAACCAAACAAGTACCAAGTCTACTTTTCTATTTTGTCATGAACATGAACTGTAAGACTAAGAAGAACAACTATGCTTACACATTGCTTGTGCCTTTGAACATTTGATCTATGATAGACGCAAGATGATTGATGTACAATGTGATGTTAGCTTGTTATATTGACCTTTGTTGTATAAAGTTGCTCGTTTGAGCTGATCTAGTTCGTCTTTGTTTATTAAAAGAACAATTTTCTGAATGCATAGATCTAGCCGTTCGGCTAATAAGGACACATCCTATGAGGCTGTAAGAAAAAATTACCACTCCTCTAGGAACGGAGATGTCCTACTGGTAAATCTGCTCATTTGTTTTGCTGCATGGTAGGCTATGTCTGTGATGCTCTATCAGTGGATCCGGAGTCACGATGTTGCTTCCAAAAAAGAGAATAATACTCTTGTCAGTGAGTTAAATCCTTACTAGTTTATGAAATAAACACAAGTGGTGGATAATTGATGAAAATAAAGTTCTTAACTTTTTTTTGTACAGGGGATGCAACCTGATTTCACAATGCTGCAACTCGTATGAACTTTGTGTTCCATGCTGCCTGAATCCATTGCTGGTGCTCATTTTCATGCCTCCTCATTTCTGTATTTAGGGGTCGTTTGGTTCAAAGTATGGAATGGAAAGGAAAATGGAAACAAATAGAGGAGAGGAATGGTAACAAAAATGGTTAGCTTTATTAGGTGTTTGGTTCAAGCCATGGAATGGTAACCATTACCACCAAATAATGTATTTTGTTACTTGAGGGGGAGGGAGGGGTAACAAATTGGAGGAGTCCATTACCACCAAGTAATGGCAATAGATTGATGAGGGGTTGAACCAAACAAAAAGAAAAGGAATCGGTAATTGATTCCGTTTCTTGGAGCCCAAAAATCACGAACCAAACGTGCTCTTAGTGTAATGCATTCAATTTGCTGGTCATGTCAATCGTGAGTAATTTTTGTATCACCAGACTCAAAATGAGTTGACAGTAAAAGTGAAGATATCCTTGGCAGAAACTGCAGGTAGAGGATCTAAACTATATTTTTCGCAGATCTCACTGAGGGGAATGCACAAAGTTGTTGAATGATGTAGCCGGATTTCTATACGTGGGGAACCCCCCCCCCACCTCCTGCTGATGTGGTTTCCTACTGATGTAGAAGTAATTTTGTGCAAGAATTAAAAAAGAAGAAAGGAAATATATGAGAGAAAGTAGAAAAATTGAAGGTTTCTCGACGAGTTCAAGATTCTATTTTTCTTTTAACTTGCTGAATGCTGCTATGTTGCATCTACGTGCTACCTTAAGGATGGCAATTGTATGGTGCCACTTTTACATGTACTTACAATTATGTTTTTGATTTCTGTACTGGAAGGTGCAGTCACAATTATTCTGAGAGTGTGGTATGTGTTATTTCCCTTTCCAATGCCTGTTCGTACTAATCATTGTTGTAATTGTTCATGTCATGTTTAATTCTAACCTTGCTATTTGTTGCGTATTCCCTGTATGGTGGTATTGAATATTGATTCAGTTGATTCGATGTAGGTATGTATTGTCATGACTCTTTCTCCTTGTCACAAGGGGAAAATTGATGCTTATTCTGTTCTCTTTATTCCTGAAATTATCAGTATAGGCCCTTTCATGGGCTGGCTCTATCTTAAATTATTATAATCCATTATAATCTATTTGTTGCTACTGAACTTTCTACTGAAAAAATGTAACTGCTTTTAGTTTCTTTTTTTCTGTTAAAATATGTTACCTGCCTTGAGTTTCTACTTTGATACCTGCATTGAATTTTGGCTTCTGGTGTTTGACTCATAAAGATGACAATCTTGTGATAGTTTAAAAATTTTATGTAGATCTTGTTCTGAATCTTTCAATAATCTATGACTTACGGTATACAATTCTTGTTTTTTTCCTTGTGACTAGTGGGTAATTGTTAAGAACTAACTTAGCCTGACATAATCAAAAGCGAGGAAATATGGAAATTAAGAGAAAAAAGTGGTATCACTATTGCTGCACCTGCAATTGCAGGTCTTTTTTTTTTATAAAAGAAATTCCATCAAGTGCTTCGGTTGTTAGTAAAAACCGGAGCACTTGATTCACAAGTGCTCCGGTTTTTCCTATCAACCGGAGCACATGAAGCAAATTGAACATATAAAAGTCATAAGTGCTCCGGTTTTTAAGACAACTGGAGCACTTGTAAATCTAAGTGCTCCGGTTACTCAAGTGCTCGTATGGCGTCTGCTACGGGTCAAATACGGAGCACTTGTACAGTTTTTAACCGGAGCACTTGATGTTTTTTCCACTAGTGTGTCCAATGTTAATTCTATGCCTATGGATATAATGTTTTATGATTTGAGTTGTTCACATGAGCATTATGTTAATCAATGTTATGTGATTGAACCTTCATCTATTCTTCCCCCTCAAATGGAAGAAATGAATGCTTTTCAAAACTACTCCACTCCTAGAAGGGACCCATACTCTAATACTTTTAACCCGGATTGGAGGGATCACCCTAACTTTAGTTATCGGGAAAACGAAGGACAAAGACCTAGCAACAACCACTAACAAGGCCAAGCCCTTTCCCACATACATAACCAAATACCCCAAGGTAACTACCAAAGTAATAGACCTTCCTTCAATCCACCCCTCGGATTCCAACCCAAACATCCCACTCCTCAAAAGTCTAACATAAAAATGATGATGGAAACTTGTATGTCCCAACAAGGTGAGGCAATGAGGGAATAAAACGTTATTTGAATACCAAGTAGCTCAATTGCCGTATAACATGGACTCCCTTAGCACCTATATCAAGATGTTAGAGACCCAAGTTCCCCAATTAGCTACTTCTTCGTCTAGGAACCCCATATCTTTGCCTACCCAAGGAGTGTATCCCAAAGACCAATGCCATGCCATCGTTACTCGGATTAGAAAACAACTTGGGGAGGTGGTGGATAAGAGAGTTGAAAAAGCAAAAGATGTTGTGGATGAAAATGAGAGAGCCATTGATATCGAGGATGATGAAAGCTCCAAGGCTAGTGATATGGACAAGAGCCTAGAGAGAACCTTATGAATATTAAGGAAGCCAAGAGTGCACCCCCACCTGACATACCTAAGCTTCCTTACCCTACTAGGTTTGCCGGAGCAAAGCTAGCTTGATGACCAATTTGCCAAGCTTCTTGATGTTCTAAAGAAACTCTACATTAACATCCTTTTAACCGAAGCCATTAAACAAATGCCTACCTATGCCAAGTTCTTGAAAGATGTTTTAAGCAAAAAGAGGGCCTTAGGTTATGTGGAAACCATTGACCTCACTGAGAATTGTAGTGCAATCATCCCAAACAAGTTACCCACAAAACTTAAGGACCTCAGAAGCTTTTCCATCCCTTGTGCTATAGGAGACATGGTTATTTTGACAAGGCTTTGTGTGACTTAGGAGCTAGTTTGAGTCTTATGCCTTATTTCGTTTGCAAGATATTGAACCAAGCATACCTCAAACCTACTCATATCTCCCTCCAATTAGTCGATCTATCGGTTAAGATGCCTATTGGGAAGCTTGAGGATGTTCTACTTATGGTTGGGAAGTTCTACATTCCCATTGAATTTGTTGTGCTAGAAATGGAAGAAGACCCTCATGTACTTGTTATCCTAGGAAGGCCTTTTCTAGTCATGTCGAGGGCAATAATTGATGTGAAAATGGTAAGTTGAGTTTCATGGTAGGTGACGAGAATATTGAGTTTAGCTTTACTCAAATTATAAAATGTCCCTCCTATATGGAGGATTAAATGTGCATTGATATCCTTGAGCATGTCATCTATGAGAGTATGAACATGCATTTGCATCATTATAATGATCCCCTTGAATTTGCCTTGATGAATACAAAAGACCATGATGATGAGCATGCGCTACAAATGGTTCAAGATATTGATGTAGTGGAGCATGAGCACTCCAATGCTCAAACTGAAGAGTTGGTAGATGAACCCACCAAGGAGGTGAAAAAACATGACCTTAAACCCCTTCCCCCATTTCTAAATATGTGTACTTGGATGAGAATAGTCTGGTTATTGTTTACTGTAACCTCAATGATGATAAATTTTCAAAAGATCCATTGGACATAGCATTCATGATCTAAAAGACATAAGCTCGGATTTTTGCATGCATCACATTGCTCTTAAGGAAGGTCACAATCCTTCTATTGAGGCTCAACGAAGATTGAACGCCATTATGAAGGAAGTTGTGAAGAAAGAGGTTATGAAAATACTTAATGTGGGGATCATTTATCCCAATTTCGGATAGCAAATGAGTCTCCTCGGTTCAAGTAGTTCCTAAGAGAGGTGGTACAATGGTCGTTAAAATGATTCAAATGAGTTGATTCCTACCAGATTTATAATCGGGTGGCGCATGTGCATTAACAATAAAAAACTAAATACCGCCACCCGGAAAGACCACTTTCCTCTAACTTTCAGAGATTAAATGTTAGAACGTTCACTAGTGGAAAAAGGCCCAACTAATCCGGTCAATTTGTGCTTAACTGATCCGGAATTGGACCGGATCAGTTGGGCTAGAAGTAGTTGGCAGATTTTATCAGATAGTACTCAACTGGTCTAGTCAAGGGGAGAAAACCAGACCAGTTATGTCTTTAACTGATCCGGTTTTCTCCCCTTGACCGAACCAGTTGAGTACAAATGCTTTTAAAAAAATTCAATGGCCATCAACAACAATATACAAGGACAGCAACAACATAAATTCTAAACTAATAATTCTTAACCATAATTACAAAACGGATTACAAAGCAATACACATAACACACATTATATAAGGAAACAGAATTTAAGAAAATCATAACAAATGAAATTATATAGATTATATAAAGTCCATAAATTACAAACCCTAAAATTCTATAAATTAACAGACACCATGAAATTACTTCTTTAAACAAAAATTACAAATAATATATTGCCACCAACATACAATTCAGATCCAAAAATGGAAATGAAAATAATTTATATAATCTCGAACTAAAATCGCCGGCGGTAATATATCTTCGTTATAATCGAAAAATTAAAATCAAATAATTACAAAAAAAACAATCATGAATGCTAGATCTGGGTTACAAGCGATGGTGGAGATGGTGGTTGGTGTTCAACGACCATCTCCAGGTAGATGGTCACAAAATGTTTGAGACGGCCCTGCCTTATACATACACCCATCCCCAATTAAAGGTACTCATGAACTACTAAAGAATACACCATGTACCCCTAAGTCTCTAGAAATACACAGTATACCTTGTAGATAGTGAAAGGCAACAAATGTCCTAACTCACTAAGATCATTAATTTGCCGTTAGGGTTGACAACTTTTTCCACCATGTGACCCTACCATTTTTTTAAATGCACCAAATACCCTTGTATTAGAGTCACCGTTATGTAGATATTCTATCTCATTACCTCCAATATAATCATGGGTCCATATGATATTAAGCCTACATATATCAATGCTTAAGCAAACAAACTAATGCCATACACTTATTAAGGATCCTACAATTTCATGTATTATATTAGACCTCACTAATCATCAATTAAAGCTAATTTCATAACTTCCACACACAAAAAGTAAATTAGGTCAAATCAAAATTAATCCATTATGTTAGCCAAAAAAGTCTGGATCTTCTGGCTTGAACATCTTAGGCATCTTAAGGTCTGTAGATGAAGTATCAATAATTTTAACCTTTTTGTTCACCCCTCTTTTTGTATTTGCAGCAAACTTAGAGGCCAAAATGGTAGTTGTAAGTGGTTGTTGATGATTATTACTATTGTCGATTCCAGATGAACTAACAACTCCACCACCATGCTCAAGTAGCAAGGGATCACCTTCACTATTGTATATAATTTTGTCGTCTGCTTCATCCTCCGGATTGTCATCATCATCCATAAGATAATAGTAGTAATTTTCGAGTGTCGCTAACCTCCTTTTCTTGTAACGCCTCCAAGCAGCTTGTATAAAGCAAGCCCCCCAAGTCCTCCACTGATGAGAATAGTACCTAAATGAATGTTGAAGCCTCTTACTTTGGAGGCGCTTGAATTGAGTCGCTACAAACTTAAGATCATCAGCTCGAAGCGCGAATGCTTCGACTTCAGTGAGGGCTTTTACTGTTCTAGTTGATGATGGAAGGTTTAGAGTAGTAGTAGTTGGCAGTATTGCCCATGTTAACAATTCTTCCCCGCAAAAGTCACCTTGACGTAGAGTAATGGAGTTGTAAAAACCTGAGCGACCTCCATATGTAGTGGAACTCTGTAATTGGCCTCTAATAATGAACAACATTTCAGAAACTGGATCTCCTTCTCGAGCCATGTATGTGTCTTTGGTGCTCAACGAGGGTATTAAACGTTCGCATATAGCATCTAGTAGTTGATCATCCATTTGTGCAAAGAAGGGTACCTAATGATAGGGCCATGCCATAAAAACAAAGTCACGAGAGCAGGTTGCAAGGATAAAAATAAAATGTACTAAAGTAGAAAGGGAAATTATATAAGCATAGAGAAAACGAAGGAATATAATTTTTTTGCTACACCAAATAGTTTTTTACTCTATTTTTGTTATGTATTGAATTTTGTTTTGGAATTATTCAATGTTAAACTATTTTTGTATTGATAATTAGATAAGAAACTCTTTGCTCGTATTCGTAACTTTAGTTTTTTTTGGACTTATTGGCAGTCTAAACCCCCCAAAAAACGAAGAACAAAGTAAATAGGGGGAGTATGTTGGCTTTTGATATATCATTATTATACAACCCAAGGTTAGGAATACAAAATAAGAAAATACAAGGTTTTGTAAAGCGCAGTTGGAAAATAAAATATGTAGTTAATAAATAATCAGAGGTTTAATTGCAAGGTACAAATGATAAAAATTCAAATTGACAGAGTTTACAAGTAGAATTCTCTAAGAATAGGGGCCCAACATAAAATTTTAAAAACACAAGATTACACCATAAAAAATATCCAAGCTATAAAGGAGGAAATATCTATCAGGATTCTAGATACATAGTTCTCCAAGATCAAATAAAGCCTTTATATTCTCCCTAAAGTAGAATTCTTCACTTTTGTTATAACTGAATCGATCTAGAAGTTAAGTTACGTCGTAGATGGATGGGATACAACTTAAATTTAACTTATGTTCCTTGTGGTTCAAGAAAGGAAAATGTCCAACCCTTTTCTCGCTTTCGTCAAGGGGCCAAATGGATGTGGCATTGGGAAATTATGAATGGATTGAGACAAATTTCTTGCTTTCTTATGTCCAATAAGGTAAATTAAGTAATGGATCCCTATGTTCTTTAATTGGACTTTATGGTGATCGAAATGATTAGCATTCTGAGCATAATTAAGCTAAAGGTTTTTCCCGTCAAAAAAAAAGTTAAAGGTTTTCAAGTGGAATATAACAATGCAGTACTACACTCCTACTTCAATTAGGACGGATTCTTATTATTTGGTAAGTTAATCATAGAAAGATGATGGAAGTTTTGTAACTGGAAATATCAACACCAAGTGAACTATCGGCGCAATACAAAGGATTGGCAAATAAGGACTCACACCACATCAAATTTATGTAGGATGAGTGGAATTTATTATTGTAATCAATATCAAAATTTATATTCTAATTTGATGTCAATAAAGGAATATGACCTTAGACATCCCGACAATTACCAAATATAAATAGGAATTAAAATATGAATATAATAAAGTTAATTATTTTAGTAATCGTATTTTCTTGCTAGAGAATAAATATGATTAGTAGGACAATATTGATTAGGCCTACAACTAAAATATACTAACCTCCGTTTCCAAATAAGTGCAACATTTCCCATTCTAGGAAATGTCATAATAATTGCAACATAGCTCAAAATGGAAAGTTTTCTTCTTTTCATTTACACAAATGCCATTACTTAATTCCCCAACAACTTAATTAACTTATCATCTAACAATCTAAATAAAACTAATTAATCAAACCCTCTAACCCCCCACTCATCCCAGCCACCTCTCTCAACCCACCTACCTCTCTCTCTCCTCAACTCAACCCACCCCTCTCTCTCCTTAACCCACCACCACCAACACTACCAACCCAACACCACCACCAGCCCGACATCACATTCTCCCTCCACTTCACCACGGCGGCCTTCTCCGCTACCTTCATCCTCGACTCCCTCCACTTCACCCATGTGCCGCCTTCGTCCTTCACCACCGGCCTATTCTCCGCCTACATCCTCGACTCCCTCCACTTCACCCTGGCGGCTCTCCCTCCTCCTCTCCCATATTGCCTTCTTCTTCTCCGCCTCCTTCGCGTTCTCCAGCCACACACCTAGATCTCGAGTGTTTTCGGGGGTGGAGGAGGGCGATTGGGGTGTTTCCCATCAAATTAACCCTAAAAAAACCCAAATCTGTAAGTTTTCGATGGTTTTGGAGGTGGTTTCAAATTGGTATAGCGTGCTTGCGAACAATTGGATTATAAGGGCCAAGGGAATCGTTGGGGAAGGAGACATTGATGGCCACAGGTGGAATCATAGAGATGTTCGCCGAGAGGAATATATTTCACTCATAAAAAACCATTCATTATGTAACTCCGCTGGGGAAGGGCGGTTTTCTGGTGGGCAGGGTGGGGGAGGGGGGAAAATATTTTTCGGTGGTGGTGGCGGTGTTGTGGTGGAGTGCAGGTGGGAGGTGTTGGGGCTATAAAGTTGTTGGGTAATTAGTGTAGATGTTTTATTTGATTAAGTTGTCTAATCCTCTTTTGAATGTGGTCCCCAACTTTCTCTCTTTAGGTGCATTGGTCTGTGTGCCACTTCTCTATGTTGTACTTATTTAGAAACGGAGGAAGTATTAATCTTATGAAGTCACACAATGTAGCACAAGTTGGACAAAGCAACTCAAGTCCATTTAGGATTAGGGTTGGCCGGCCATAAGTGTAATATGAGGAGAATTAGTTCTCCTAACTTCCGTAGGATTCTTCTATTATATATAAGATATAATATTAGGGTTTAGGCGTCACTTCATTAAGTAGTTTCTTTTCATAAGAGAGAGAGCAAGTGAAACCCTAATCTATTCCCCCTAACCAGCGCTTATACCACCAAAAAGCAAGGGATATTTTCTCTTCCGTTCTAGCAGACGTTGGTGTTGAACTGGTGCTCATGGACTGATTAGGGAAGCAACACTTGGGGCTCTCAAATCTTCGGAGTTAGCATACAACAGGGAAATCACGCTATAAAGGTTGTATATCTAATCTCTATTAAATGATTCATGTGTTTGATTATGTTTGCGATCCCATGAAAGATGTTAGGAAATTGTTTCCTAAAATTCCGCTATATATGCATCTATATGTTCCTACAGTCAATTCGTCCAACCTTGTACTTAGCGTGCAAAAGGTTGCATAAAGACAATGTTGTAATTATTCATGAATTTATGCTGTGTGTTAGTACATGATTATGTATATATTGAACCAAGGCTTAAAGAATTGAGTTATCATTATCCCACATAATCAGCAAAGAGGGAGCACACATAATATAGTGTACATGAAATCAATGTGAAGATAAGTAAAAAGCACTTACTCGACGGACAAGACCTAAACATAAGTGCTTTTGGATCTCTCTTCGAATATCTAATGGCAATGACTGTAGAATTGACTCCTCATCGACTCCTCTTGTTGCCCACCACTTATATTGGACAAATCGTTGGATTCGCTCTCTAAGTTCCTCTGGTAGTTGTCGATGTTGCATCCATTCCTCAGTATCTCTTCTTTTTATCCTCCACTCTTCAATTCTAGTCATTATAGATTGGAGGTAATTACAACGATGAGATCACAGAATGATCTAAAGAACAAGAATTTATAAAGCTAATACTAAATTCACTTCTCAAAAAATATTGGAGGGATTTATGTATTACCTGGATTTGTCCAATCAAGTGTGAAAAAAGGAATAGACCCAACACACAAATAAAACTGCAGAATAGTGTCTCCTCAATGTAGGTACTGTTGTCTATGTTTTGTCCGTAAGAACTGCAAATTAAAGTAGGCTTGAATAACTAAACATACACATTTAGTTTTCAATTTTTATATAGGGTTTGGAAAGAAAAACTTGAAAAGAAAAGAGGAAAGCTTTATCTTCAATGTGTAACCTGTAATTTGTTGATCAAGTGCTTTCTTTAGATAATGAAAGAAAGAGTAAAATTACACTGATACATTCATTTAAATATCACAATATATTATATCAAGTGGCGGACGTGTATAATTAATCATTTTAAGTAACCCATTTTGGCTATCATGTAAACTCTTTTTTCCCTTCCGGGCCAATCTTTCAAAAGGATTATATTAAACTAACCTATAAAATATCTCCTTTATACAATCCCACCAAGTACAATATAAATGTTCATTGCTAAATATTGTTCTCCTAGTTTTCTATGCATTGTTCAATTTTTTTAAAACTTTTGGCCTAGTTCTTATTATAATATCTTAAGCAAAGGGAATTCTAACCTATTGGAAACTATCAAGTGAGTTATTGATAAAAAATAAATGGAGTACACTAAACTATTTTTTTATTCAAGCTAGATCCATGCTTCCAAAAATATTTGTTCTTATGTAGGATGTTGCAAATACTTCATGAAAATGATCCTGAGTACCAAAATATTATTAATATTTTTCTCTTGTGTGGCCTTTCAATGTCGAATTACATAGAGGGTATAAGTCTCTCAATTTGATTATTTAGAATACATTGAAGGGTTGTGTTTTCTTACCTTAGTTGTTAACTTGGACTAGCGAAATTATTCACTTAAGAAAAAAAAAACATGAGATTTATTTAAAATCCCAAAAAAGAACATGTTTAGTAAGACGTGAAAGAAACGTTAATTAGAAAAAATGTGACAATATTTTTGAAAAAACTTTGGAATACTGGCGTGACAATTCATATAGGGAAATTTCCTCAGGTATCCCTAAGGTTTGATGTAATTCTCAAATTGTCCTTCACATTTATGGAATTCCTCAGATTCCCCTGAACTTTGACGTTGTACTCAAAATATCTTTACTGCTAACGGATTCCTAACACCTTTAATTATTTTTTCTCTCTTTCTCCCCAATTTTCTTTCTCTCCTCCCACCATCCTCCATTGAAGACTATCTAAAGCTCCAAGCTTTCTCTCTCACCCACCTCCATGCCTTTCTTTCTCCTCCCAATCTTCATCTTCATCTTCATCTTCATCTTCCATCTCTTCTTTATCTCTCCATTTCTCCTATTTTCTCACTCTAGAAGAGCAGCATAATTAACTGCCTTTTCTTTCTCCGATGGCATCAATGGCGGCCTAATATGAGCTCCACTTTCTTGTTGAGATGAACCCTTTGATGGGTCTTGCAAAACTATGGAAATGACAGCCAATATTATCATCTAAAACATCAAAAATTACAAATGACCCGTATCAAATTCTCAAACCATAAAATCTGCACAAATTCGTGAAATCCCACAAAAATGTGAGATACCCACATGAAGATTCGAGTAGATTTAGCATTCCCAACCCACGAAGCAACTCTTTTTTCAAAAATAAATATGTGGGTGATTATCAACAATCTTCTCTGAAATGTACTTACGCAAAAAACCCATATTTTTTTTTTGTTGTAAGATAGTACTAGATTCGACACTTGAGAGGAGAGAAAGTGAGAGAGAAGTAGAAAAGAAAAGGTACAATGGAGTTTTTAGTTTGGGTTTTATGAAATCTTTTGGAGGAGAGAGAAATGCATGGAAGTAGAAGGAGAGAGAAAGCTTGGAGCTTTAGATAGTCATCAATGGAGGATGGTGGGAGGAGAGAGAGAAAATTGAGGAGAAAGAGAGAAAAAGAAAACTAACGGTTTTAGGGTTCCGTTAGCAGTAAGGTATTTTGAGCATAAAGTCAAAGTTCAGGGGTATCTGAGGAATTTCCCAAATGTGAGGCGTAATTTGAGAATTACGTCAAACTTCAATGGTACCTGAGGAAATTTCCCATTCATTTAAGATGAAGGGAGTTCAAGATTTGGATATTGATAATGAATAAAGAGCTTCGTTAGTTGTGTGGCAACCCTGCTTCATTATTACTCTATTGTGTTAAAAATATATAAATTTAAGGTATTCATCTTAAAAATTCTTCCAACTAAATCTACAATTAGGAGAGGTTTATGAGAAGAATACCTTAAATTTATATATTTTTTCTCAATTAACATGTATGACAAAATATCAATAAGATAAGATTGTTTTAGAAAAGTAGGCTAATAGTTGGGCTTATTTTAACTTCTTAGTTAATTAAAAGTTGAGATTATTTTGATACGATCATCCACAATTAGAATTATTGGTATAAATTTAACCTGGCATTAATTAATGTGTCTTGCATAGGTGGACCCCATAATAAGCTTAGTGTACATTCAAAAATGAATTAACTTTTTATATTCTTAAGAAAGACTTTCTTTTAGGTACTTTTTTGTGTGTCAATGTTAGCAATTAACACGGATAACTCAAATCATCAAAAAAATTAACCATAATAAGAACATTATAAAAGAGTAAAGTGTGAAAATTATGAGCTCGTTCAAAAGACTTTGTTTAATTGTTTTGACATTGATGAGTATATAATAAAGGCTTTTCGAAAAGGAAGAAATACCTTAAGGTCTTCAATCCCCACCAAAGGCAGTAGAAATATGTTTGGGTGAAACTCGCAGATACAACATCATCAGTTATAACTCGAGCAAACATTCCAAAAGTGAATTGATGATCTTTATTACGAGGGTTGCAATTTGCAAGAACATTTGATTTTTCTAACCAAATCGTACGAGCTGTAAGGTCTCTATTTTCCTTTTCAAAAAATGAGGGATCACAAGGAAATTGAGTTGAATTCCGCTGCCCTAAACATTCAATCGTCCAACAAGTATGTATACGTTGAAGAGCCCATAAGTACCAAATACCTCCAATGACCTGTGTTGTGATGATTAAACCTATTGATATCAATAAAAAAAATGTGCATGTCACCTTAATAACAAAAGAAGATTATCAAGAAGTCTATAAGTGTTGCTATATTAAAGTGTAGTAAATGTTGCACAAAATAGAGCTAATATAAGACAAATTCATAATTTGGTGGTTTTCTTGTGAATTTTCATGACTAAGGTATATTCCTTAACTAATTTTTTCTTAACTTACTTTGTTAATCGATTAATTTATTTTGTTAAACTTAATTATGTTTTCTGAAATTAAACTTGTATTTGTCGAACTCAACTTATTTTTGCTGAGCATGTTTTTTTTTGCGAAATATAACTTACTTTTTGCTCAAGTTAAATTTATTTTTGTTGAACTAATTAACTTTTTTTTTGCTAATTTTACTTATTTTTGCTGAGCTTATATTCGCTGAATCTATTTTTGTTGATATAAGCTTATATTTGCTAGAGCAAACTTATTTTTGTTCAATATAACTTAATTTTACTGAAACCTAATTTAATAAGTTAAGGAGAACAAACCCTAAAATAAATTATATACATTATGCACATGAAAGACAATGGTCGTAAGGACATTAAGAATTCTTAATCCTCATGAAAAAGAAAAGAATATTTTAGCCAACTTCAATTGGTTCATTCATTCTTATAACAAGTTTCTAGGCAAATTTTCATTTTAATAAAAAATGATGAATATTAGTTTCAATCTTACTCCAATACCTCTTGATATCAGCCCATGAATTTTAAGAACCAAATCGAGCTAAAATATTAAAAGATAATTAATTTTAAAGTGACAAGATATATATTATGTTGACTATGTTGCCCAATAAATGAGTTAGAGAATTTTTTCGAGGGGAATAATTGATGAAGTTTTACTAATATATTGTGTAATCAACAATTGCCAAGTTAGTTTTGTATATAAACCTCGAAACGTAAACTTCAATAATAATTGAAGGGAATTAAACATCTAAAATTTGATAAAGAAGTTAATAATCGATCTAGATGAATTATTGATTATAATGTTTGATTATAAAGTAATGTTTTAAAGACAAAATTTAGAGGAGGACAAAGAGAGTGGGAATTCTTACATGACCAGCCAATATGAAGAGAAGCATATTATAAACTGCACCAGACCAAGCATTTTTTGCTGCAATTCCTGTAGAGTTTACAATCTTACGATTTAAAGGAATTAGGACGAATAGGCGAGGAATGAATTGAACCAGTACAATAAGAGCCACAGTGTGATTAGTGTGAGCTTTTGTTACGCTTTTCAACGCAGGGACAACAAACCAAATCATTATCTGTACTCAAACAAATAGTATAAATTAGGGGAAAAATAAGTTTACTATTTCATGATGTTTACTACATGATAAAGCAGAAAGAAAATATTTTTAATTTAGTTTCTTAATCAAACTTTAAGAAATAATGAAGGTGCAATGAAACTAAATATTATGGGTATGAAGATAAATATAAATTTATAAATACCATAATTATCCAAATCTAGAAGAAGTTGCTACTCGCTAGATAGGCTAAAGGGTTAGATCTTGTGCTATCTTCACACTTTTTTATATAATCCGAAAGAATAACTTATATATGAATATATTATTGTTATACCATGTAATGAGCATGTAAATCTCAAATTATAAACTCTTCGTATGATGACCTTATCTTTTCTAAATTATTATTAAGAAAACCATAATAATAAGAATTATGGAATTATAACCTTCCCCATTAAACTAAAATTAGTTGTTCACTTAGTCCTACATGTTCTACAACCATGCATGTACTTTGTACTAAGTGGAAAAAAGGGTAAAGCAATGCACTCTTAAAAAGTACATATATATAACGAATGATTACATAAATTTTTTCAGGTTACTTAGTCCCAAATATTATGAATATCCCTATAACAAAGTGGTAAGTAATACCTGAGGTAAAGGAAGCATTGCTGCAACGTCAATTACAAACCCGGATGTTAAATACCTAACAGCAATAGCTTTAGGATCCATTACAAGCTCCTTACGCTCGAAAACTCTAGAATTTCGAGATATAAAGGCAGTTCTAAATTTTAAGAAAATATGCATTAGATAAAGAAAATCTGAAATAGTTCTAATAAAAGTCACAGTAACTGATAGTTGGAGATTAGTACTAAGGCAGGCATAGCCACATATTGTAGGGACATAGAAGTATAGAGGATCAAGAAAAAGGGTAATAAGGCATGTGATGAAGAAGAGATTATTCCATTGAGTGATGAATTCGCTACGAGGATCATGAATTTTTGTCCACCAATGAGGCTTAGGTTCTCGTCGTTGCCTACGTAGAATATAAAATGATGAAGGGAAATGAGGAAATTTAGAGGATGGTGTATGAAAATGAATATTATGCATACTTTTGAATCTGGGTTTTTTATTTTGTTAAAAATGATGAATGTTATTTCTTATGAATCATGAATTGTGAAAATGAGGAAGAGGAGAGAGAAAGTTGGAAAGAGGGTTGTTGAATAGAGAATGAGAAGTTTACGGAGAGGCAAGGAAACAACCAATTATTTCGCTAAAAAGCAAGTTATTTGTATGAGGGTGTAAATTGAATAAGAGCATAAGTTGTGAAGGGATCCAAAGAAAAAAAACATAAGAATTATTGTACCTCTATCCATGATAATATGAGCTTTAATGATAAAGTTTCTTAATTATATAATACCAATATTACAATATGATATGATTATTTTTACAATAAGTCTCTATAATTATTCTTAAATGTAGGAGGGTATATGTTATAACTACAAAAGAAATCTCACAATAAAGGTATTTTTGTGGTTCAGCCTTGTTTACTATTTGAAGATTGTGCATGATTTGCTTTTTCGTGTTTATACAATACTATCTATGAATTTGCTTCCATTTCCCAAATAACAAAAACTATAAATCCTATTATTAATGAAGAGTATAATTCTTGTCATTGGGATGATAATACTGCGACTCTTGATAGATGTAAATTTAGCTCTTGTGTTGTTTAGCTTTCACTTTAACTCTTGTTTGTTCTATGTGTTTTTTTCTCTTTTTTTTTCTTGTTACTCTAGTTTGTTCTATGTGTTTTTTTCTCTTTTTTTTTCTTTTTACTCTAGTTTGTTCTATGTGTTTTTTTATCTACGATGTGTTTTTTAAGATTTCTAAATTTATCGTTCCCATCATTAAAGTATTGGCTAATATCCCATCATTGGAAATTCTATGAAGAAAAAAAAGCATTTTGTTTCGTCATCTATTCCATTTCATTCTCTTACAAACATGCACAACGCAATCATCACTACACTCTAGAATCCACAAACCAATCACCTTAATTACACATGCTCTAGAGCCTTTAAGATCATATGTGATGGTCAACCATTGAAATTTCATCTCGCTAGTACTTCTTTCAACTCCTTGTAATCCTTGACTATTCAAAATCTTATTGACTTTGTATGGATATTTATCTATTAAAAGCTCCAATTTAGAAGACAATTTATACATTTGGCAGGAAAAATGTTTGCAATAAAACTCTTGAGAGGATAATAGTCTGGATTTTTTCTAAAAGAATGCTATTGATATGCCAAATCCTTACTATGGTCAAGATTTTGCATTTCTTCAACATCATAAACACAAGCATACTATTATAGAGTATTAAGATTACTTCTATACCATTAGGTGTAACTCCAATTATTCGTGTATATATATATATATATATATATATATATATATATATATATATATATATATATATATTGATATATATATATATATATATATATATATATATATATATATTTGCTATAGACTCTTGGCTGCCATTCTCCAATATTTTCGGCCATCATCATCATCTTCATTCTCTCAAATTTTCTTCATTTCTACTCTTTGATAATTGTTCGTGAATTGTTTTTGTGGCTTTTTCCTTATACTTGGTGCTTGGGATTTGAAGAAGAAGAGGGTCACACGCCTATTGTGGGGATTTCCAGAAGTTTTCAGCTCACCTCCGACGATCCAGGTAACTAGTTGTTATCTTAGAATCATAGTGATTAGAGTAGTATTCGGTATTAGATTAATACGCTAGGAATTATCTAAAATACTTTTTGAATGAGATTTTTGACGAAATTTGACATGAATATAAGTGACACATGATATGTGAATACTGTGTAGAGAAAAATAATTTTTGCATGATTTTTAATATTTATTTGATTTAATTAGTATTTTGTACGTTTTTGGCTAAATTTCATAATAATTATTGAACGACTGTTAAAATTGATGAAATCATTTTTCTTAGATCATGTTACATGCGTATAATGTATTCCATGCCTTAGAATAATTTTTACCTACTGTTTACCGTTTTAATTAATTGATATATCTATTTTTTGTAATTTCTATTCTGTCAGTATATAATTCATGAAAATTATTTTTAGAGGAATAAAAATTAATTTACTTGAATAATATGTATTCCCGTGAGTTTTTACATGTTATGTAAATTTTTGGTAATTTTTGGGCGTCTGTTTATATTTTTAATTATTATTATGGCTTATTTGACAAATCTGTATATTAACTGTTAAAAATACTTAGAGTCCGAAAATTATAAATAAAAATTTTACCATGTCAGTAGGGCCATTAGTCGTATGATAATTTTTGTGTGATTTTACTGCTCGAATTTGTTAGTTTCATAATTATTATGGTGTTTTTGTGATAAAATTGAGGATACACTTTTAAATTGTTTGAGGGCTTGTAATTCAGAAATAATTCATATTTTAATATATTCTGGGTTGCTGATTTTAATTAGTATACAGTATGTATCATTGGGTAACCACGTGTTTAAGTTTGATTTATGTAAGAAAATGATTAATTGTTATTACTCTTTTAATGAATATGATTTAGAGTTAATTGGTGATGTATTTTTTATTGAGTTTTGGTTGCTGTAAAAACCAGTATACTGTCATTGATGATGTTTGGGAATGTTCAAATGTTATTGTGAGATTTATTTGTTGAATATTTTAAAAGTGATTTATTTTGAGGAATTATGAAGAACTGTTTGATGAACTGTGGGTATAAGGCCGGGTGGCATCCCCTTTTTGATGAATATTTTTGATAAATGATACTTAGATTGTATGCATGATTGTATTTTGAGATAAGAATATCCGGTGGGATAGATGTAGTCCCCGGTTAAGAACATGCCAACCACCTGGTTTGCGAACTAGGGGTACACCTGGGTTAATTGTTGTCATCCGAGAGGTCAGGGAGTTCTGCGTGTTCTACCCTGCATCGGGAGTTTGGCCATTCTTAGACACAGGCAGTGGGGAACGTAAGCCCATAGACTGACCTGGAGATTGCGATCTGACAAACCTTAGGAAACTCAATAACTTGTTGTATTTTGATTTATTATTATTATTTATTTATATTAGAATTATGTCACTCACTATATCATGTTTACTTAATGTTAATGATCTCTTGATTTATCTATGAGCTTTATGATTTCTATGTGCATGCTATGGATATAATAATTGCATGCTATTCCTTTCTTAATAATCTACCTCTGAATGGTGCTTTGATTGCTATTGTTCTGGGAGAACTGCTAGTTACTCCCCACTGACTGTGGAAATATTTAATATAATCTTGCAGATGGAAATGAATGCTAGGCTTGTGACTGCTTTGGCTAGCAGTGTGAGAGTTGGTTGTGAGAAGAAGCTTCTAGTTTTGTTTTTGGTAGATGAGATTTATGAGGATCATAGACAGTCTTACTTTTGGATAGCTTTCAAGGACATCTAGCTTTATTTAAGTTTATTTTGGGAGACTTGCATGTCTCATGGTATTTGGATTTGATGATAAGATACAATTTGGGATATTTCTTTTATTTCTGAATTATGATGTTTATTCGGAGATTTATTCCCTTTTTAAGCTATGAAATTTTGAGTTGCTATCTTTATTTATTGTTTTAGAGTAGCATAACCGTCCCGACGTTATTTTCGCTAACGTCATTTTAGTATTTCTTGATTTGATATTGTTAGTATCTTAGTAGTAGAAGGACGGGGTGTTACATTTAGAGTTTGGATAATGTAAATAGGATAGTGTACATTCAAAACATGGATAGTGTACATTCAGAAATAGGATAATGTAGACACGAAACTAGGATATTATACAATCAAAAATAAGATAGTGTACATTCAGAAACAACGCAATGTATATTCAGATTTTGGATAGTGTTCATTCAAAAATAGCGCAATGTATATTCATATTTTGGATAGCGTACATTTAAAAATATAACAGTATACATTTAAAATATGGATAATGTACATTCAAAGAAGAGATAGTGTACATTCAAAACTTGGATAGTGCACATTTGAAAATAAGATAGTGTACATTCAGAACATGGATACTATACATTCAAAAATACGATAATAAATATTTTTTTAGTTCAAATATATTATGAAAATTAGATTTTGTTCCTTAAGATAATTGATTTCGGACTTCAAAAGATAATATGTAATAAAGAATAAAAGGAATTTCATAAAATCGCTCAGATATGTGTTGCGTTACGCGCACCAGGATGTGTGCGCACAACATCGAGACAGTCAGCAAAACAAAGAAATGCAAAGTGAAGTGCGCCAACGCACGAAACCGTGCGCCTAGCGCAGGCTAAATCTTATCATCTCCGAGTGATTTTCGGGTTTGTTTTCCTGTAAATAGTGTTGCTTTTTGACGAAAATTTGACTGACTTGCAAACATACTTCAATACATACTTTTACCACGACACTTCGACATACTTACATACATACTACGAAATATCTCTCAAACAACGAAAGAAATGGTCAGCATCAGCACGTGGATCACAAAGAAAAAAGCATCAACATCATCTGAGGCCCTTCCCAAATTGTGGGTCGCCAACTCCCCCATCCCCAATCCCTCTTTCCCTTTCACGAGTACATGTGCTTGCTATATGTACGTAGTAATACATTAGGCTTCATTTTTTGGGCTAAAAAAATAGCAAGGTGTATTAGTGACGCGCTCGTTGTAAACACGTCAAAAATACCTAAACTACCCAATATAGGGCAAGTAAAGGGTCGAATCCACAAGGACTAAGGGAAGCACCAATAAGTATCGCTTTATGATAAGCTAAGCAAACTCTATGTTTTTGAAGATTTATAGATGAAAGGACAATAAGAAAAATGGCTTTGGGAAGGGGTATCCACCAATCAACTCATTCACAAACCAAGCAATCACAATGGGAATCAACAATGGGGATCAATTGAGGGGAATTGTTCATCCATTGGTACTCTAACCACTCTCTCGAGCTAGCTAGATTGGCCTAGTCTCTTACCAAAGACCTATTCTCATGGCTAAGGCATTCAACCAAGCATATCCATAAACATGATGAACTTAAACAAGCAAACTAAGTCCCTTAGGCTAGGTAGTCCCTATTCTCATGGTCCTTCAAGCCTAATAATCGATTTGAGGCAACCCCTTAACTTCATCTCTCGATCCTTCACTAAGGGTACCTAAATTATGCTCCTATGATGGCCAATCACACAAACATTCATGAAAATGCCAAATCAATTAACCAAAATTATCCCAATTCAAAACCCAATGTTGGATTTAGAGGTTCATGAACTCATTAATGGCTTCAAACCCTTCCCAAAGAAATAGCTACTCACAAATCATGATAAATTATAAACTAAAAGACATTAACAACTATTAACATGAACTAAAACAATAATCTAGGATGAACAAGTAAATAGAGTGAAAATGACATGAAAATAGGAAAATAAAGCAATAAAATATGAGAGAGAGTAAGAAATTCTCATTAAAGTTGCAAGGAGCCTCCAAATCTTCAAGTTTCCTTCTTAGATTCTTCAAATTCCAAGCTTTCAACAAGTTTCTCTTACTTCTCTTTCTAGAAGATGGGATTTTCTCTCTCCTAGGGTTCTAAGAATTTCAAATCTCACTTTATTAAAATATAATGTAAATTAGCTTAAGTTAAAATAAGAGGAGTCCCTCTTAAATAGTCATAAGAAATAAAACAGAAAATTACAAAACAACCCCCGCATTAAAGCAAACAAAGTCGCAAAAAGGTTTCCGGAAAAATGACCCGACCCGGGCGGGTAAGATGACCCGAGCCCTCGGGTGGCCTGACCCGAGCCCTCGGGTCACCAGACCCGGGCGGGTCAGACCAACATGAGCGAAAATGAGTTTATCGCAGATTGACCCGGGCGGGTCAGTTGACCCGAGCGCTCGGGTCAGTTTTCAGTTTCGTCTGTTCATTTTCAAACGGTCATATCTCACTCGTTTTGCATCAGAATTGAGCTTGTGACCACTTGTTAGAAAGATATTGAGCCAAACTTTCATCTCCAACTTGAATCGCTCAAAAATGTTTTGTGTGCTGAAAGTTATAGCATTTGAGTTGACCCTTGTGCGCAAATCCTTCCAAAACTTCTTATATTTGTCCCCATGAACTCGGTTATGCTTCCTTGAAGCTTCCTTGACCTTCGTCTTCGATCTTAATATCCGGGGTTGTGCAAGTATCCTCCAAGCATGCTCCTAAGTCCTGAAATGAAACAAAGCGCCCAAAGAAAGTGCATACGAGGAGGAAAATTGCACAAATTAAGGTGATAGCTAACAAATTAGCCTAAACTAACTCAAAAACAACTATAATACCAACTAAAAGAGATCAAAAAGTAAAGCAATAAACAAGGCATCAATTAGATTTTACAATTTTTTCACCAAGTACCGCCGAGTTTTAAGAAAATTCACCAGGTACCCTCATAGTTTTCAAATTCACCGGGTACCCCCGAGTTTCATAGTAATACATCAAAATGCCCTTAATGACTAACGGCGGTTAACTCCGTTAGTCATTAACCTTAGTATTTTTCAAAAACCCTAATTAACCCCACTTTCTCCCTAACCCCTAACCCCTAACGTATCGCTACTCGTTTTGATGGGCTTCGCGAAATTCGTGCCCTTTAAGAGTCGGCGGTGGCGTTCGTTTTTTCAATAAAAGTCGTTTTGGCGGTGAAATCAGTCGTTTAAGATTGCCTCATGGAGCGTGCCCAGAATATCGTCGTATTGGTACTCGTTTTGATGGGTTTCTTGAAATTCGTGTCCTTCAAGGATTGTCGGTGGCGTCCGTTTTTCAAAAAAAATCGTTTTGGCGGTGAAATCGGTCGTTTAAGATCGCTTCGGGTAGCGTGCCCATCATATTGTCGTATTCGTACTCATTTTGATGGGCTTCTCGAAATTTGTGTCCTTTAAAAGGTACGGGTGGCGTCCATTTTTTCAAAGATGTCGTTTTTGCGGTGAACCGCCGTTTAAGATCACCTCGGGAAGCGTGCCCGAAATACTGTCGTATTGGTACTCATTTTGATGGGCTTATCGAAATTCATGCCCTTTAAGCTTAAAATTCATTAAGGTTAATTAGGGGTTAGGGAGAGATAGAGGGGTTAATTAGGGTTTTTTAAAAAATTTAGGGTTACTTCGTTAGTCATTAGGAGCATTTTGATGTATTACCATGAAACTCGGGGGTACCTAGGGTGAATTTTGAAAAGTACGTGGGTACCTGGTGAATTTTTTGAAAACTTGGGGGTACTTGGTGAAAAAACCATAGATTTTATTCCCCAAACCTTTCAGGGGCCAAGCCCAGTCCTGCCCCCTTGAAAGATCTACCTCTGCCTCATGATGTCAGCATCCTCGCCAACCACATTACATTTCTCCGACAACACTGATTTCGTCACTTGTGCCCCCTCGATGTTAGTAAACCACAAAAGTTCTTCTGGAAATTCTCAGTTATCCATAATTTTGAAAGCAACTTTATCTGCTTTCTTTGGTGCTGTAAACTATCAGCTTTGTTGCATAATGTGAAGCTATAATTTCAATAACAATCTGCAAGTTAAGATCATATTACAAGAAGACCTCATTCCTTAAATAAAAAAGAAATATTGTGAACTACTACCTTTTATAACATTGATTTTGTGAGCTAGTTCATTTGCAATTTTATTTTGTCAAATAGTACTAAAGTTAGTAAATGTTTTTATTTCAGTACCTTCCACATCATTTTTTAGCAAATTCGTCAATTATCCGGCATTGACCCCATTTTTCCCCCCAATTGTTGTGCGTGAGTTGTAAATCTTTAGAGCAGTTATAATACCACTTGCCCCTTTAAAATCCCCTAATTAAAGCCCTACTTCCTCATCTTCCTCATTTACCAATTTGTTGCTTCATCTTCTTCAAAGTTCTCTCCTTTCAAAGGCAATTCAGATCTGGAAAATTGGGTTGCAAGGTAATTCATCTGCAATTTCATTACTTTGTTATCTCCGTTTATTTTGGGTTATTATTAAAAATTAAGGCTGAATTTATTTTGGCGTTTTTCGCAAAGATGTCATCTTCCAAATCTGCATCTTCCTCTGCCAAAGAGATCATAGACTGTTGAAAACCCATGAAGGAAGTTTATTGCATGCAAGTTTTACAATTATAAGACTGGTGCTAGGGGGTATGAACTATTTGATTGGGTAGACCAAGGTAGTACTGAATGCAATTAAATCAATTTGATATATAAGTAGTTGTTAATTTAAGGGCATAAAATTGGAGTAAAGAAAGTACCTTTCAACAACTATTAAGTTCTCACTCCAACGGAAAGGACAATTCACTGCTTGAGTAGGTTTCATGATGAAGGAAGTTGGATAGTTGGATCACTAGTAGTTGGATCCTTCATGATGAAGAATACAACTAGTTGGATCACTACTAGCGAGATGAAGGATCATGATGGATCATTGTTCCCTTTTGAGTATTTCACTGCTTCATAAGGACCGATGGCCTTATTAGGTAAGTTGATATTTTATACCTATGAAAGGTAGTTTGGTTGTTGGCTAGGTTCAACAAATAAGAAAGATTGAATTAAAGTTGGAATTAATCTTGGATTGTTAAGTTGTGTGATCACTTATCTAATCCTAAGATAAAAAGGAAGTTGTGATTGTTTGTTGATTTTCCTATATGTGTTGCTTGTGAGTCATAACAAGTAATAACTGGTAAATCATGTAAAGTGAAACTGGATAGCAATAGCTTTAGACTGGTGCACGTCTGAAGTGTTGGACAACTAGGAGTTGGGGTACATGGTGAGCGTGCCATGGCTTTTTCTGGGGCCGGATTGATCACCGTGTCCTATTTTTCATTTAAAAGGTTCCTCGATATCGTAGGTCATGGGAATACGGAGTCGCGCCCGTATTTCATCTTCCAAAGGGAAAACTGGTTTTAGTAAGACAAGTCGGTCTATTGACTATTCCATTTAAAGTAACAAGAATGTTATTAAAGTTTAGTTCAGTAAAAGTTATCTGCAAGTTATTATGTTATTATTTATTCCTGTTTACTATTTATTAGTATCGTGTTAGGATTGTTTATTTATTTAGTATGTAGTACTCAGCTTTGCTGATTACGTGCTTTTGTTGTGTATGTTTATCATGGCTATGCCTTAATTATCCTGTGATGACCCATTTTGGTGAGCAGTCTCTAGGGATTAATAGAACATTGCCCATCTACAGGTTTGAAGATGATGCATCATTGGGTTCGGGATTGGAGAGCTTGTGTAGTCAGTTTATCATACTTTGAGTTTATACTTTTCGTAGTTGGTTTTGGTTTTAAGTTTGACTTTGACTTTTGTTGGTTTGACTTTTGGAGTTAACTTTGTAGTTGACTAAGTTTTATTTATAAAGTTTATTATTATGTTTTCCGCTGCAAAATTCTGAATAAGCCGATACGTTTTCACAATGGCGATAATGCTTTGATGATTCTCTACGTTTTATATTAAAAAAGTATTTTAGAAAAGAGAGAATTGTCGGAGTGTTACACAAACTCTTAGAAAAGATAGTTTAGGAGCACATATCATTTCCATATCTGAAATGGTGTCTTTTCTACTACTTTGGGTGGAGCATTGTTAAGTGTGAATGTTGTTGTTTCCAGGGCATATCCCCCCAAAGGAAATGGTGAGATCAGCAAGACTCATCATGGATCGAATCATATCTAATAGATCAGGTTCCTCCTTTCAAAAACATCATTTAATTGTGGTGTTCCTGGTGGCGTCCATTGTGAAAGTATCTATAATCCATCAAATGATCCCCAAATTCTTGAGTTAAATATTCGCCAACACGATTAGATCATAACGCCTTAAATTTCTTTCCAAGTTGGTTTTGTACTTCATTTTTTAATTCCTTGAACTTTTCAAAGGATTATGACTCATGTCGCATGAGCTAAACATATCCAATTTTGCTTATGTCATCGTTAAAAGTTATTAAGTAATTATACCCTCCCCTAGCCAAATTCGTTGTACTCATTGATCATTGTTGTATTGAACTATTGCAATTCTATCTTATTCATTGTTTCCTTTAGCACCGTGTTTTTCTTTTACGATTCTATTTTTTCTTTTTCTTTTTTTTTAAATTATTATACTTGTCACTCGTATGGGTGGTCATACATATTGTTATAGGTGAATCCTAAAAAAATATAATGAAGAAAGTAACAATAGAATACATTACGGTATTACAGGTGATTTGTTAAAAAAAAAACCGAATCGCTATTTACCGTCCGTATTTACTTAAAATTGTCCGTATTTTTTTCTTTAAATACCCCCCATGCCCCTCCCCCTTTCACCTCACTCTACTCTCTCAACTCTCATCAAACTTCATTCCTCTCTCTACCATTAAGCACTAACACCACCACCACCTTCCGAACACCACCACCGGACCACCACCACCGGACCACCACCACCGACGAACCAACTAAGCACATTTACCAAAACCACCGGGGTACATCCCTCTCTCTACCATTAAGCACTAACACCACCACCACTTTCCAAACACCTCCACCGAACCACCACTGCCGAACAACCACCACCGGCGCACCACCTCCAACGAACCAACTTAGCACGTTGACCAAAACCATCGGGGTACTAACAACACTGGAGCACCACCCCTGCCACCGACGAACCACCTGAGCACCACCGCAAATGTCGAATGAAGAACCGTCAACGCTGCCGGAATGAAATGTGGTGAGTTGAAGAAATTTTTTTTTCGCCACGAGAGCAGGGTAACGGATGAAAAATCCGTTACCACAATGGAGGCAACGGATGAAAAATCCGTTCCCTCTGTGGAGGCAACATAAAAGCAATCTGTTACCTATTAGTATTTGGATCATGATGGATCATTGTTCCCTTTTGAGTATTTCACTGTTTCATAAGGACCGAGGGCCTTATTTGGTAAGTTGATATTTTATACCTATGAAAGGTAGTTTGGTTGTTGGCTAGGTTCAACAAATAAGAAAGATTGAATTAAAGTTGGAATTAATCTTGGATTGTTAAGTTGTGTGATCACTTATCTAATCCTAAGATAAAAAGGAAGTTGTGATTGTTTGTTGATTTAACTATATGTGTTGCTTGTGAGTCATAACAAGTAATAACTGGTAAATCATGTAAAGTGAAACTGGATAGCAATAGCTTTAGACTGGTGCACGTCTGAAGTGTTGGACAACTAGGAGTTGGGGTACATGGTGAGCGTGCCATGGCTTTTTCTGGGGCCTGATTGATCACCGTGTCCTATTTTTTATTTAAAAGGTTCCTCGATATCGTAGGTCATGGGAATACGGAGTCGCGCCCGTATTTCATCTTCCAAAGGGAAAACTGGTTTTAGTAAGACAAGTCGGTCTATTGACTATTCCATTTAAAGTAACAAGAATGTTATTAAAGTTTAGTTCAGTAAAAGTTATCTGCAAGTTATTATGTTATTATTTATTCCTGTTTACTATTTATTAGTATCATGTTAGGATTGTTTATTTATTTAGTATGTAGTACTCAGCTTTGCTGATTACGTGCTTTTGTTGTGTATGTTTATCATGGCTATGCCTTAATTATCCTGTGATGACCCATTTTGGTGAGCAGTCTCTAGGGATCAATAGAGCATTGCCCATCTACAGGTTTGAAGATGATGCATCATTGGGTTCGGGATTGGAGAGCTTGTGTAGTCTGTTTATCATACTTTGAGTTTATACTTTTCGTAGTTGGTTTTGGTTTTAAGTTTGACTTTGACTTTTGTTGGTTTGACTTTTGGAGTTAACTTTGTAGTTGACTAAGTTTTATTTATAAAGTTTATTATTATGTTTTCCGCTGCAACATTCTGAATAAGCAGATACGTTTTCACACGGGCGATAATGCTTTGATGATTCTCTATATTTTATATTAAAAAAGTATTTTAGAAAAGAGAGAATTGTCGGAGTGTTACACAAACTCTTAGAAAAGATAGTGTAGGAGCACATATCATTTCCACATCTGAAATGGTGTCTTTTCTACTACTTTGGGTGGAGCATTGTTAAGTGTGAATGTTGTTGTTTCCAGGGCATATCCCCCCAAAGGAAATGGTGAGATCAGCAAGACTCATCATGGATCGAATCATATCTAATAGGTCAGGTTCCTCCTTTCAAAAACTTCATTTAATTGTGGTGTTCCTGGTGGCGCCCATTGTGAAAGTATCTATAATCCATCAAATGATCCCCAAATTCATGAGTTAAATATTCGCCAGCACGATTAGATCATAATGCCTTAAATTTCTTTCCAAGTTGGTTTTGTACTTCATTTTTTAATTCCTTGAACTTTTCAAAGGATTATGACTCATGTCGCATGAGCTAAACATATCCAAAAATGCTTATGTCATCGTTAGAAGTTATGAAGTAATTATACCCTCCCCTAGCCAAATTCGTTGTACTCATTGATCATTGTTGTATTGAACTTTTGCAATTCTATCTTATTCATTGTTTCCTTTAGCACCGTGTTTTTCTTTTACGATTCTATTTTTCTCTATCTTTTTTTAAAAATTATTATACTTGTCACTCGTATGGGTGGTCATACATATTGTTATAGTTGAATCCTAAAAAAATATAAAGAAGAAAGTAACAATAGAATACATTACGGTATTACAGGTGATTTGTTAAAAAAAAACCGAATCGCTATTTACCGTCCGTATTTACTTAAAATCGTCCGTATTTTTTTCTTTAAATACTCCCCATGCCCCTCCCCCTTTCACCTCACTCTACTCTCTCAACTCTCATCAAACTTCATCCCTCTCTCTACTATTAAGCACTAACACCACCACCACCTTCCGAACACCACCACCGGACCACCACCACCGGCGCACCACCACCGACGAACCAACTAAGCACATTTACCAAAACCACCGGGGTACACCCCTCTCTCTACCATTAAGCACTAACACCACCACCACTTTTCGAACACCACCACCGGACCACCACCATCGAACAACCACCACTGACGCACCACCTTCGACAAACCAACTTAGCACGTTGACCAAAACCACCGGGGTACTAACAACATCGGAGCACCACTTCCGCCACCGGCGAACCACCGGAGCACCACCGAAAATGTCGGATGAAGATCCGTCAACGCAGCCGGAACGAAATGTGGTGAGTTGAAGAAATTTTTGTTTTCGCCACCAGAGCAGGGTTACGGATGAAAAATCCGTTACCCCATTGGAGGCAACGGATGAATGTGGAGGCAACGTAAAAGCAATCCGTGAAAGTGTGGATGGAGAAGAGGGTTGTAGTGGATTTCCATTTTACAAGAGGGTTCCTGCGATTGTTGGGCCATTCATTACTAGATGGACTAATGTCCAGGCGGACGGTAACTGTGGATTTCGAACTGTTGCAGATATTAATATATATTGTTGGATAATAATAAGTTGCAATGATTGAAACTGAAATAATAAGTTGCAATGATTCATATGCAAATAATAAATTGCATCATAGAACCACAGTTATAGTACGTTACAAAATAATATCCGGAGAAAACGTAACAATATAATACACCCGTACATAAAACATCAAATGAAAACACTGATATGAACTAGTACATATGATGATCATGCGCATGCTGATCAGGGTCTCGTGCCCGATCTAACCGCAATGCAGCATCCCAATCCCGAGCCAGGTCATCCAGCATCTCATATGACGAAGCAGTGTTGGGTCGCTAGTCATTGTGCCGATCCTCCGTCAAAGCTCTCGTGGCGTCAAAATGTCGGGCCATCCACTGCAAAAAGTCAGTTAATTATGTTATGTTATGTATCAATAATTTAACAACGAAATGTTAAACATAGAATAATTAAAATTGCATATGTAGTGGGTGTTTGTAGTGTTGGGTCGGGCCGGAACAGTCGTCCTATCTGCAGCGATAAGGGTAGAATGAGAATATGTACAATACCAATCCATGTACTCTCTCGAACACTGTCCTGGACGACCAACCCGTCTCAACTGTGATACATTGAAACCCCCAGAATATGGCGTGAAACGCTGACATGTAGACTCTGCTACTGATACCGAGAACTGAACCTCATACTTCTTCGGATTTCCCGGTCTGTATGCAAAATCAAGCTGAGGAGGAGGGGCAGAAATGACCTGAACATAACCCAACTGTCGCAGTACTCGATCTGGGTTGTACGGCTCAATGATACCTCGATAATGTATGAAACCGACATACAACATCCTTGGAATCATGGCAGCCTGGTCATCCCCATATGGCGTCCACATGACCAGAAATAGGATAAATGTAATAATTTGATTAGTCTAATGTAGTAATAATATATGACAACATAATAATATATATTTTATTAATGCAATAAATTTCGTACCTCTGAAACCTGAAGGGTGTCCAAGCGTCTGCGAATCGACTCCAGTCGGATGAACTCCTTGCCGACGAGGTGGTAATCCCACTTTCGTGCCCGGGGCTCATGATCACTGAACGCTAGCCCATCTCGCTGAGGTCGAAAACATGGAAAGTACTCGTATATCCAGCACTGGAGGAGCGTGAGACACCCGACGATTTGTTTGATGTCCGCTCTACTCGCCACCCCTAGCTGACAATATAGGTACGCCAAAGCAGCTGAGCCCCATGAGTAAGTATGAACTGAATCAAGGTCATCCAGCTCAATAATGTTCTGGGGCATGAGGCGGGAACCACTCTTATCAGTGAAGAGGGTACACCCAAGGGTAGGGAGCATCCATGCGCGAAGCTGCACATCAGTTGGACGGCCCTCAACCTTGCACCTATCGATAATCTGTTGAACGGTAACGCCACCGTTCTTCCACACCCGTAACTCCTCCCATAATAACTCCTCACGAGTCAAGCCCGTGAGCTCCTCAAACCGTATATACAGATCAGAACTAGGCAAAGCAGCACTAACAGTCCGACCATCAACAGGAACACGTATAATCTGCCAAACGTCATGTAACATGATCGCCATCTCTCCAAAAGGCATGTGAAACGTGTTTGTGTCGGGCTGCCAACGCTCTACAAACGCTGTAAGCAATGAAAAGTCAAGGTGCCCAAACATAATCTGTGGTAGATGGGCAAGACAAGATCTATCCATGCGCTGCAACGACCGATGCGGGAAAGACCAAGTCATCAACGCATCAAAGGCACTGGAGCGGTTATGACACAGCAAAACATCACTAGCCGTCGGATCGTGGTATATAAGGGCGCCGACGTGACCCCGCCAACTAGGAATCACGCTACCGTCAAGTGGGCCCCCAGGCATCGCCTCGGTAACTAACCACGAAGTATCCCTAGCAAGTCTAGTCTTACTCGTCATCCGACTACCTCCGGAACTCGACGCTCCCGAAACAAACCTCCCTCCTCTACCCTTCCTCACAGGCACAGGAGGCTTCACCCACATCAGCTCCATCACCATCCCTCAAAGAATGATCTAACTCCTCCTCGTCCGCAGTATCCCATCCCGCACTATCAGGCGCATCCTCAGCAATAGGCATCGCCCTAGCCTGAGCATCAGCCCTCGCCCTCCTACTCGATGCATCAACACCACGAGATCTAGTGTGTCGTGGCGTCGATCCCTCAGGACCCTCAACACCCTAATAATCAATTATGTTAATTACTTATTATTTATTTAATGTCTACGTTATTATATTGTAATTACTACTAATCTATAACCATTGACATTCTAATAATTAATTAACTTAAATTAAAAGGATAAATAATACTAACATGCATTAACATAATATTATTAAAAGATATTAACATACGCAAACTAATTAAATTAATTTATAACTATTCACTTTCTAATAATTAATTAACTAAAATTAAAACAACAAATCATATTAACATTCTAATATCATTAGTAAACATGCTCAAACATGCTAATATTAACATGCTAATAAAAACAACTACCCTAAACAACTAATATTAACATGCTAATAAAAACAACTAATAATATGAACATGCTAATATCATTACAATAAATAATAGAATATGCTACTAATATAATAACATGCTAATATCATTAAAATATTTTTATAATATAATAACATCCTAATTACAACATAAACTATTAAAATTAAATAATACTATTATCACATGCTATTAAACAAATAATTAAATCAAACAAATTAAATAATACTAACATGCATTAACATAATAACATCCTAATTACAACATAATCACACAAATTAATATAATAACTATTAAAATTAAAATAATAAATTAAAATAACTATTGACATAAATTATAAAAACCGAAATAAACACAAAATATTTGAAAATTATATAAAACATAAATTATTAAAAATAAAAAAACAAAAAAACCGACGAAATGTTTGTTTTTCGAAAAATGCATGGTAACGGATAGATAATCCGTTACCACCGTGGTGGTAACGGTTTTTCCATCCATTACCCTGCAATTTTTCGAAAAAAAAATTTTTTTTTGTTCAGCCACTTTTCCGACGAGGGGGGGTTTATCACTACAAATTTCCGGCTAAGGGGTCGGTTTTAACCACAAAAAAGTACAAAACTAACCTGATTTGATGATTCTCCGATTTCCTTTGCCTTCTTCCTTGGGCCCATGCTTTTTCCGGCGAGTTGTGGTGGTGGTGGTGGACTTTTGTCACGCGGATCTGGGTCTCGCAGTGGTCGTCTCCGGTGTGCTGGTGAGCTTCCGGTGAGGGTTGTCGCCGGTGTGGTGGTGGTGTTGTGGTGTCGGTGGTGGTGTTTTCTCACGCGGTTGTGGTGTCGGTGGTGTTGTGGTGTCGGTGGTGGTGTCGGTTGTCGCCGGTGTGGTGGTGGTGTTGTGGTGTCGGTGGTGGTGGCGGCTATGGTGGGAGTGAGTGAGGAGTGAGGAGTGAGGAGTGAGAGTGAGATGGGGAGTGAGGAGTGAGAGTGATGGGGTATGGGGGGTGAAAACTCAAGTATTTGTAGGGGTAGTTTAGGAGTATTAAAGAAAAAATACGGGCGATTTTTAGTAAATACGGGCGGTAAATAGTAAGCACCAAAAAAAACTACAAAAACATAATAATTTTCATTTGATTTCTGATTCCATCAAGATTCAAACCAAACACTAGGTACTAGGAATTAATTTCTAACCCTATACCACCTTGATTTGATTTATGATTTCAAACCTATACCACTTTGCGAATCACACCCCATAGCCTCTTTGATACCCAACAACACATTAGCCACCTATAGAACTTGAGCGACTTGGGTGAATAGCTGCTAGACACGACGACTTTATTAAACCACCTCAAAAACTAGCGAGTTATGTCTGCGAAGCACGCGAATCACATCCACGAGCCTACGTGGACACGAAAATGAGGATTTATTTACCACTCAACACTGTAAGGGGAGCTCTTTTTTCTTTTTTAACGCTGTTTCAGGAAATTGTTCGTGATATCCCAGCAAAATTGTACTTTGGCATAAACTTTATTGTCCACCACATAGTCATTTAAAGCATGGAGAAAGATAACATATCCGGGACTAATTTAAATTTAAACTTAAACTAGAGAATTATAAGCATCTTATATTAAAATAACAATGTACATTAACACAATTTCTATTATGAACAACACTATATGTACCTGATATGATCAGAACATTCAACATTTACATGTTTCAATACAGAAAAACCATCTTCGTGATCATTTGTGGAGATGTTGAGCTGCAACTGATGTCAGAAAATATGACTCAAAGTTTATAAGTGAGAATGACTTAGAGTTCATCTTTTACGGGCAAGTCGAAACATTGTTCATCCCAATAATATGGATACTTCAATCTGGCAGCAGTATGAGGCATAAGCCAGTCTTCATATATGAACCTAGAACGTAAACGTCAAAGTTAATAACGTGTACATAGCCAGCGCCCCAAGATGCATATAGGAATTGCAAAGCAATTCAACGTTCATGGATGAGAATGTAGTACAATTACATCACAATTCTTAGTTACCCTCTTCATTGCCCTGTTCTTAAGTTCAATAATCCATAATGTCAACAAGGAATGAAGACTGAAATAAATACACTATCACAGAATTTTACCTTTGTTGAAATTTAATAGGTTAGCCTTATCGATAAACTAGAGGGAACTCTTCTTCGAATATTAAGAATTTCCTGGACTATCTCATGCAGTAGTTCCATCAGCCACCAATAATTGTCATCAACAATTTGCTAAAACACATATGACTACTAATGATCAAGATCGACTGTGAAGTAGGGCATTTAAAATAAAAGAAAAAAAAAATTTCTCTCCTTTCAAGATCACATCTCTTAGTACAGCTCATATATACTACTTCACTGAGTTGGAATGTTAGGCATCGGAAGAAGACAGTCGAGGGCATACGAAATGTTCAAGACATGTCGACTTCTAGACAAATTTCCTCTCAATCATCTTACTCCAAGGTCCAAAAGAAACCACGCTAGTGTTCTCTTCTTCTTTTTTCGGCCTATTTGCTTCTCTTTATTTTTTCTCTCTAGCCGACTATTTATGCTTTTCCTTATCTCCCCTCTCATCATCTACCTACTCACCTTTAAAAATTCCTGGGTCCTCTAAGTTTTCCTTCACTTCACCTCACTCTCATGCCCTTCTCTTCTACAATATGGTATTGTGGGTGTGCCATAATGAAAATTGGGGTAGATGGTTATTGTGGTAGGGTTGGATATCTTGATTTTAGACAGCTGTGGTGGCGTTGGATATGGTGGCTTACAATGTTGGATGATTGGTGCAAGAAGGTACTTGGAGGTGGTGAACTTACGGTGATGGGAAGGGAAGGCAAATTTGGTGGCAAGCTGGTTGAGGATAGGAGGCAGGATTTCCGTTAGGATACTCTCCACCTCATAAATTTTCTCAAGACAGACCTGTTTCCAAAATTTCCAAAATAATCTCCAATTCAGCAATTTTAATGCAAGATAACCACACTCATAACATTTAAGATTCCTCCAATATTTTAGTGCAGACGTTGATATAGTTATAAAGCCCCTCTTTCTCTCTTCTCTCTACCTGTCAACAGAGCTAGAATTTCCATTATCTATTACCTAAATCCTCATCAACTCAGGTTATGATGAGCTCTAATAATTATAATCATTAGTCATTTACCCTAATTTGGTGCTCGAAGCACCAGTCATCACACAAACCACCACGATGTTCCTTTAACAACTTCTCACAAATTGTTGCCGATTTGATGTGACACTGGAAAATATTGGTGTCAAAAGAATATCATCTAAAAAGTAATCCCAATATATTGTATTACAAAGACGTGGAATGCTATTTAGATAATTGTATATGATGATGATATTCATGCTCATGGGCAAGTGACAAGTCATAATAGTAAAGGCGGTTAGAGTGATGAAAGTGCAGCGGATGAGGATACTAAGAGGCCTATTAATTAACCTTAAGTCTTAGCACTGTTACTTACTATTTTCCATGTAATCCAAATAAGATATGGCTCAGAGAAGGGATGAACTCTCTCACCATTTCCTTAAATGGTAGTATCTCACAAGTCAAACCGACATCTTCATAATAAATCAAACAAAGGCCACCTTTCAGTATGCATTTATGTACTTTAGAGCATGCTAAAAAAAATGGGAGAATATAAAGAAAAGGAATTAAATCGACTGTCAGAGTAAAGAAAGTTACACTTTCACTGGAGGACGTGATATAATAACCACCATTTGCAGATCTTCATTGTTATCAGTGTTCCAGACCTGCGCATCAAAACAAAATTAAGGGACACAAACAGTTGTTCCTTATCAAGGAGATGAAGAATTAGAAAAGCATGCATACTCTTGTTTACCGCAAGGGAAAAACAAAACAAAAAAGAACTTGGCTATACCAATAATCCATTCTCGAATAAGAAAGAAAGCAATGGAAACAAGGCATGAAGCACAAACTTCTAATGTTATGACATTACCACATCATTTAAACAGATATGGTCATAATGTCAAAACTAGTGACACTTTCTCTTTCTTTCTTCACAAAAATAATCATGTACGAAGGGAAGGCAATCACGAACTCCACTGGTAAAACCTGCTGTAATAAACTACCATTCACATCTTAGTCACAATGTTATGAAATTTTAATAAATGATGGCAAAGTCGAGAACAGATAGCCTCAACAACCTGAAAGTGATCTTAATCAATGAAAAGCCTCGTAAAAGTACAAGAAGTGCTTGACTTGACCATTTCAACAGGACGAGTCTTCAAAAAGTACTATAACGAAATTAAGTGCAGCTTAAATCCCCATCCAAATGAGTGCTAGTTAGTCCGTAGACCAAACTTTCTCAAGGACAAGAATGTTGAGGTACCCCCAACTATGTATTTTTTGGTTTAATTTTTTATTTGAAGAATCAAATTGACAGCTTCCCGAACATTTACAGATAAGTTCATTATTGCTTTTTTTTGTCTATGGTAACTTGAGTGAAGAAGAGAAAATGAGAAAGTGTTGCAGATGCAAACAAAACAAAACAAAACTAGAAAAACATTGCATTTGTGAGAATTCTCGAAATGGCAGAACATGAATAGAGAAAATCGAACGACTGGGTTTAAGAAATTTTGAGAAAAGCTTTAAAGTCTTGAATTATACTCCATATAAAGGGCTGTAAGAAGGCAGAACCTTCTGCTTGAACAGGATCAAAGAAACTTTTGAAATCTTCGATAATGTGTAGGGTGAAGGTGTCTAAAAGGTGCAGGGAACCCATTGGCCTTCTTATCATTTAGCTCTTCAAAGTGCTCACGGTACTTCCATCTAGTGCAGTATTTGTTACCAAATTACTTCAATACCACTAGAGGTGTCAGTTCGGACACACAAATATGGGTTGAGTTCTGGTCAGTTGCAGGTCACCACTTTCTGGGTTGTAGCTGGGTCGGACACCAATCGGTTTCCTTCAGTTTCACGGGTTGGTTCAGAAACTGACAGCTCTAAATACCACAATGGTTACTCAATTATGTTTTTATAGTAGTAGTCCCAATTTCCATTCAGCTCCTACTTTTTCCCATTACATTAATACCATGTTCAAAATGGTAACTTTATTCTACATGGAGCCGAGGATCAAACTTTTTGAATCTAATTGTTCTAGAAGAAGGGTGGTAATAGGTCTCTGAGTTCAAAATACTTTTCTTTAAGGAAAAATTGTTAAGAATAAGCCAACATTTGGTCGGTCTACTCAAAATAAGTCAGACTTTTGATGAACTCAGAATAAGCAAAGTTTGTGATGGTATTAGATTTTATTAGGTTTAACATGTAAACAACCTATTATTATAGGTAACCCATCCTCATGTCTTTTTTTTATTGGGTTAAATCATAAATTTTAATTTATTTCTAAATATTAATTAGAATAACATTTAAAAGAAAAATCTTCCCTACTCAAAATAAGTCAGACTTTTGATGAACTCAGAATAAGCAAAGTTTGTGATGGTATTAGATTTTATTAGGTTTAACATGTAAACAACCTGTTATTATAGGTAACCCATCCTCATGTCTTTTTTTTATTGGGTTAAATCATAAATTTTATTTTATTTCTAAATATTAATTAGAATAACATTTAAAAGAAAAATCTTCCCTACTCATCTCTCCTCTCCTTCACCTGCCCTCCTCTAACCCTTGACACCCCCTTCACTTCCACCCCCTCCCCAGCCACCAGCCCTCTCGCAGCAGTTCGAAAGCACTAGACACCATCTCTCCAACAGAAGTATTTGAGCTTACCAACAGCCTCACTCTCTCTCTCCTCGAATCAAGCTCCTCCTCCCAATCCACAACGCAAACCCATCCTCTGTCTCTCCCTCAGACGAGTGGAAGTTGAAGCACTTCATCATCAACTTCCTCAAATCCTCCTCTCTCCCCATTGTCGTCCCCGAAGACGACCTCCTCATCACCCGCTTCAGGACCTCAAAAAGTGGAAACGCGAAGACCCTGTTGCTTTTGCTAATCTCTTTTTTCGTGATTTAGGGTTTGTTGTCTCACGTTCGAACAAATGTAGGAGCTTTGAGTACGATCTTTCGTTTGAGAAGAGGTTTCTTGAATGGAGGAATATTTTGGTGGAGAAGATGTATGGCAAAATGATATGGGGTTAAGGGAAGGTGCAAAGAGAGAGATGGAGGGTGCGAGCGAGAGAGAAAGAGGGCGATGGGGTGAGAGATCAGATAAGAATGAAGGTTTTGGGGTGGTGGGTGGGTGGCGAGAGGGTGGTGGTTTTGGTGGGGAGGTGGTGGTTTGGTGATGGTGGAGTGAAAGAGGAGAGAGAGTAGTCTAAAGGAAAAAAAAATTACAAAAATTATCTAATGCTAATACCCCCACAAGCTTTGCTTATTCTAAATTAATCAAAAGTCACGTATTTTAAGCAGACTGGCCAAAGGTTGGCTTATTCTTGACAATTTTTCCTTTCTTCAATTATTTAATCTTTCCTTATAGAGTTGTCATGAAAAGGTCATGTTATTACCAACATTATGAGTTGCCAAAAAAAACAATTACCAAATAATGCTTAATATAAACCATAAAAATTACCAAGCGACAAGCATAGCTTGGTTTAGTAGGTAGGATTTGGGCTCAGTTTTCTGTACCACCCAACATCAATTCCCACTGAAAATATCAGGTAAGATTCGCCTTCCCCTTTATCTGAAGTTCTCAAACCCTCTTCAGAAAGCACAATTGCTCACTCAAGTTATAGACTTACCTAGAAAGCGCCTCCCACCTTACTTCCTCAGAAAAAGTCAAAGCAAAAAAAATATCAACATGATACTCATAAATGCAATGGTTGTTTTCATCTATACATTTCCGAATTTGCAATCTTCTACCTAAATGGGCAATAAGGCTTGTTACTACACACGTATGTGCGTAGGATATTACAGATGTAATTTGCAACACTCCACCTAGCCCCTTCCACACTCCTCCCTCCCTTCCCAAAAGAACAAAAGAAAGGAAAGGGAAAAGAAATACTGAAATTTTAGAATTTCTTTCTTCAGCAATACCTCGACATTTTTAGCAGCCTTTTCTTTTTTTCCTAAGTAATAATGGATTGGAAAAAACAAAGAGGGTGTTTCCTATCTAGCAGAGGGATACAACAAAATATCATCCCTACAAGTCATTATGCATAATCTTATCTTCCATATGAGATATGACTGGCTCTCCACAACCAGCACTTGGCTCAAGTTGTACAAGCAAGTTCAGCTCTGGAGCAAAGAAACATAGGGCTATACCACATGACTGGCTCTTCCTTCCTCAATGATCACACAGTTCCATTAGCCTAAAAGTTGACTCTCTTTCCACCTTTATAGAGATTAACATCTAAAGAGAGAATATTACATATACGCATTGACTTTTCATTACAAGGCACACTTCTCATAACACCTATAAAAGAGGTGATCCTAGAATGACAGAAAAGAGGACACTCAAAGGGTTAATCCCCACACCAAATTCCATGCCAGAACAGCAAACTGAATCAGCTCCTTAGCTTAAAACCAACAAAAGAGTTGAATTATGCAAAAGTAGACTTCCAAAACCCACTTCCACTGAGAGGGGCCGGGGAAAAAAATTAAAATAAAAAAATAGAAAACGTCAAACAAACAAACCGAAAACACTTGTATGCTCACAAACTCTAGCCTCTCAATACCACCGTATTTTTTAGCTAGCAAATGTATCTCCCTATTAACTTTTCATCATAATTCATAGCTAAACCTTTAGTCTAGAGACTTTTGTCAATAACAGAGAGGATTAACTATGGTATTGAATCTCGATCGCAACAGCATTACAAAGGCATTTAAGCATACACTGTATAGGCTGCGACTTACGCAAACCATCCGCATTTCCCGCAAAATTCCGTGACCGCATACGAGATTGTAAACCATGGGTCTAATACAAGTCCCCCATGAGATGACAAACTTAACAGTACAAAACCTCTTTAATTACTCTCTATTCCAGACCACAAGTCTTAGTGTCCATAACCTACAGTTTCGGGGATAGTGAACATAAACCACAAGTCAATAGGAAATCTTGAAAAGCTTCTCTCCAGCAAGATGAACCCCCCCCTTTCCCAGTTCCCCAGTTCAGTAAGAAATTAGATATCCATATCGAAATCATCTCTGAGAACTCCCAATATTGCAATCTTAGATAGTTAAATACACTTCCACTTGAAACGGTTCAATCACAAGACAACCCAAATAAGGCAGCAGAAATAACAGCACCAGAACCTGAGAAATCAGCAAAACAGTGCACATTTAGGATCAAACCAACTAAAAAGCCACCATAGATCTCATCCATGACGAATAAAATGCTGCAAGGGATCAAAGGTTGTGATTGTGGAAAAAGAAGAGTTACCTAACTAATCCAAAATTCTAACATTAGACAAAAAATGATTCGATCATATGTTACTAGATAAACATGTTTTATAGTTTGCTCAAAACATTGCAACAGTGTGAAAATTATTTGCACTTTTAGCTTGTACTCTCATGTAAAAAGGTCATGCTTCCTGTGATAAAGTCCTAATAAAATATTTAATACAAAATATTTAATACATTCTCAATTCCCACATGCAATGCTCGATTACAGAGATCTACGGTTTGAAGCTATTCTGGAAGTCTTTCTCACTATTATTTCGAGGTGAGGAAATGCCCTTGTAGTTTCCCGTTACATAGTTCACTAGTGGAGTATATCTTCACCAAAAAGAGGACAACAAGCTCACAAAGTTCAAAAACTTGAGCCCACCTAGGCGTTGTGGAGTTCAAAGCAACTAAAACAACTCCTTAAGCAGCCAAATGACACTCAACAAACCCCACATCTGGCACCACCCTTCTATTCCACAATTAATTATGTCGGCTTCCAACATGCACTCTGATGTCCATTTAGTGCATAGAGTGAACTTCTACAACTCCAATGAAGCAATAAACATTATTTTCGTTCATTTTTGGTAACTAAAGTAAAACCATTATTATAGACTAAGATCTCTATAAATATATGTATATACTTCCAATATGTTCTAGAAACAATTTAGATATTTGCATCACATAGGCACAAATTAGTTTACCTGGTGAGCATCATTAACAGGGATAATGAAGGTGCTGTTTGCAAAGATGGGAAACACTTTAGGGTGGCCAGGATATCTTCCGTGTGAGTCTGAAGCAAGATGAAGTGTACCATTACCCTTCAAAACAATAAAAACCTCTTCGCATGAGTGCCTGTGAATTGGTGTGCGTGATCCAGGAGAAAAGGTTTGAAGCCACACCTCAATCTGCCAAAATTACAAAAATATGCAAAATTTTAAGCCATAACATGGACCATGAACTGCATGTGAACCACAACCATGACAATTCAAATTCTGAAGTGATCTCTTGATATTGTCTAGATAAGGTAAGCTCTTGCTTTCTGTAACACTGTAAGGGACTATATTGTTCAACTTATTTTCTGAAAAAAATTAAGAAAAGTTCATGAGTTAAGCAAAGTTCAGAAAAATTGGAAAAGTTCAGAATGTTCAGAAAAATTAAGAAAAGTTCAAAAAGTTTAGAAAAGTTGAGAGAGATTAAGAAAAGTTCAGAAAATTTTCAGCAAAGTTCAGAAAAAGTAAGATAAACTAAGGAAAACTAAGTTGACTAGAACAGGCCCTCATTCCCTTTAAAAGGGGTTGATTCAGATCACCACATTCAAAGAGTATATGCTTTTATGGTTTAATCAGAAGAAAAATAAAGGACAATGCAAATTTGAGGTTAGATATCAATTAGAAGTTGTTTGGTTTAAGATATGGAATGGTAAGGGAATGGATACAAATAGAGGCGGGAAATGATAACAAAAATAGTTACCTTTATTGAGTGTTTAGTTCAAGCCAAGGAATGGAAATGAATAGTAATCATTTCTACCAAGTAATGGATTTTGTACTTGAGGGGGAGAGGAAGGTAACAGATAGGGGGAATCCATAAGACCATAACCATCAAGTAATGGTAATAGATTAATGAGAGGTTGAACCAAGCAAGAAGAAAGGAATTCGGTAATTGATTTCGTTTTTGGAGCCCAAAAATAGTGAACCAAACGAGACCCCTTTGTGTGATATTTCTAAATGTCGAGCTAACCATGAACTGTCCCATTCATCCATTAGAATTCCGCGCTATAGCAACCATTACCGAAAACGCAGCTACATGCACAACTTTCTTCCTTAGGATAGAGATGAGGCAAAAAAGAAAAGGGCAGAGAGAACAAGTGAGCATAGAGGCCAAAAGTTTTATGTCTTTCTTTCTTTTCTTTTATTTAGGGTTTTTGCTTAATTGTAATGATTACTAAACAAAAATATTTCAATTTCATCATTTGAATTACTAGACTCTAGTTGTTTTTTATATTACTTTCAAGAAAGTCATGGCCTTTCATAATTATGATCCTGAATAAAGTAACTTCTAAAAGCTTCCAATATTCCTAACCAACCAAAAGAAGTAACTTTAAACCACAAATTCCTTGAACCATATCATTAGAAAACTTCACATCTCGGATCAAATGAACTGCTTATTCAAATTTCAAAAACTATATTCTTTGAGCATTGCAACTGTCATAGAGGACATACTTGTTCATTATCAATTTATTAAAAATCAAGATCAACCAAACCAAGTCAAGCCCAGCCAAGATCCCAACAAAATTTTCAAAAGGAAACTAGCCAGCAAAGACTTACAAGAAAAGAAAAACCCAAAAGTAGGATAGGGCCATCTAAAGGTGCAATGTTCTAATCAAAAGCACTATAAGAAGTTAAAAAGGAAATGAATTGATAAAGAGAAAGGGATTGAGAACTAAACAAAAACCCCTAAACTTGTGTTTGGTTGAGCAAAATAAAAACCTCTCCAACCCCAAATCTCCATTAAGTCTCTCTTTATCAACCTTGGTTCCCAAACCCCCACTTAAGTTAACTCATCTCACCACTAGAGCCCTACCCATGGTCACCACAAGAACACCCCAGCCTCACCACCAGCCACCACGAGCAATTCAAGCCACCGCAAAGGCACCATAAGATTTAAGCCTCGAACTGCACCTTTAGTGGTTGGATTGGATGGTCAAGGACCAGTCACACACTCACACCACCAAAAATTATGTTATAGGTTAAAGTTGGCCGGAAACCACCTTTGTTTCACTTTTTTTGGGTAGTTTATGCTAAACTATATCGCTTCTCTTGGTAGTGGTCGGTTTTCAAAGTGGTAGGGTTATCTAGTTGTGAGTGGTGAGTGGTGAGTGATGAGTGGTGAGTGGTGAGTGGTGAGCAAATGTGGTGGCATTGTGGGTTTCTGGTGGTTGAATTGGACAAACAGTGCCCTATCTTCGAATAAAAGAAGAAAAGAGAAACAAGGTAGGGGGAAGAGAAAAGAATTCTATCAAAGTGAAATTATTTAGCAGTAAAGTTTGTTATATAATCAGAAATTCAGGATTATAAGAAAAAAGAGGTCCCTAGAAGCCAATGGAACATAACAAGGACATAACCTCTCAAGTATCAACACATAGGAATGATCAATTCACCTTCACAGCAATATTTCTCCAGGTTTGACAATAAAATACAATTGAAAATGTTTACATACAGAAATCAACAAGTTAATCTATGAGTCGACGACTGATTGATGAAAAAAACAGCACCTGAGGATTCCAAATGATCAACACAACTTTGTGGAAAAGTATATGATTTCTACTCTGAGGTTGTTGAAATTTGCAAGTCACTAGCTACTATGAAAATGAAAAATAAGTAATGAATGAAATATATAGTTGTAGCCATATACTTGCCTCTTTCATTCCGTGGAAGAGAGACCCGGCAAGGGTAATGTGAGAGAGGCCTTCTCTACCATAGTTACTTTGTGGAAGCTCATTTATATTCCTCACAAGTGGAAATCCTGCATCAGTAGCAAACAAAAATCAAATCCTTTTCTATACAACATATATTCTTCCCCAAGAACATCACTCCTTCACTTGTCTAACATTTTCCTAAGGTGCATTTTTCCGCCCTAGAAAATAGTTTAATCTAAGTATCAAAAGAGAAAACAAACTAAAAGATCCTTTTTCTCAAGAAGTTAAAAAGAAATGAAAGCATTCAAAAATTAGATACTAGCATAAATTGGAATCAATGGACAACCAATACATTTTTTAATCTAGTGCTAAAAAAAGATTTCAGCCTCTCGCTTTTACTCGCTCATTTTTTCTCTATTTAAACTTCTCCTTTTACATTTATTGTTTCTTCTGTCGCGGAAATGATTTCTTTGTGACAATTCATGTTAGCAGACCCCAAACCATTTTGGGACTAAGGCTTTGTTGTTGCTACTAAAAAATATTTCAAAACATCACGTTGTAAGCCACACATGCCGAAAACGATGCATGTACATCAAATATAATGATGAAGAAAGAATATGACTACTCCATACTGCTGATAGTTCCATTAATAAGGTTCCAAGACTTGAAGAGGCTAGGGAAAGGAAGATGGGACACCCAAAAAAAAGCACAAAATTACACCCAAACCTCCATCCCTTTGTCTAAAGAATATCTGAATAACGTATCCCCATCTCATATTCATATCACAATCTCAACCTTCTAAACTTAGTAAAGAAAGGAAAAATGTTCTTTTGCTAAGGAAGCGCTTGTAATGGATGAATCAAGGAAAAAAATTGCGGATGCGGTTGCGATAGCGGTAACGTTGGCGTTGTCGCGAAAGCGGCTTGTAACGGATGAATGGAACGGATCGCGGCCGGCGCGGCGTAAATTTTTTCAAAAAATTCACATTAATATCTTCTAACCTTATTTGCATTGCTTTAATTTATAAAGCATTATGACAACATAATATAATCAAATCTATCATAATATCATGTTTCATCAACTATATAATTAATTCATAAAATATTTTTGGCCAATCTTTGAAAAGAACGGATGTAACGGGGATAAAAACGTTCTAACGCGGTGAGTTCGTGTTAAGGAACGGACAACACGACGAGAAGTATGTGATTTTTATTATGGCGTTCCGTAACGGGAGTTCATGGAACGACAAATCCAAAATCAGTTACAGAACGACCGTTCTGTAATGGAACGGGAGAGTTTTAATTCCATGGGATGAATGGAACATATAAGGGCCAACAAGGCGTAAATTAATGGCATTAAGGGGTTTGAACCTCACTTGCATTTTTTCAGATTGAAGGAGATATGAGAGTGTTATATATCTAGTTTATGAATAATTGATTAAATTAATATGTTAAACTAAATAACTAGTTAATACAATATTTTTGGCCAATTTTGACAAAAGAAAAGACGTAATGGAAAAACAGCATTCCAAAGCGGTGAGTCACTCTCATGTATGAGAGAACCTGCAAGGAGAAACTGATTTATATCACAGCGTTCTGTAACCGGGTTCCATGGAACGACACCTCTGAATTCTGTTACATCTCAGTCTCTATGTTACAAAACGGCCAAGATTTAATTTTCTATGCCAAAATATTTCACCTTTCAAAGATCATAAATTAGATACACACCCATGATAAACAAGGTGAATTCAGTAAAGCCCGAAACATAAACGCTTAATGACTCACAGTTCGAAACCATCTACTGCTACTCAATCTGTTACACACCATAAAGTGTACTTTCTTCTCACCTTGGTTTTCTTCTTTTGGTAATTAATAGAATTTTATCAATAACCAATCATTAAAGGAAATAAAAGGCTGGATTCACCCAATACAACCTGAAGTCCACATTTCAAATTGCATCAGACTTACCCATAGCCCACCTTCAAGGAAGAGTTTCTAAAGGGAAAGAAGCATCATATGCAACCCTGACAGATCACATCATAGCATACTCATTTCCCTTCTTACACAACAAACAACCTACAAAACATAATAGCCCTTCCACTTCACCTCCTCAAAGCAATTCGCAACTTTAGTTGCTACAGCCTGGCAAAGACTGATTGAGCCAAGCAGATATTTGAGCTTGCTGCTCCTAGAACATAGCCTTACATGCACTCTTCAAGCAGGTAGTATCCTCAATCTAGTCCTCTGTTCTATGTTAATAGCCAAACCACTAAATTCACATTTGAAGATCAGATGATTTGACTTCTCCATCTCATTATCACGCATAGTGACAGCACACTCCAAATCTGAGCAATCTATCCTTGTAGTCAATCCATTCCACAATCATAGCCATAATATGAGGTTAGCACGTATCCTCGGAATATTAGCACAAACCATATTCTCCCAATCTGCTTTCATGCATTTCCTATTAGAGACTTTTGTTTACTCTTAATACGAAGTTTATCATTCTGCATCACGGCATCACCTGCTTCCATCCCTTTATTTGCGTTCATTGACCCCTAATCTTCACTATCTTCCTCACCATCCATGATAAGCCGATATTATGAAACTATATGACGAGACTAATCTAATGCAGCTTAGGTGGAAGGCGAAGAAGGCCCCCTTCCAATTTTGAATTTGCCTCAAACAAAAGAGAAATCCCGAGATTGGGGGCTTGTTAATATCTTGATATAGATGGAAGAACTATCCCCTGAACCAGTGAATTGACTTGTAAGGTGACTGAAAAGTAACCCAACCATAGTTTCAGCCAGATATAGGTTGCTACCAGAATACCTCAACTTGGTTGAATCCTTCAGAGCCTTGATCTACAACCTAGAGAACCTCCCGAGTGAACTTCAATGGAAGGTAAGATCTAGTTCCTTATATAATATTGCATTTACAATTGCAAACACTATAACTAGCTTAACAAGAGAGTGTTTGGATGGGAGAAGACCATTTTCATGGAAAAGTGGTTTCATTTTCCTTTATTTGGTTTGTCAAGGATGGAAATATTATCCAATAGTTGAAAAGTAGTTCTCCCTCCTATTTAAAGGAAGGAATTTCACATTTCCCTCTCAATTCCTTGCATGCCTTGCTCTTTCTCTTCTCCCATCCATCCTCTTTATTCCATGTAAATTTTTCCATTTTTCTATAAACTTTATTGTGAGTTGTGAGAAACCACATAAATGAAAACAAAGCCTGATAAGGTGCTCTAAAAGGAAAAGTTCAGTGAACGGAATGAAGTGACACAGCAGATAAGCATTCAAAGAATGTCCCCCTATGCAATACAGGCATACAGCTACTTTGGGTTAGGTCAATGCAGCAAGGACTTGACTTGGCATGCTATTTTTTCCCAAATTCATTTCCCCTTTAACTAACAAACTCAATGAAATGCCAACCGCAGTACTGTCAAATATGCAAGACCTGGTTCATGCTATCAAGCTCCAATGCCCTCTCGCGCTTCACTTAACTTTTTTCTAATCACCCTTCAATTTTCCTGAGTTGTTCACTTTATACATTCAATTCACACGCATAAACGAAAAGAAGGACTTGGATTGCTATTCACTATCAAAATTGTAATAGGTGGTGGGACTCTAAAGTGCAAGAGCATAATATGAAGTTTAAGCAATGGTTTATATGAGGGCACATATATCTAGCATACCGTGCAAGTAAACATCATCTACCACAGCCGTTCGCAGTAGGCATCATCTACCACATTAGTATATGCATTCGCTTTGCTGCTATATTTATTAGGTGTATCTTCTGCTCCTGCTTCTAATATGTAATCTTTGGGGTTCTTTTCTAGCACATAAAACAGAAATTTGTTTCTTCTTTTTTTTGGGTCTGATTAAATTCACAGAAACTCGTGTGAATTCTTTTGGAAAAAAAAACGATGACAAACTTCAAACTAAAGTATTCATCGCTTCATATCAAACAATCCGCCACATGCTTTCTCAAAATTATATTTATGTTGGTATTAAATTTCCCCCAAAATTATTAATTAGCTAATGTTTTCCCATACTCTTCATTCGATGATATACAAGTTTGACATTTATATTTTACTTTCACTAATAAATTTCGGATATCAAGAGATTTATAGTATAATCAACTTCTGATAGCAAACCCAGTACAGAAGAAATCGTTCTGGAAATTGAAGAACTCACCATTAATGCCGCATTCTGCAGCTAAGAGCGTCGACGCTAAGAAAAGCCTAGTGATGAGCGCAATCAGAAGCAGAAACCGCCTAAGATCACACATTCCTTCACGCTCGATCCTCCCGACGGTGAAAGCAAGCAAGGTAAGCATTTGCCAAAATATTTTTGAAAGAAGATTTATAAGATTTGCCCAAATTAGTACTTTCATACGGACATACATACGTCCGTATGAAATAAGTACGAACATAGTGGCGGAGTCAGCTATAGGCATGGGAGTGCACATGCACCCCCAAATTAGAAAAACAAAATTATGTGAAAAAGTAAGCTGCGCCAAATACACAACTGTGTGCATCGCGCAACAACAGTGCGCTCCGCGCAGAAAAGCAACGACCAGCGCAATATTCTCGCGTTTGAGAACTGCCCAATTTGATGGTCTTACTTTGAGTGCATGTATGATCCGATTGTCATTAATGACAAAATGATCACTAGTGGAAAAAACGTCATATGTCACAACACAACCGCTGCGGTCCTTAAGATAACCGAATCGGTAAATCCTCGAAATTTGGGGTGGGAAACTTGGGAGCACAAACCGTTGCGGTTCTTAGAGAACCGGATCGGTTAACAGAAAACCGATCCAGTTTTCTGTTAACCGTTTCGGTTCTCTTAACCGCAGCGGTTAATCTTCTTTTTTTTTTGTCTAACACCCGCGTTTTCATTTCTACAATTCGAACAACCTAGTCCCCACTACGAGCCATTTTCATTTCTCGATCTACGCTTCGTCCCTTTATTCAATTCTCCCTCCACTGGGTTCGGCCACGCACCACCACACCTCACCGCCAACCACCTGCGACCGCCGGCTACCTGAAGGTTCCACCACCTGATTCCGCCCTAGGTTGCGCACCACCACACCTCATTTTCTCTCTCATCTCTCACCCCTCTCTCCTCAGCGAAATCTAAACCCTAATCTCCCCCCCTTCCCTCTCTCATCCTCTCTCCTCAGCGAAATCTAAAGGATTTTCACGAAATTCGAAGCTGACGGTTAAAATGGAGTTCCTGAAGCCGACGAAAATGGTCCTACTGAAGTTGAGAGAACTCGGCGAACTACTCTCCCTCACGAACAACAGTGCCGCATCCTGCCGCCGCTGAAGATCCAATTTTTCAAGCCTTCTCTCACGAACAACAGGAGAGAGAAGAGTTCTTCGATGTCGTTAGATCTGAAAGTAACCCTAATTCTTGCTTTCTCTCTCCTTGTTCTCAGATCTGAAGGTAACACTGACTTTCTGTTAGTGCGTTTTTATAGGTTTTGTGAATTGATTCTTCATTTATTTTGTTTAATTCGCAAATATCAGTTTGCCATACTTGACTTTCTGTTAGTTCGTCTATTTTAGGTTTCGTGAATTGATTCTTATAAACTTCTATGATTTTTGGTCGTGAAGTTGTCAATCCAATTTATGAAGTATTAGGGATTTTGATGTTTGATTTCGAAGAAGGTTGATTTTTCGATGGTTTGCTGGAGTTTGTGGGAATTTGAGTGAATTTTGATTCTAATGTTCGAATTCCGCAGATATTCATTTATTTTTGATGGTTTGTTGGAGCTATTAGGAATTTGAGTGAATTTTAATTTCGATGTTTGAATTCTGCAAATTTGCATTGGTTTTTTGATGATTTGGTGGAAACTTGTTTTGTTGATTTGTTTTTAATCAAACGTAAGAGTATTGGAAGAAAAGTAGAATAATTAGAAGATGAAATTTAAACTGTGTATCAATCAGTTGTAGAAAGTAAAGAACCTTGGCTGGTAATTGTTTCTCTAGGACTTGAAATCTTATGTTTCATTGTGAGTAGTGTTATAGTGTTACTACGTACTCTTAATTGGGATGTATTAGTAGGCTACTACTCTTTGTTTCAATATTTCTTGTAGCTTTAGGTGATTTTACTAAATGTTTGTATTTTAGGAAAACATTAGTGAGGCTGGACCATCTTGGCGTTCATATGCTCTAATAGTGAATGTTTCCCGCTATTATGTGCTTTGAGAAGCCGTTTATATGTCTTTAAGTTTTATTATTGTTAAAAAGGTTTGCGTTCAGGACCAGTTATAGTACTCCTTCTGTGAAAAAACTTTGCATACAGGACCAGTCAACTAATCTCAATTTTTCTTGTGTTTTGTCAATACTGGCTTTTGATAATACAGGACCAGTGTATAGTACTTCTTTGTTGAAACAATGAATGAAAGTTTTCAACTAGATCTTGTGCAATTTGTTTGAAAATCGACCATGTCTTGGTTGCTAAAGCACATTGAACATGTTAGTTATTGAGCTTAATTTATTGTGAGAGTTCACTCTTTCCTAAATCGTATTTTAATTTGAGATCACAAATTTGTCCCAACCCAGTTAGAAGTGCTAATATAATATGACGTTATAATATGTTTTTGTGGTTTTTCAGGTTTTATCACTCTACTTGTTGAAGCTGATGTTCTTTAAATATGTCCTTTATGGATAAGTATTTGGATATGTCTATGAGATTGGAAGTTGAGTTGGGAATCAGGAGCTTTTCTCTGAGATTGGGGAGCTGAAACGTTATGCCATACACTTTGACAAAAATTGTCAACCCAGTGTAAGTCTTTGGGCATTGCTTTTTTTGTTTTAAGATATAGTGAAGTCTCATTTACAAAAATTTGTTAGGTAATTAAGGTTTCTTTATTATTCTATACTGTTATTTTACTGGATTGGAACTGGTGCTTTTAGACTTATGTAAATTTGTATAAAGTTCTTCATAAGATTTATTTAAGGTTGTGATGAATCTCTTTTGTAGTCTTTTGTTTTTTCGTTTTTTATTTAAGTCCATGTGTAAAAATCTTATTTCTCTTGTTTTTCTTTCTATATATCACTCTTGTTTTCCTTGATTTGTTCACACATTCCTTTCTTACAGTCTACCTTTTATTTTATTTACGTCACATTTCTCACATTACCTGTTAAGCTCTTCCGCTTCCTCTGCCATGCATACCTCAGGTTAATTTTCTGAGCTTCCTCTGCCATGTAAACCCTAAAGGATGCTTGGAAAATTAAAGGAATAGTCTCTGTAGTAGGATGATTTCAGTTGTGCAGTCTTTAGCTGTTAGATGGATATGAATTTGTGTGATTGACTTCTGATACGGTCAAGTTATACGTAGTATTTACGTTACTTTGGGTGCACTTTGCTAAGGGTTTGATTGTAATTGTTAACATTCGTGTTTTATTTAACTCTTAGCGGAAGTTCGGAGTGTTGCGAGATAAGTTGTGTTAATGTCATGTATTCCGAACTTCCAAGGTGAAGTGCATTTGAGCCGAGCAAAGCCCAAGCATCACCGCAAGCCCAAGCATCACCGCAAGCATCAAACTCCACCGCAAGCCCAAGCATCATCGCCAAGCCCAATCAGCCATCGCACGCAAGCTTCGAACGCCAGCCTCGCACAGCCCAGCCTCGCACAGCCCAGCCTCGCACAGCCCAGCGCTCGCACAGCAGGCACGAGAACCTGCCCAGCAGCAGGCTCGCGACTCGCGAGGGATGTCGCGACTCGCGACCCCTGCCCCTCGCGACTCGCGATGCCTGTCGCGGCTTGCGATGCTCTTGCCCAGCCATTTTGTGCGGTTTGGCAGTGCGATCTTCGCGACTCGCGATCAGTGTCGCGACTCGCGACGCTTTTGACGGTTTAGGGCCACGATTTTGTGCGGGGTTTAAATGCTTCCTAAAACCTAATTTTTGGGGGAGACGAAGTGGAGCACGAAGAGGGGAGCTGAAATGTAGACCTTGGAGTGGCTAGCTTGGGGGGAGAGCTCCTCTCCTCATCCTTCCTTCTTCATGATTCTCTTTTCATCTTTCCTTCTTCGTTCCTCTTTGTTCTTCATTTTCATTTCTTTGTTTTTCATTTCCTAGATTTAGTTTTCATTTCTTAGTTTAGTTTTAGGAGATTTCAACTATGGAATTGGCTTATGCTATGCCGATTGTAGCTTGAACCGTTCTTGAACGAGATTAATATGGAGCTTCAAGCATTATTGTGAGATCTTTCCTCTCTATTTAGTTTCTTTGATTATGGTTTAATTTCTATGATTGCTTTCTATGATTTTTGCATGATTAAGCTAGGAACGTTACTAGTTTGATTGTGTAATTAATCTAATGCTAGATTTAAGAATAGAATCGGATTGTTTTATTCTTTTATCAATTGGTAGCAAACTAGGGAGTAATTTAGATGCTGATCATCTTGGTTATTTCTTAGGGAAATTGAATCAACTGTTGAATGTTTATCGCGTGTATGACATTAGCAGGTCTATTGGTTCTCTGTGTTTATTGCTGCTATTGGATTGAACTTAGACGCAGATCGGACTAGGTTATCCTTTAGTTAGGGTTTTATAGTCACGCTGATCGTGCTATTCAACTAAGAATAAGGAGAACACGAGATTAATTCTCGACAATAGATAATTATGGAAATAATTAGAGTGGAGGTTCGAGGATCGATAATGAATTGAAGTGGATGTTAATCGGATTCAAGATCTTTCCATAATTGATTTCTCATTTTATTTACTTGCTAGTTAGTTTTAGTTTGTTTATAATATACTCGAAACCCCCCTTTGTAATTATTATTAGGTTTCTCGGCCCTTAGCTTAATCTAGGTTTCGAATCACGCTAAGTACTAAACTCGTCCCTGTTTCCCTGTGGATACGACCCCTACTTCCACTATACTACCTTAGTGTAGAAGAGAGTAGGAGAAATTTTATCTTTGGCCGGGTGCGGTGCACACAACGACACATCCGCGCCCGCCCAAATTTTGGCGCCGTTGCCGGGGAAACGGTGTTACTTGTTTGTATTTTGCGTGATTTTTGGATGGTATTGCTTGTGCTCTTTGTTTTTGGTTGGCCACTCTCTTGAGAATGGTTGATTGAAGCTTTTGACGGTTTATGGTATGATTTACTCTATATCTTGGTTATTGTCTAGCTTTAAACATTTATAGTAATGGTCATGACTTGGATTAGCTAGGAGTACTACTAGTTGATGTTTGTTGTTGACTTAATGCTAGGTTTTGGATATAATCTGATGTTATATGCTCAACCATGATGTAGTAAGCTAGGTACTAACGATGCATTGCAAGAGTTCTTGTCAATCAGTTTTGCAGGTACTTGAAGTGGAGATTGACATGGAACCACCATTATCACACATGGAGCACAATCTCAATGATTAAGCTTAAGGTATTAAGTCGAGCTAACGACTTTAAACAACAGCGCTTCTCGGGAGGCAACCCGAGACCCTTTTTATTTTCTTTCTTTTCCTTTATTTCTCATCAAATTTCCACCACCACAACAAATTTTCTTTCACCCACTGCCCACCCACTCAAAAGAACCACAACAAATCTTAATCCACTTTGAGCCCAAGTCCACAAAAGAAAACCCGTTGGGAGGAGTTCAATAGCTAGGAGTTGGTAACACTAGAGGAGTGAGATTGTTGTATCTTTTCGATCTCTTGAGCTAGGTGTCAATCTCAAAAATTTAAAACTTTTGAATTTGCCATTTGTTTGAGTGATTCGAGGGAGAGGGTTGTGAGTTGATTTATGAGATTTAAGTTGGTGTTGTTAAGAAATTTGAGTTTGACGGATTGTTTGGTCATGAGTTTTGAGCATTCGATCTTCGATTTACCCGATTTTCGATTTTCTCCCCCCATTTTCAGTTTACTTTTTCTACTAATTGTCGACACATTGAGGACAATGTGTAGTTTAAGTAGGGGGGAGGGTATTCTCATTCTCATGTATTTATGTTGTATTTATGTTGTATTTATTTCAATTTGAAAAAAAAAAAAATGAAAAAAAAAAATGAAAATGAAAAAAAAAAAAAAACAATGAAAATGAATCCCGCTGAGTTGAAAACCCGCAAGGGCGGGCGACTCGGGCAAAAATTGGGGGCCCGGATAGGTTGAAAACCCGAAAGGGCAACCTATGCAAAAAAGTGGCTTATATTGAGCGGGTAAGATGGTGAGATGAAAAAAGAAATGTGAGAAGCTAGGATGAAAACCCGAAAGGGCTCCTAGGCAAAATGAGAGATTAAGAGAGAATTATGTATTTTGAAGACTCATTTGCCGGAGATTTGTTTTGGCTTTCACTTTCTTTTGATTGTTTGTTTTTTGGGAGTAAGCATGGAATTTATCCCTTTTTGTCTTTGATTCCATGGCTTGCTATTTTAAGTTAGTTGTTGTAGTAGTAGTTTATCTTTTGAGGTTTTAGGCGAGTTGTCATTTTGATTGTGGCGTTGGAGTGAGTTCAATTCCTTTGAGATCCTTCAGGATTTGAGCTCACATTTTGGTTGTCGTTTGGTGATTATTGTTGTCGCGTCTTTGTATTTTTCAGGTGAGCTCGAATCTAAGTGTGGGGGGATCATAGTCCTTTACGTTTAGGTTTTGAGCGTATTTTGTTAAGATGTGATGATGATGATGTAGTTGATGGGGAGTGTAGGTTGGTGTCGTTAGCTTGGGTGATGATTTATTTGGTGATCCTCATTTTGAGTTTACTCGAGGTCGAGTAAAGTTCAAGTGTGGGGGTATTTGATACGGTCAAGTTATACGTAGTATTTACGTTACTTTGGGTGCACTTTGCTAAGGGTTTGATTGTAATTGTTAACATTCGTGTTTTATTTAACTCTTAGCGGAAGTTCGAAGTGTTGCGAGATAAGTTGTGTTAATGTCATGTATTCCGAACTTCCAAGGTGAAGTGCATTTGAGCCGAGCAAAGCCCAAGCATCACCGCAAGCCCAAGCATCACCGCAAGCATCAAACTCCACCGCAAGCCCAAGCATCATCGCCAAGCCCAATCAGCCATCGCACGCAAGCTTCGAACGCCCGGCCTCGCACGGCCCGACCTCGCACAGCCCGGCCTCGCACAGCCCAGCGCTCGCACAGCAGGCACGAGAACCTGCCCAGCAGCAGGCTCGCGACTCGCGAGGGATGTCGCGACTCGCGACCCCTGCCCCTCGCGACTCGCGATGCCTGTCGCGGCTCGCGATGCTCTTGCCCGGCCATTTTGTGCGGTTTGGCGGTGCGATCTTCGCGACTCGCGATCGGTGTCGCGACTCGCGACGCTTTGACGGTTTAGGGCCACGATTTTGTGCGGGGTTTAAATGCTTCCTAAAACCTAATTTTTGGGGGAGACGAAGTGGAGCACGAAGAGGGGAGCTGAAATGTAGACCTTGGAGTGGCTAGCTTGGGGGGAGAGCTCCTCTCCTCATCCTTCCTTCTTCATGATTCTCTTTTCATCTTTCCTTCTTCGTTCCTCTTTGTTCTTCATTTTCATTTCTTTGTTTTTCATTTCCTAGATTTAGTTTTCATTTCTTAGTTTAGTTTTAGGAGATTTCAACTATGGAATTGGCTTATGCTATGCCGATTGTAGCTTGAACCGTTCTTGAACGAGATTAATATGGAGCTTCAAGCATTATTGTGAGATCTTTCCTCTCTATTTAGTTTCTTTGATTATGGTTTAATTTCTATGATTGCTTTCTATGATTTTTGCATGATTAAGCTAGGAACGTTACTAGTTTGATTGTGTAATTAATCTAATGCTAGATTTAAGAATAGAATCGGATTGTTTTATTCTTTTATCAATTGGTAGCAAACTAGGGAGTAATTTAGATGCCGATCATCTTGGTTATTTCTTAGGGAAATTGAATCAACCGTTGAATGTTTATCGCGTGTATGACATTAGCAGGTCTATTGGTTCTCTGTGTTTATTGCTGCTATTGGATTGAACTTAGACGCAGATCGGACTAGGTTATCCTTTAGTTAGGGTTTTATAGTCACGCTGATCGTGCTATTCAACTAAGAATAAGGAGAACACGAGATTAATTCTCGACAATAGATAATTATGGAAATAATTAGAGTGGAGGTTCGAGGATCGATAATGAATTGAAGTGGATGTTAATCGGATTCAAGATCTTTCCATAATTGATTTCTCATTTTATTTACTTGCTAGTTAGTTTTAGTTTGTTTATAATATACTCGAAACCCCCCTTTGTAATTATTATTAGGTTTCTCGGCCCTTAGCTTAATCTAGGTTTCGAATCACGCTAAGTACTAAACTCGTCCCTGTTTCCCTGTGGATACGACCCCTACTTCCACTATACTACCTTAGTGTAGAAGAGAGTAGGAGAAATTTTATCTTTGGCCGGGTGCGGTGCACACAACGACACATCCGCGCCCGCCCAACTTCCTTGTTGATCTCTGATTGCACTTCATTATCTGCTGCAGACAGCTGATGCTGCTCTGAAACATGAATGGTTTCGTGAAGTTCCTCTTCCCAAGTCAAAGGAGTTCATGCCTACATTTTCTGCTCAACATGCGCAAGACATGTATTTTAGTTCCGACAATTGCTATCTTTTTATTTCTCGTCTTTTGGTTGTTATTCTTTGTGTTACCCTTACCTAATACCAAGATTTGTGGGTTTGGCAGGCGTATGCGTAGGGTTCTGAAAAGCCCTGATCCATTGGAAGAGCAACGCAGGAAGGAGTTGCGTCAAGCAGAACTGCGGACTAGTGGCTTGTTTGGGTAACAGCCTAGACCGGTAAACCCCATTGACTTGAGTGTTATGCTTGAATTTTTTCAATGCCAACAGATGGACATGCATGAGGTGAGGGAGATGGATTCAAAACAACTTGCAAAAAAATGGCTTGTGATAATGTCATTCATGCTGTTTTTTAGCAGGCATGTCTGGTGAAAGGAGTGGAGTAATATATATATTTTTTGCCTATGCCACCTGATCTGTAGCAGTCAAATATATTCTCCAGCTTTGGTGATAGGATGCATCATAACAGTGCTTGCATCACAAGGTGTATCTAATTATTTATGAGTATGATGTTAAAATTATAGTTGCTAATATTTTTATGTATCTAATTATTTATTCTTATGCTTCAATTGAGCATAGTATGCTTAATAAAATGAGTATTGATATATACTATTGATTTTGTATCGATTAATAATGAAAAAATGCAAAAAAAAAGGTTTTTAGGGTGGTCAAAACCGGAGCAGTTACTTGCTTATCTGCTCCGGTTAACACCCAAAACTGCAGCGGTAAATGATTAACTGATCCGGTTTAGGACCGGATCAGTTAATCATTGTGAACTGATGCGAGCCCGCCCGATCCGGACCAAAATCGGATCGGTAAGCCCGATTTTGACAGGATCGAATGGGCTTTTTTCCACTACTGGATCCAATCTTGTGAGTTTTCACGCGTTTGAATTGCTAGTTTGATAGCCTTACTTTTCTTCTTTTTTTTTCTATTGGCTTTTTGTCTTTTTCCCCAACTTTATGATTCCTTCTCCAAGTTTTTCAGAGTTCTTCTACTAAGAATCTAAGATCATTTGCAATTATCAATCAACCTTACTTCCATCCTATTAGCCAAATTGTCACTCCTTTTCTCTTTCTTTCACAGCCCATCTCTAGAGAAATGTTTAATACTTTCACTGTTCATATTTCCATGCTGCATTTTCTTTTTCGAAAAGCAAAACTATTAACTTTGACTGATTATTTTGCTTTTTTCTTATAAATAAAAATATAGTTATATATGGTCTTGTTACATTCGTCTTGATGTGTAGATTTGTGATATCACATTTTTATAATTTTACTTGAATTAATAATAGTTTTGAACCATAAAATATGATTTCATAAAAAAATTATAAAATATTTATTTGAAAAATGAAATAATTATTATGAATAACTAAATTGGCTTTGAAATTGGATTTTATTTTCTATGGGCTTTGAAACATAGCTCGGACTCAAAAAGGTTTTGGACAAAGCTTTTGATTGCTCTTCTTCAGTCCGGACCGCACGACGGTATGTTTTATCATTGGAAGTTAAAAGGGGGAAAAATTTATGTGTCTATACTCTATAGTTGTGCACCCCCGAATTCAAAATTTTGGCTCCGCCACTGTATGTACACAAAGACCAATACCCAATGAACATGTACCAACAAAGATGTACATATGTTTATTTGGCTTATTAGTCATGTACATGTGTTCATTTGATTTGTTATCTATGTACATTTGGCTTGTTATTCATGTACATATGCGCACCATGCTCTATGTACTAGCGTGTGCACCATCTAAGCTTTGATTTGTAGTTTAATTAGTTATTAGGTATCATTATGTTATGAAAAAATTGATAAAAAGAGTCCCAATTATTCGACATCTTCTTTAATTAGTCCAAATTATCAATTAACTAATAGTACCTAACTTTAATACATGTTTAATATTATTAGACCCTTGGAAGGGTTTACGTGCTACAGCTAGGGGTGTTAACGAGTCAGGGTGGCTCGCAAACTATTCGAGTTCGGCTCGGTCAAAGCTCGGCTTGTGATGGCTCGATTCGAGTTTGGGAACGGCTCGAGACCCTAACAAGCGAAGCCTGAGCCTAATGGAGTTCGGCTCGAAAGCTCGCAAACATGTTCGATAAATTTTAAATTACTTTTTTATATACTGGTTTTCTATGCAACTTGAATCTTCTTTTAAAAAAACCAACTTGAACCTTAAATCTACTATAAAAAAAACAAGGGCCCAGCTCCCTAGCCCAATACCCAAATAACCCAAGAACCCCTTCCAATTAAAATTCAGGAGAGAGATTTTTTTCCCATGCTGCCGTCAACCCACAATCTCCAAAACCCTATATTTTATGCTCTTCCAAGTTCCCTCTTTCACTGGTATAGGAGATAGAGTTCACCACCACCAACCCACCACATCTTTGCCGGCACAAATCTTCTCAACTTAGTGTCGAATAGTGGAGGAGTGACGTTTTCCGTTATAGTGGCCGGCGAGCAATGGTGTGGCGCCACACAAACATAATATCAAGATCATAACCAACATGCTTCACACAACGGCATAAAACATGCAAATCCAACTTAATAGAAATCACATATGAACTAAAAATAGTTCCCTATGCACGATACTACTCAATTCTCATCCTTAGGACATGATACTAGTCCAATCAACACATAGGTATGTACGTAACTTGTGTAGACAAATCGAGCGGCCACTTTCACAACCTTAAAAGTCGCCTAAAGAGAAATCTCCGCCTAAAATAATCAATCATAACCCAAAATCAATACTTTATAAATTTCCAGCATTAATAAAATACTTTAAACCCTTCTCAAAAGTGTTTAAAAACTTTTCCCATCATTAAAACTTAATTATTGCAACTCCTAGTATAGTACTACTACACTAGTTGATTAAAACCCTTAAAACTCATGTTTAAATCATAAAAACTCCATCATAACATCCCTTTTAAAAATTCCAGCAACATATTATATACTAAAACTCTTTTTAAACATACTTAAACATACTTATAATCATAAGAAAACCCAATTTCACAAACTACAACATACTACTATGATTTTCCAACTTCCAAAACCCTAAAAATCCATGCTTTGATAATTAAAATTCCAATTCAAACATAATAAGTAAATCTGAATTTTTAATTTCTTCAATGCATAAATTATATAATCTTAGATTCATAGTTAAATCATCAAACTACAACTTTTAAACATAATCATAATATAACAAACCCTAAAAATACAAACTTTGCATTAAAATAAAAACTTGAGGAGGAAGAAATAACAACCAACAAAAAGAAGAGGAGGGAGGAATCGGCGGCAACAAGGGGAGAAGGCGGCCGCGCCGGCTGCTGCTGCCGATTGCTGGTGGCAGTCGGCCGGTGATGGTGCCGGAGCTGCTGGCCGAAAACAGAAGGAGGAGGGAAGTCGGGTGAGAGAGGGAGAAAGAAGAGGGAGGCTGAAAGAAAGAGGAGAGAGAAGAGAGAGAAAATAAATGTGTTTAATGTGTAGGAATTTGGGGTTTTGGGGGATTTATATAGGTTCCCTTTTTGGGCTTAGGAAAAGATGATTGGGCTCAAACTAGTATATAATGATTTATGAGTTGGATGGTTGGTTTCCTCATACCTAATTTAAAATCATTTTCACAACCCAAAAGTGTTTTAAACTTTTCAAATATTTTTCAAAGCATGACTAAATAAAAATGTTTAACTTCTTTAAATTATTAAAATAATTCCTTTGACTTTCAGATAGTCAACCTTTGAAGAAATAAATCGTTCAAATAATATAATATTCTAAATTATATATAAATATACATTAAAATATATTTATAAAATTCATAAATTTACGGGGGATTACAGAAATCCCTCGCCTTCACTGAACAACTCTATGTTCTTCTCTCGTCGTGTTCTTCTCACACCGAACTCTCTTCGGATCTGCTCCTCCCTCCTCCCTCTCAAACCCACTCCACCAACCACCCTCTCTCAGTAGTCAGTATCCTCCTCCCTCGCCACGCTACCACGCTACCACGCCACCACCCTCCCTTCTCAATCGCAAACCACGAAAACCTCCACCCTCTTAAGCCACCGTAGCCACGCACTCTCTTCGCCTCGCCTTCTTTCTGTTCGTCGTCGTGTTTGTCTAGAAAGGACAAACGTCCATCTTCACAGCGTTGCATTCATCAAGGAAGTCGAAACTTCCATCTTCCTCGCTTAATTTTGGCGAAAACGTTTATCAAGGAAGGCGAAAACCAAACTCCCACCATCAGGTCTTTTATGCTCGATTTTGGATAAATTTCGTTTTGTAATTAGGATTTCAATTGAATTTTGCCACTTGTAATCACGGTTTTTTAATTTTTGTTTTTGTATTTAGGGTTTCGATTCAATTTTGTTTTTGTTATTCGGGTTTCTTTGTTGTTATTAGAGTTTCGGTTGTTTCTATTATCGCTTTTTGGCTGTAATTTTTTTCTTTCCATTTCATTTCGTATTTTCTAATTCGTAAGTTGTAATTTTTTATTTCCTTTGTTGTAATGTTGGATTTCGTTTAATGTAATTTTGAATTTCGTTGGATTCGTTTGTTGTAATTTTGAATTTCGTTGGTTGAAACTTTGGATAAATTTCGTTTTGTAATTAGGATTTTCAATTGAATTTCGTTGCATTCGTTTGTTGTATCGATTTTTACTGTGATTTTGTGTATAATTTTGTTAATTTTGTCGTATTCTGGGTTTTATTTCTGTCCTTTCAATATTTGCTGGGATTTGGCTGGAATTTTTTTTTATTATCGTTACCCACAAAACTGATCCGATCATTTCATGAAACCGGATCAGTTATACACTAACTGATCCGGTTTTCACCAAATACCGGATTAGTTAGTGTATAACTGATCCGGTTCTGGACCGGATCAGTTTATCACGCATAACCGCTGCAAGCCCACCCGATCCGGACCAAAACCGGATCTGTAAGCCCGATTTTGATCGGATCGAATGGACTTTTTTTCACTAGTGCTAGACCTAGGGAATGAACTTTTATAGTACGAACACTTAACTAGGGTTTACATAGAAGTGCAAACTGGACCTAGGAAACTTTTATAGTCCTAAGACTTAAGTTTTATAGTCCGAAGACTTGACTAGGGTTTACACAAAAATGCAAACTAGACCTAGGGAATGAACTTCTATAGTCCGAAGACTTAACTAGGGTTTACATAGAAATGCAAACTAGACCTAGGGAACTTTTATAGTCCTAAGACTTAACTTTTATAGATCCGAATACTTGACTAGGGTTTACATAGAGATGCAAACTAGACCTAGGGAACTTTTATAGTCTTAAGACTTAACTATTTTAGTCCGAAGACTTGACTAGGGTTTTCATAGAGATGCAAACTAGATCTAGGGAACTTTTATAGTCCTAAGACTTAACTTCACTAGTAGAAAAATGATAATTGCGTCTCTCTATTTGCGTCGAACAAAATAACAACTGACGCAAATGTTCAGGAATAGACGATTTGCATCGGATCGTAGTCAAAATCCGACGCAAATAGCCAAATAAAATGAGTAAAAAGAAGATTTGTGTCGGACGTGCACAAAGGTGCGACGCAGATGATTAAAACCCAAGGATTTAGATTCAACAATGTGCGTCGGACGTGCACTAAGATACGACGCAGATGATTAAAGCCCAATTTGGATCCAACAATGTGCGTCGGGTTTTACTTAGAGTGCGACGCAGATGAGTGAAAGCCCAATATAATTGTAAACGTGCGCGCTTCTTCCTTCCTTTTTATTTACTCGGGGTTATAAACCCTACCAACTTCTTCCTTCCTCAATCCGCACACAGCTATCACTCTCTCCCTCTCTCTCCTTCTCTGTTTCCCATCTTTCTTCCTTCAAATACTTAATTCTTTAAATACTGAATACATCTCAATTATTATCGCTGGAAATTAAATTCATCGGGATTTCGTGGTTGTTTGTCGTCGGATTACGTTGGTGTTTGTCGCGGTGTTTCGTTCTTTCATCTCACTCCCAGATCTTGATCTTCATCAAAAATCAGGGCCAAAATCTGGGTAACTTTGTTGATTTTTGGTTGAGTTTAAACGGTAACTTTGTTCTTTCATCTCCGAAGCCATTTTCTCTCTCCTTTTCCTCTTCTACGGGCACTGTTGAAGCTACTAGGTCTGATTTGACGGTGTTTCTCGTCGGTTTACGTTGGTGAAGATTGAAGAACATATCAAACTCACTCTCGTCGGTGAAGATTGAAGGAGTTGACGGTGTTTTAGGGTTATGTTTTTGTGTTTTTCCACAAATTATACTGTTAATCGATTCAGATCTGATTTTTTTTGGTTCAATTTTTTCATTTCGTTTTATTCTTGTATTTTGTTATCCTATTTCGATTCAATATTCATAGTTTCAGGTCTGATTCTTGTAGTTCTTCTATTTCAAATATTATTCGTTCTTTTTGTATTTCGTTCAATTGAATGTCAATTTGCAAACTCAATTTGGTGTTATTGATGAATTGTTGGGATGAGCGAGGTATTTATTTATTTAATTTTTGATAAAAATACTCCATTTTGCATCGCATGTACTCACAGGAGCCGTCGCAAAAGCCTCCATTTGCGTCGCATGTAGACATAGGTTCGACGCAAATGAGGCCCAAAAGCAGGGGCTGGGCAGACCAGAATTGATGATGTGCGTCGGTTTCCCCCGATGTTCGACGCAAATGGTTGTTCAATTGCGTCGAATCTCCATCCGAAGCAGATCGTGTCTGCTCAATTTGCGTTGAGACTTGTGGCGTCGCACCCACATCCGACGCAAATGAGGCCTTCGGGTACGACGCAAATCGTTAATCCTGTACTAGTGCTTTTATAGTCCGAAGACTTGACTAGGGTTTACATAGAGATGCAAACTAGACCTAGGGAAATTTTATAGTCCGAAGACTTGACTAGGGTTTACATAAAAATGCAAACTAGACCTAGGGAATGAATTGGACCTAAATGGACCTATACTTTGAATTGGATTAGAATTAGACTTAGATTGGAATGGACTAGGAATAAACTTGGACTAGACTTCACATAACGATGCAAATGGGCCTAGATTTTGGCATGAACTAGACTTATATGGGCCTAAGGTCGACTCTAATGCTAGTGAATGCATGGATCTAAATTTAGACGGGCCTATGATGAATGCAAAATGGACCCTAATGCATATGGGCCTAAAAATGAATGCAAGTGGATTGGATTGAGTGGATTGTATTGAATGAAGGTGTTTGGACTGGGCTTAGAATTTTCGAAATTTGTTTTTTTAAAAGGAATCCCTTGTTTTTATCTTTAATTAGGAAAATATGATGGATTGATTTTGAAAATATTTTTGTAAATGGCTTGTATGATGATGATTAGTAAATGCTTTTTGAAAATAGGTAGAATAGACTTGGGTGTGGGATTGATTTTGAAAGATGTAAGTTTTTGAAATTAATTGAATATGGTAAGGTAAGATTGATAGGGAAGATCAGTTGAACAGCAGGGAGAAGGTAGACATGCATGACAATTCTAACCCTACCATGACCACTTTTCTAGATGCACTTTGTTTAGAATAGACTCGACCTTGCATGAAAAGACTGATTTTTTTATGTTTGAATTAGGTTAGACCCCTAGAATGGCAATGCTTTTACGCGAATGCAGACTGACCAAAGATAGGATCGACTACCACGACGACTAAATCGACGAAAACCATGCAATGCACAGATTGCGTGCCACGCGCGGCGCACAGTCGTGCGTCTGGTGCGATGTAACACCCCGACAATTCTCTATTTTCCAAAATACCTTTTAAATATAAAACTTAGAAAATTATCAAAGCATTATAGCCCGTGTGATAACGTATCGGCTTATTCAAAATTTTACAGCGGAAATAAATAAATAATCTTATAAAATTTACTAAGTTAGTCAACCATAAGTCAACTCCAAAAACCAAAGTCAACCAAACTAAAGTCAACCGATAATTAAAACAACTATAAAGTATTAAAGCTAAACACAAGCTCTCCGCCAAACCCGAACCCATGATGCATCATCTTCAGACTTGAAATGATCGATGCTCTATTGATCCTGAGAGACTGCTCACCAAATGGGTTATCACAGGATCAATAAGGCATAGCCATGATCGACATACAGAAAAAGCACGTAATCAGCAGAGTTGAGTACTACATACTAAATAAAATATAAAAACCTAACATGATACTAATAAACATAAACTTAATGATAAACAATGATATAATAAATAACAGATTGACTATACTGAATTAACTCCCAAAATCAATAAATTAATTATAATTAGATTGAATAAGCAATGGAAAGAGTTGTCCAAACCAAACCAGTCTTCAATTTAGAAGACGAAGTATGGGCGCGACTCCGTACTCCCATGACCAACGATATCGATGTACTAATTAAATAAAATAGGACACGATGATCAATCCGGTCCCAAGAAAAGCCATGGGCTACCACCATGTACTCCAACTCATACTAGTCTAACACTTCAGAGGACTGCGTACTCCCATGACCAACGATATCGATGTACTAATTAAATAAAATAGGACACGATGATCAATCCGGTCCCAAGAAAAGCCATGGGTTACCACCATGTACTCCAACTCATACTAGTCTAACACTTCAGACGTGCACAAGTCTAAAGCTTATTGCTATTCACTTTCCACTTTAAGTGATTAATAATTTATTTTCAAGTTATGACTCACAAAGTAAGACAACCAACAATAATCATCAAGGATACATGAAACTTCCATTTTTATCTTAGGATTAGATAAGGTGATCAACAACTTAACAATCCAAGAATAATACATTATTAGTTCCACAACCAACCATTATTTATTTGTTGATCCAAGTCAACAATCAACCAACCTTTCATAGGTGAATAACCAACTTACCAAATAAGGCCCACGGTCCTCATAAAGTAATTAAAATAATCCAAAGGGAACAACATGATCCAATAACAACATAATTATTAATCCCTCATGTGAATTAATAAAATAAAGTTCTCAATTCCATATGCTTGCATCAATCATCCATACAAACATAATACGACCAACATAGGCAACATGCTTCACACAACGGCATAAAGCATGTAATTCTATTTGAATATAAATCACATATGAACTATAGATAGTTCCCTATACATGATACTACATCAATCCTAATCTTAGGACATGATACTAGTCTACTAACACATAGGTATGTACGTACCTTATGTAAACAAAATGAGAGGCTACTTTCACAATCTTAGAAGTCGCCTAAAGAGAAATCTCCACCTACCAAATATCAATACATTCACTAATCAATACTCAAATAAAATTTCAGCAATACTAAAATATTTTAAATCCTCTTTAAAAGTGTTTAAAATCCTTTTTAACCATTAAAACTTCAACTATTAATGTCTCCTAGTACAGTACTACCATACTAGTCATTAAAAACCCTCAAAAATCCATCATAACATACTAATAAAAATTTCAGCAACTTATAATATGTTTAAAACCCATTAAAACATACTTAAGCATAACCATAAACATTAGAGTACTCAATTTTCATAAAATATAATATAGTTTTACAATTTTCAACTCATAAAACCCTAAAAATCCATGCTTTGATACTTAAAACCCTAGTTTAAACATAATTAGTAAATCTGAAATTTAATTACTTTATTATGCAAATCATATAATCTGAAATTTACATTTAAGTCATTAAAACTACAAACTTTAACCATGGAATCATTAAATCAATCCTTAAAACATAAACTTAACATTAAATAAAATAGAGGAGGAAGAAATAAACCAAGAATAGAGGAAGGAGGAGAAAGACACGGCAAGGGGAGGGCGGCGCTGCTACTGCCGGTGAATGGTGGTGGTCGGCCGGTGGTGGCTGTCACTGGCGCCAAAGAGGACCGAAGGAGGAGAAAGACAACCGAGAGAGGGAATGAAGGAAAACCGTGGGGGAGGAGAGAGAAAATTAGGGTGAGTGATTTTAGTGTGGGAAATTTTGGGTTTAGATTGGGTTTATATAGGTAACCCCTTGTGGGCTTAGGGAAATGTGTTTGGGCGTTTAATAATCAATAAATGATTTGGGTGCTTGAGTTGAGTTGGGCTCCTCTAACCTAAAATCTTTTACACTACAACTCAAAATAATTAAACTATTAAATAGTTTTCAAAGTATGACTAAATAAAATATTTGATTATTTAAAAAATTAAATAATCCCTTTGACTTTAAAATAGTCAACACTTAAGAATTTAATTATTTAAATACTAAAATTCATATAAATATACTTTAAAATATATTTATAAAATTCATAAAATTTTGGGGGATTACACGCGAAAGCGGTGCGCCAGGCGCAACTTAATGCAGTTGGCGCACTGCTCCCCCGACATGTTTTTCGGGGATTTAGGCGAGGTTTTGGCTAATTGACGATCTTTTTTTATTTGTTTTTAGACGCGATTTTTAGTCACGACGCATAATAATGACAATTTGACAAGTTAATAACAGGCAAAATTACAATCACAAGCAAATGTCATATAACATGGATGCAAAAGTTCCAACCTAAAGTCCAGTTGTATGTTTGAAACTAGGGTCAGGTTTAGGTTAAATCTAAAAGGGTCCATGACTAAGAGATTAATCCCATGGTTCGTACATCTACTTAAAGAGATGGCCACGTGTACGAGGCACTCCAGTTCTCAAGTCAGGAACAAGAGAACAATGCCATGGTTGGGTAAGTTTGCTTATGACAAAGATCCAACACTATCGCTCAGGAAGCTTTTTGGAAGGACAAAGCGCAAATCCCCCCGGGGTGACCTCATGCATAGAACATGCGCTTATGAGGCAAGGTAGATTGTCCTTATGGTGGCTTAAACAATAACTATGCATATGAAAAACTGTAATGTCATTCTAAAGCATAAAAAGAGTATGAATCGTATTTTTCGAGTTTCACCCACTCATTTAAAAAAAATTAATTTTTTTAAAATCCTCCTGAGTGAAGTCGCCAAATTGTAGGCGTATTTTTATTTCGCCTATGCTGTGTGAACGCGTATTTGACTACCCCATTGTTAAGGTTTTATTGAAAAATGTTTTGAAGTTGCCAACAAGTCTTTAAAGGAAGACTCATAAACCTAATTGGATATTGGGGAACCGTATGGACAACTTAGGGACTTATCCAATGTAGATTTCCCCTACCTGACTCCATAGATGGTCAATGAACCATAGATTGAGTTCGGGGGTGAGGGTACGAACACGGTCATAATGAACCATATTCGCCCATTGCTAGCCTCTACTAAATATCAATTCATGTCAATTTTTATGCAATAGAACAACCAAGTAATATTTTCATGCACCCTAAAAATAATTTAGTCTAGGTTGGTTCAGGAACCACATAAAAGTCTATTTTTTTAGTGATATGTTATTAAGCAATCAAATTACAAGGAACCTAGCAGGTTGTCCAAATTATCTGATTAATATTAGAACAATTCTTTAGGTCTTGATTAGCAAAAATAACATCTATGGTGATGAAAAGGCAAACATGACAATCAGGCAAGCATATACTAATATATAAAAATAAATAAAAAAGAAAGAGGATTAGAATGTACAAAAGAGTGCTTTTTATATTAGAGATCTACATCAGGAAAGAAATAGTTAGTAACTTCAATATAAAATAATTTATTCAAGGACCCTCAAGATTATACTGTGGCTTGGGTCTGGGAGATTGACAACCTTCGGGACGAGCAATCGTGAAGCCTGAAAATATGAATGTCTGAAAGTATTTGCTTTGTTTGTATGAAAGTATGTATTTGTGTGTTTGTAGATTTGAAAAGTATGAGTTTTTGTAGAGAAGTTTCGAAGGTGTATTCATAAAGTGTAAAAGATATAAAAGTCGAAGTGTTGTATGGAAAAAACCGTCTTTTAATACGGAAAAATCGAAGAGTATTTATAGGGAAAAAGAAATTGCGCTTCACGCGTCAGCTGCGCTAGGTGCAAGTGGTTGTGTGACGCACAATCACACGTGTCAGGCGCAGATTCGTTCGCCTGACGCACCATGACTAATAAACAGCATACACGTGGTACAAGTTTTTTAAAAAGATAGAAAAGACAGATTGTGTGTTGCACAGAGTGTGCGCTAGGCGCACGACTCTGTGTCACACACAGGTCTACGTGGCAGGCTTGTGCGCTTGGCGCAAGACTGTGCACTAGGCGGATAGTGGAGCGCTAAGCGCACCGCCTTGCTTTTGACACGTTTTGACAACTTTTCTTATAAAACGCGTTTTAATGATTTGCTTTTATCTTTTAACTCCGGAAATCTGATTTTACGGGATAAAATCCGATTTTGATTATAAAAATATCTTTGAAAATATTTATTTATTAAAATAAAACAATTAATTATCAATGAATAATCAAATGGGCTTTTTCAAAGAGTTGGGCTCGAAATACAATACGATTTTGGATCATTAAAATACGCTTTAACACTTTTAAAATAGTTTTAGCTCTTCGGACTACTCTGCCCTTGGGTCGGATCAATTAAGACAGCGGTATATTTCATCATTGAGCCCTTAAATGGGGTGACACGATTATGTGTCTACAATAACCGAACTAGGATCACATATGCATAACAACATGGTTATGTGTTCTACTATCCAAAAACAAGAATATACCGAACCTGAATCATGAATTCTAACCACTCAAACATGACATCCAATAAGAGTATCACCATGATAAAAATCAGTTTCTTTCACATAATCATCAACTTATAAGCATTCATGTATGACAAGTATACATCAATAATATGAAATTTTAACCACCCACAAATCCTAGCATAAACTTACCCAAACTTAATTATTAAAAACTAAATGCAAGACGAATTCTAACAGTACTCGGATCGCCATTAGTTACCTGGGCCAACTGGAGGAGTGAAGCAAAGTCGTCTAGGTCCCTTCCTCGTGAGCGAGTTTGTCCTCCAAGTGATCACCTCCTAGTATTGTAGGCGTGGATAATTCATTCCTTCATGCCTACACGCAGTGTGAGCGCGTTTATTTGACTATCCCATTGTTAAGGTTTTATTTGAAATATGTTTTGAAGTCGCCAACAATTCTTTAAAGGAAGAATCATAAACCTAATTGGATATTGAAACGGAAGGGACATCTTAGGGACTTATCCAATGTAGATTTCCCCATCATGACTCCATAGATGGTCAGGAACCAAAAATTGAGTTCGGGGGTAAGGTAACAATATAGTCAGGAACTATATTGTCCATTGCTGGCCTCTACTAAATACTGATTCGTTACGGATTTTATGCAAAAGAGTAATCAAATAACGTTTTAAGCACCCTAAAAATAATTAATCTAGGTTGGTTCAGGAAACACACAGAAAGACTAATTATTTAGTGACAAGCTATTATGCAAACATATTACAAGGTTCCTAACAGGTTGTCCAATTTATTTGAATTAATTAGAACAATTCTTTAGGTCTTGTTTAGCAATAATAACATGTGGGTGATAAAAAACATGCAGGACAATCATAATAACATGAACATTATATACAAAAATGAAAGGAAAAGATGTTAGAATTTACAAAGAGACGCGATTATTAATTAAAAATCTACATCATGACAAGAAAATGTTAGTAACTTCAATATAATAAAATATAATTATTCAAGGATCCTCAGGATTATACCTATGCGGTTTAGATCGGAGAGCAAAACGACCTTCAGGCGAAGCAATCGTGGAACCAGGAATATATTATGATCAGGAACAAGAATTGATTAGAAAAATTGAAAGTGTTTGAGTGTTTGAGTATTTGGAGAGTCGAAGTGTGTTTCGGAAATATTCGAGAGAATTTGTGTGTGAAATAATAAATCGAAGCCGTCTCTGATTCGGGAAATCAGCCTGTATTTATAGGCTTTCAAAAAAGTGCGCTCCACGCAAGCCCTGCGCCAGGCGCAGGCCTACGTGGCAGGCGCAAGGACACGCGTCAGGCACAGATTGGCGCGCCAGACGTGGTCCATCCAGTTAAAAACCTACACGTGGAAATGCGTTTTCGAAAAGATAAAAAAAGGTATCTTGCGTCTCACATAGGACTTGCGCCAGGCGCAGGACTCTGTGTGAGTCACAAGTACACGTGTCAGACGCTCATTGGCGCGCCTGACGCGATATGGCCAATGCACTGGACGCACGTGGCACGCTGAGCGCAGCCACCGCGTCCGGCGCATATTCCAGAGTATTCGCTTTTTATTCTACACGTTCTTTTAAGATGCTATTTTTATCCCTAAAAATCCGGAGATCGAATTTCACGGGTTGAAAATCGGATTTATGCTCTAAAGATAATAAAAGCTTTTATGAAAATATTTATTAGAACAATAAATATTCAACTGGGCTTTCGAAATGGACTTAAAACATTTTACGGGTTTAAATTACAATTAATCATCATGGATAATTAATTGGGCTTTTATAATATTATTTCAAAACACATATGGCCTGGTTATTCGGACTGCTCTTCCATTAAGTCGTGCCAACTAATACCGCGGTATATTTCATCATTGGACCCTTAAATGGGGGGGGACATAATTATGTGTCTACAGAACCCCCCACTTTGACTGAGGTTTGCAAAACCGAAAGTCAAAGTACACATGTCGGGACGGAGAATGATTCCGGATGCTCTGCAATCCAAAATCACTCTTTTACGCCGTTACCTGCAAAATAAGCAAAAGCTTCAGGAACAGACATGTATGGAACATATTTGTAAATATGTAAAATGAGATGGTGTGAAAGAAGGTGTCATGAGCTATTTCCGGCCCAGCTCATGTCGGAGTTATGCTGCCTCGATGGGTAATGGTCCGTGGACCTGGCGGTGGTCTGTCGCCTTTTTTTATTGATGATGGTCCGCAGACTTGGCGGTGGTATGTCGCCTCTTGATTGATGATGGTTCACCGACGTGGCGGTGGTATGTCGCCTCTTGATTGAAGGTGGTCCGTAGACCAGGCGGTGGTATGTCGCATATTGATTGAAGGTGGTCCGCAGACTAGACGGTGGTATGTCGCCTGTTGATTGAAGGTGGTCCGCAGACCAGGCGGTGGTATGTCGCCTCTTGATTGAAGGTGGTCCGCAGACCAGGCGGTGGTATGTTGCCTCTTGATTGAAGGTGGTCCGCAGACCAGGCGGTGGTATGTCGCCTTTTGATTGAAGGTGGTCCGCAGATTAGGCGGTGATATGTCGCCTCTTGATTGATGGTATATAACTCGTATAGAGTTATTCAATGTTGGTACCTGTAAATACAAAGAATACACAGATATACAGACAAACAATTAGGGGACATGCATGTACCTGTGATGTGGGTGCTAACGTATGAATAGGACATGACTTGACTTGATTTGACTTGACTTGACTTGACTTGACTTGACTTGACTTGGCTTGACTTGACTTGACTTGACTTGACTTAAAGGTGTTATAGTGTGTGCATACATGTGTGCGTGTGTGTGCGACTCTATGACTTACGCTAGAATCCTATGGCTAAGTACGAAGGATGCAATGCTTGACACATTGTTTGGATGATGCAGATATGTAATGCAAATGCAGAGATGTGATATTAATGCAGATGATATGACAATAATGCAGAGATATGATGTTTGTTGTTCCTCTAAGCTTAATTTTTCGTTTAGAAAACTGTTTTTGAAAGAGGATAAATGGGGAGCCCCCAAGGATGATCCACATAGGTCATGTTTTATTCGAAATGCTTTGTAGTTGTTACGGGCTTAAGTGGGCCCATAAAACAGTTATGATCTCGTATGGGTCTAGAGCCCACAATATTTTGTATGGACTAGTAATGAAATCCTGATTAAGGTACACATGGAGCCTATGAAAGAGGAGAGAGAGGAATCCCCCCAAGGATGATCTGTTGGATTTGAAATGCATTGTAGCACGAACTTTTGTAACACTTGAGTTGTATATGCTTCGAGTTTTGTAAGCTAAGGGCCTAAGTGAGCCCATAAATAGATGCGATGTTGTATCCGTGTGGGTTTTAAAACCCAAGATGTCATGTATGGACTCGTAATGAAGTCCTTATATCAATAGGCTTGGACTTGGAGCCCATGATTTTCTGGGTGGACCAGTGATGAAGCCCCCAGTAAGATGGAGTTGATGAAGTACTAAGCTTGATTGCTTGATTGCTTGATTTTGAAGATATGTCGTCACGCTTAATGGAAGTTTCGACCAAAGATTCCATATAGGGTTCCTAAGGTGAAAAAAACAAGAAAGGCCAAAGAAAGGAACACTCGAAAGATGAGGCGCGGTCATAGCGCTGAGTGTTGAAAGGTTATGCTAAGGTTGGCTTAGAAGCAATAATGCGACTTAGAAAAAGGAAGTGATTAGAATAAGAAAAGGCGGAGTCATAATGAATCGACTCACGCAATGTGGTAGGCCAATGATGCAGGTTTGAATCCCAGTCTATGTTCTAAGGGTAGGGATGAGCATTTAAAATTCATGATTTGGAAGATCGCGCTTTTCTCATGGGCCTAGGCGAGCCTTAAAAAAATATTTTGAATTAAAATGGCCGGGCCTCCAAAGAGGTTGCCTACGTATCTATGATGGAATTAGGCCAGTCGTAGCTCTTAACATTTTAATCGGTGGCCGAGCATTTTGCTTTGGAGCCATTTGTAATGAATTAAGCATTGATTTGGAAGAGGTCTTTGGCAAGGGTGGATAATGAAGTAGGTTTGGTTTGGTTTAAAGCGATCGGATCTCAGGGTGAGTTTTCCTACGTATCTTTAGCAGAATCAGACCATTTGTAGTTCAGGCTAATGAATGAGAAGGTGTCCTGACTTTTGCCTAGGTCACCCTTATGGGTTTTCGACCTAGCGGGCTTTGGTTTGTCTTTTGGGGCTTATTGGAATGCGATATGCATGGTTGTTATGAAGGTTTATCACATAGGTATGATTTGACTTGTAATGGTTTTTGGTTGTGGAGGTCAAGACCTTTGATGAAGTTCGAGGTTTAGAATTGAAGGTTGAAGGTAAACGAAAGTACAGTTGACGAAGCTATTGATGGGCTTATCTTCTTCTTTTTTTATTCGATATTTTTGCAATTCTTTTTTTTGTTTGTCATATTTCGCTTTTGCTTCTTCATTTTTTATTTTTGTTTTGGTGCTCTTTTTTACTTGCCCTCTACATTGAATTGTTAAGTGTACTTCCTATGAGGTAGGTTAAAGGTATAGGGGCGTTATGCATGATAAGGATTGGAGACATCGTTGCAAGGAAGGGGAGGAATGCCTCTTTTATATATACCAGTTGTTCATTGCCTTTATTAGAATAGTCATGAGAATTAGAAATTCATTTCTTTTAAGGCGACAATCGTGATTTCCATTGATGCTCATTAGTGCAAGGTTAGAAAACAAATAAATACTCATATATTACTTGAAAGTTATGAGTACATGCAATAAGATGGAAAATCCTATATTAGACTGGGCGAAATGAGAGAGATGAAACAGAAAATGAAATCCTAAGTCCAGACTCCTACGTCACGTGACGAGACAGCTTTGTTGTTTCGATCTTCATGAGTTCTCTTTATAAATGAAAAGAGAAGAAGTGTATTTTTTTTTTGTGCTGATTGGACCTAAGCGAGTCCAAATGTCTTAATGAGCGATTGAGCTCGGAAATATGTCTACTTCTATGACATTGAGGTCATTATCTTCCGCATTTTTCAGCAAATCATTCTCAATCTGGATACCCACATCATATACTCTTGCGAAGCTATCAAGACCCAAGTATTTGAGGTGGTTTTTGTATTTTGGGAGGAGATTAGAAACGAATATTCGTACCAAGTCTTTTTTCTGCAGGCCTTGATACCATATGGGCTGATTTCTCTCTCCAACTATTCAGATAAGTGGTAAAACCCGCATTTTCACCTTATTTAAGAACCTCGATCGAGTTCTCTAAGGGAGGTTTGCATTTGTGCATTCGATCTGTATTGTTTCATGAAAGCAATAGTGATGCCTTCCCAAGTTTCAGTTTGCTTGGGGTGTAGGGAATATAACCAATTTTGATAGATTAGGTCCAGCAACATCGGGAATACCATTGGGAAAAGTTCAGGGTCAACCGATTTGATGATCATGGTTGCACGGAAATTCCTTAAATGATACTTTGGATTATCAGTTGGTTTAAATTTAGGGATGTCAGTTGTAGAGAACTCTTCAGGAAGTTTCCCTTTCAGTTTGGTGTTATCAATGGGCTTTAAATAGGAATTTGCATTGGTTACCCTATGAAAAACATTCTCCATTGTCTTGTTGAATCCAGGAGACTCACCAGACTCGATCTTCTCAAGCCTTATAGCTATTTCTTCCATCAAGCGAGACAGCTTGGCTAAAGCTCTAGCCATTTAAGCAAGTTGTTGCTCGTTATTCAATGGACTGCCCATTTTAATGTCGCTTGATTTCTACATAGATCATCAAAGGAGATTTAGAGATAGAATGATGATGGAGAGAGAGAAATAGAATGAAAGAATGTATGTTTGTTTAAAAAAGTTGAGCTTCTAGGAACGAATCTGAATATTCTAAAGGCATAATGATTTTTTTTAATGCACCTAGACCTAATGCATGTATGCATGACTCTTTTGGATGCACCTAGACCTAATGTATGTATGCATCACTCAATCTATGCGTTCGAACTTGTAAAGGCTGCCTACATATCCCGAAAGAGGGAATCAGATCGCTTGTAGTTCAGGACCACTAAATGTTGAATGCATGAGATGAAATGGAGAGCATGGATGCAATGAGACTCCTAAATGCCTTAATAACTCTAGTTATGCATGAAGTATATGAATGATGGACTAGGCAATGCAGAGGGACTCCAGTATGAATGATGTCCTAATAGATATGAAATTCTAATGACCTGAGAAACCCAAACTTGATAGACTTCTAATGATGTTAGAACTTTAGACTTGGTGAATCTTTAAGGACGCTAGACTCCTAATATGCATGAGAATCTAGTGGAACTAGACTCCTAAAGTGAATGAAACTCTAGGGGACCTAGACTCCTAAAATGGATGGAATTCTAATGGATTTAGACTCCTAAGATTGACAGAATTCTAATGGTTTTAGACTCCTATTATGCATGGACTTCTATGGATTATACCAAAACATGACCGTTCACCTAGATGAGACTTAATGATGATAGAACTCCAAAAGAAAACAAAGATTCTTTTTTTTAAGGTGAAGTTAGACACGAGATGTTCTGAATAGTCAATGACTCAAATGCAAGAATATTACACGGAATTGATCACCACATTGCCTAAAGTGACGGAAAACGAGAGATGCACAACAATACGCCATGTAGCAACTCTGCGTGTGGCGCAGCGTGGTGCGTCTGGCGCAGGACCACCGCGTTAGGCGCATCCTCATGCGTCTAGCGTGCTGATCCCACCCTCGTTTTCGTGACAGTTTAGGCGATGTTTTGATAAATTTGGTATAATTTCAGGACGCGAAGACCGACGCACTAATTATATCGACAGTTTAGGACGCACTAAGTTTAAGACGCACTAATTGACGCAAAGTGTTGATGCGAACAGAGGTCAAAAGACCAAATTGCATGAGACGAAAAGACTGTGTGTCATGCAACAGATGTGCACGGCACGCGGGCTTTGTGTCTGGCGCAAGAGCGTTGCGCCAGGCGCAATTTAATGCGTTTAGCGCAATGCTCTGCGGCATGCATATTGGTAAATTGACGAATATTCGGGCGAAAACGACGACAGTTTTTAGACGCGATTTGCATTATTTTTTAGGCGCAATACATATCAACATGTTAATAAAATATGATCAGGCAAAAATGGCAATCACACATAAATGTCAAGTAACATGGATGCAAAAGTTCTCAACCTAAAGTCCAGTTCTACATTCAACTATTGGTCAGGTGTAGATTAAGGCTGAAAGGGTCCATGACTAAGAGAGTGATCCCACGCTTCGTACCCCTGCTTAAAGAGGTGGCCACGTGTAAGACGCACTCCAGTTCTCAAGTCAGGAACAAGAGAACAATGCCATGGTTGGGTAGGTTTGCTTATGACTAAGATTCAACACTATCGCTCAGGAAACTTTTTGGAAGGACAAAGCGCAACCCCCCCGGGGTGACCTCACACATAGAACATGTGCTAATGAGGTAAGGTAGATTGTCCTTATGGTGGCTGGACAATAGCCATGCATATGCAAAATAATATATTATTCAAAGGCATAAAAGGAGAATGAATCGTATTTTTCAAGTTTCACCCACTCATTTAAAAAAATTAATTTTTGAAAATCCTCCGTAGTGGAGTCGCCAAATAGTAGGCGTGGATTTTTCATTCCTTTAATGCCTACCACGCGGTGTGAGCGAGTTTATTTGACTACCCCATTGTTAAGGTTTTATTTGAAATATGTTTTGAAGTCGCCAACAATTCTTTAAAGGAAGAATCATAAACCTAATTGGATATTGAAACGGAAGGGACATCTTAGGGACTTATCCAATGTAGATTTCCCCATCATGACTCCATAGATGGTCAGGAACCAAAAATTGAGTTCGGGGGTGAGGGTACATATAGTCAGGAACTATATTGCCCATTGTTGGCCTCTACTAAATACCGATTCATTACGGATTTTATGCAAAAGAGTAATCAAATAACATTTTAAGCACCCTAAAAATAATTAATCTAGGTTGGTTTAGGAAACACACAGAAAGACTAATTATTTAGTGACAAGTTATTATGCAAACATATTACAAGGTTCCTAACAGGTTGTCCAATTTATCTGAATTAATTAGAACAGTTCTTTAGGTCTTGTTTAGCAATAATAACATGTGGGTGATAAAAAACATGCAGGACAATCATAATAACATGAACATTATATGCAAAAATGAAAGGAAAAGAGGTTAGAATTTACAAAGAGACGCGATTATTAATTAAAAATCTACATCATGAGAAGAAAATGTTAGTAACTTAAATATAATAAAATATAATTATTCAAGGATCCTCAGGATTATACCTATGCGGTTTAGATCGGAGAGCGTAACGACTTTCAGGAGAAGCAATCGTGGAACCAGGAATATAGTATGATCATGAACAAGAATTGATTAGAAAAATTGAAAGTGTTTGAGTGTTTGAGTATTTGGAGAGTCGAAGTGTGTTTCGGAAATATCCGAGAGAATTTGTGTGTGTAAAATAATAATTCGAAACCTTCTCTGATTCGGAAAATCAGCCCGTATTTATAGGCTTTTAAAAACGTGCGCTCCACGCAAGCCCTGTGCCAGGCGCGGGCCTAAGTGGCAGGCGCAAGGACACGCGTCAGGCGCAGATTGGCGCGCCTGACGTGGTCCATCCAGTTAAAAACCTACACGTGGAAACGCATTTTCGAAAAAATAAAAAAGTATCTTGCGTCTCACACAGGACTTGCGCCAGGCGCAGGACTCTGTGTGAGTCACAAGTACACGTGTCAGGCGCTCATTGGCACGCCTGACGCGATATGGCCAATGCACTGGGCGCACGTGGCGCGCTGAGTGCAGCCGCCGCGTCCGGCGCATATACCCAAAATATTCGCTTTTTATTCTACGCATTCTTTTAAGATGCTATTTTTATCCCTAAAAATCCGGAGGTCGAATTTCACTGGTTGAAAATTGGATTTATGCTTTAAAGATAATAAAAGCTTTTATGAAATATTTATTAAAACAATAAATATTCAACTGGGCTTTCGAAATGGACTTAAAACATTTTACAGGTTTAAATTACAATTAATCATCATGGATAATTAATTGGGCTTTTATAATATTATTTCAAAACACATATGGCCTGGTTATTCGGACTGCTCTTCCATTAAGTCGTGCCAACTAAGACCGCGGTATATTTCATCATTGGACCCATAAATGGGGAGACACGATTATGTGTCTACAAGTATTCCAACCAAGTGCTTAGTAATATCAAGACAAAAGTGCCGAAATAATAAGTATTTTGATGTGAAGATGAGTGAAAAATAAATGGTGTCTCTTTGTGAGCAACAATGGTGGACAAATATGGATAAGACATCCACTCTCTTTCTCACTCAAGGAGGGCGAAATTTTTGAAGAAATGGGCAGCAACTCACGTCAGTTACAAGACCCCAAAAGAGGATTAAAAGGGGGACATAAAAGCCTAATTGTTGGAATTTGATGATGGGTATTAAGGGTGATCATGATGGGAATTACACAGGTGTTATAAACCCATCAAAATTATGCAAATCCCACTAATTACCTCAAAGAATTACGGCCAGTTTTAAGGTGACATATTTCAGACTCTTCATAAATAGTCCAAATGTGCGACAAAGTCAATAAATATAAAACATATCCTAAATGCGTATTTTTAACTACCATAAACAAAAATAATTTTTCAATAAATATAATAATATCATATATTAAATAAATATATTAACAAGTTGACAAAGTATATTGTATACGATATAATAGTTTTTTTTAGACTAAAATACTCAATTTTTAGTGAAAAGAGATAAATTAAGGGCAAATAAGCGCGAAAAAAAATTAAGAGGAAAATCCATGGTGTTACAATTAGAATTCAAATTGGACATAGTTAGAATTTAAAATGGGTTATAAAAATTGGGTCTATAAATGATGAAGAGAGGAAATTAAAACATTGAAAAGAAGAAGAGTTAGAAAAAGAAAATAAATGAATATACAAAACAAAAAAATTGAAAAGAAGAAGAGTTAAAAGAAAAATGAAATTAAACAAATATACACATAGCCATAAGTTACTAAATTTGGGACAAAAAGCTGAAATTTGGTGCTATAAAGAATTGAACCTGACCAGTTATACCATGCAAGTGAATGACGTAGACACGAAGGAAGAGACCGCTGGAGCCAACCAAGTTTTGAGTTATATAGGCACGCATAAGTTTTTAACCTTGATTAAAGACAAGCAAATTTTAAACAGAAAAATTCAATGTGGCCCTTGCCATCCAAACTCCCGTGTACATCCGTCCCTACTATAAACATTAAAGATTTTTCAACTTTGACCTAAATTTTTTAACAGAGTGGGATTAAAAAAACTAAATTATACCGAACGAATATGCTATATCTATAAAAAAATTTTGTTACAGGAAGAAAAACTAGGTCTGGTTCTTTATATAAGACCAACCTACAGCATCCTTTCAGATGATGGAAGAAAAAACCAAATTAGAAGAAGAAAACCAATACAATAGAGACGAAGCCTCGTGAACCCTATGGGCTATGGAATCCACCGCTTGATTCGCTTCCCTAAAACAGTGGTTGAACGAGACCTCATAAACACTCTTCAGGTCTTCAACCGAATCATTGATCAAAGTAGAAATTTTCCACGGAACCTTCTAGCATCTCATAACAGAATTGATGACAACAAGGTTATCTCCTTCAATAATAAGAGAGGAGATATTAAGAAACCTGGCCGCCTTCACACCTTCACGCAGACCCTAAGCTTCAGCTTGAAGAATAGAACAATTTGAACAAAGAGCCATAGCACCAGCAAGACAAAGACCTCCCATATGATCCCGAATAGTGAACCCAAAGGAAGCTTGACCATTAGAAAGCTTAGAATCATCAAAATTAAGCTTAAAAACGTTTGCAGGAGGGGGGACCCAAGCAACCTCCACATTCTTTTTAGAAAGAGCAGGAGAAATTTTCGGAATTATTATATCCAACAAACTATCCTGAGATTGAGCTTTAACCCATCCAAGGAAGAAATTTACCACAATATGAGAAGTAGCAACATGAGAGGCCACTTCTTCCTAGAAGATAGCTTTATTTCTAGAAAACCATATAAACCACCAAGTGAAGCAAAAATGAGTTAAATCTAAGAAAGATGAATTATCTTTAATCCGATTTTAAATTAACCACAATATCATCTGAGATGGTAATGGTAGGGGGGGAAAGCCCATTCATAAAGATCATTAATTCAAGAAAACACATCTTTAGCGAACGGACAAACAAAAAGAAGATGATTAACATCTTCAGAATGGTGATTACAAAAAATACATTCCTGTGGTAGGAAGACATGACATTTTTGAAGTTAAACTTTAGTCGGAAGACCATCTTGACAAACCTTCCAAATAATATTCTTAACCTTTGGGGGAATCTTAAACCCCCAAATCCAAGACAAAGGTTTCAGGGGACGAGGATCAATGGCCAAACCCTGAACTAGCAAAGCCCATGATTTGACAGAATAAATACCATCCGAAGTCAAACCCCAAATTAATTTATCTGAATCAATATTTTGCGGAAGAAATAAACTATATATAATTTGACAAATATCCAAAGGCACAATAGAAGCTAATAATTCCTTATTCCATTGGCGATACTCATTAATAACATCATTAAGACACTAACCATTAAGTTCTCGAAACCCCTACACGGGACACAAATATACGAGATTGGATACTGAAATACCCAATTATCTTCCCAAAAAGAAACTTGAGCACCCGAGTTAACAATCCATCTTAAACCCTTCTTGAAAATATCTCTCGAAGAAATGAGTTTCTTCCACTCCTAAGAACAATTACTGGAAGGAGTATAATCAAGAATAGAAGATCCTTTTAGATATTTTTTAGAAATCAATTCAACCCATTGATTAGACGGATTATCAAGAATCTTCCAAAGCAACCTCATTTGCAAAGCAATATTATTAACATTTTCTTTCCTAAAACCCAACCCCCAAACATTTTTGGAACACAAATTTTATCCCACCCTATTAGATTAGCAGTGCCCGACACTGGAGACATATTCCAAAAGAAATTCCTATATGTTTTGTCCAGCTCCGAATGAATATAAGTTGGGAGCAAAATACTTTGCATTTGAAAATTAGCCTTTGTAGACAAATTCGACTAGATAAGTACTGAACGTCCTGCCTGAGACAGCGAATTGGCTTTCCACTTAGTTAACTGGGTTTGAGCAGATTGCATAGTCTTACTAAAAGTATTCTTAGTCACACGGGAATCTATAATTGGGCATCCTAAATAATTCCCTAAAGAAAATGAATTATGCATTTGAAGAATAGATTGGAACCCAACCTCAAATTGAGAATAGACATTCTTAGAGCACTGAAAAACTGACTTATGAAAGTTAACTAACTGACCCGACATAGAGCACTACTTATCCAAAACATTCTTAATAATATGATAGCTACGATCCGAAGCCTTAGCAAATAACATTGTGTCATCAGCAAATGTCAGAAAAGGAATCTTAATGCCAGATCGACCAATTTTAACACCCAATAACTTTTCCCCACTTATAGAGTGAACATAAATTTCCCTAGCAAGTAATTCAGCACATAAAATAAAAATTTATGGAGATAACGATCCCCCGGAATACCATTAACTAGAACAGAGAAGGAAACTGACGTAATACACAATCTAATCCAATGAATCAATTTCTCATTGAAACCTAACTTTTCCAACATCATGAAAATAAAATTTCATTCCAATCTATCGTAAGCCTTTTCCATACCTTCTCTACCCGATTTATTTTTAAAAGAATGAAAAATTTCATGAGTTAATAATATATTATCTTGAATAAATCTTTCAGGAACAAAAACACCTTGAAGATGATGAATAATTTTCCCTAAGACCAGTTTAAGACGATTGGCTAGCACCTTAGCTATTATTTTATAAATAGTTGAACAAAGACTAATAGGTCTAAAATGATTAGCTGTAGAAGGGTTGCCAATTTTAGGGATTAAGGTAATGAACGTATGGTTAATTTCAGATAACATAAAGCCAGAATGAAAAAAAGCTTGAACTGCTTTAATAACTGAATTGCCCACCAATGTACAATATTTTTGAAAGAAAAACGGAGGGAACCCATTTGGACTCGGAGATTTATCTGGGGCAAGATCAAATAATGTTATTTTAATTTCCTCATCATAAACATCTTGGGTTAAAAGATGATTATCTACTTCTGAAATAATGACAAAATAAGCGAAAAATCATATTGACTATCATTATTTTGAGTGGTGAAAGAGTCCAGATTAATTCGATTTTTCTTATAAAAAGCACAACCATGATATATTTATTATGAAACGGAGAAAAAAGATTTCACATTAGTTATTTAATCAACTACTCCTATAACTAAAAGTCTAAAAGCATAGAAACCGTCCAAAAAAAGAAATAAAAAAAACTAAAAGCATAGTGAATTGTGGAATTTTTTCGTTCAATAATGCTAAAATGGGTTTTAATTTCTGAAATGTGCCGAAGTTGAAATTAATTCCATGGGTACCGTCCACGTAGGACGGCACGCGAGAAAATTTATTTTCGACAAAGCAAACCGCTACTCAGAGTAGTGGTTAACCTTAACTTATTTGGAAAGGGTATACGAGGTAAAACAAGCAAAACCGCTACTCAGAGTAGCGGTTAACTAGGCAAAACCGCTACTCAAAGTAGCGGTTTATTATGGAATGCGTGCTTTTCCCTTCTTTCTTGCGTCTGTTAAGTTCCGTAATAAACCGCTACTCTGAGTAGCGGTTTATATGCATGCCTTATAACTTGTCTTAGGGACATAATATAACCGCTATTTGAAGTAGCGGTCAACTTTACATTATTGGTATTAACCGCTACTTGGAGTAGCGGTTTTGTTAAAAAAACAAAATTCTCGCGTGCCGTCCTACGTGGACGGTACCCAGGGAATTAATTTGAACTTCGGCACGAATTAATATCCATTTTAGCATTATTGAAGGAAAAAATTCGTGAATTGTGGTATGGTGACTGGTGATAGATGCATAGATTTACGAAAGAAAAATCGCACGTCTTCTTCCAGCATTGGCGGACATCACATGTCCTCTACAACTATTTCTCTCCATCTCCCCCTCGGCCATCTGTCTGCACTCAATTTCAGCAGGCAATCTTCTGATCAGGTGATATCGCACTTGAGACTGATACTTGCTACAAAAGATCAATTTTTGCTCTTTGTTAATTCATTATTGGGTATTTATTTTACCACGAAATTCTAAAGTTAAAACAACCCATGAATTACTGAGATCCTCTGAATCGCTGATAAATTTGGCAAAGACTTCTTCTCAAGTGGGATTTCTTCATTTTGATTATATATTGATGCTTTAAGTATCCCATCTATGATAGCAATTGGGAAATGGAGAATTTCTTCTGCGGATTTTTGCTGCCATTGTTACTTATAGCAGGTATTTTAAAGCTTTTGTTAAGTTGGGTTATCAATGTTTTGCATGGCTTTGGTGTTTGTTATTATACTGTTGGTTTTTGCTATTTGTTTATGAAATTAGAATCTGGGTCATTAGCTTTGGAGTATACAAACAACGAGAAAGCTGTAGTTCCTGATTGATTTTGGGGACGGCTAACATGAATCGTCATAAGAAATCGTTTCCGTGACCAATGAACAATAAAAGTGGAGAAATAATTTAAAGAGGGTGAAGAAAGAGATGAATAAGTGAAAATGAGGGAAGTAAGATGGGGGAAAACTTTGGGGCTTGTGTTTAAGTAGATAAATTGTCAACGCATTTTTGATGCTATTGTTGGAGCTACTGCAATTGTGAAATAATTAGTTATACTGCTTAGGTGCATGAGATGAAGGGTGATTACATGTTAGCAATCTACCACACTACAGTGTGATGATTAAGTGCCTTATTTTGGAGAATTCTAAACGTGATTTGTGTTGTTAGAACATAATACTTTTATTTAGAAACAGATGGGATGTAACTGTATGGGTTAAAGAGCATTATTAAGGATGCATTTTTAATGTGTTTTGCTGTTTAAGCCGAGAGTCTTATCTCCGTATAATAGCTTTGATAGGGTTAGTTTTTATGTCATAGCTATATTTAATGTAGTAAGAAAATAATTTTTTTGTTAGGTCACTGGTTGATAGTTCCTTGAAAATACAGTAATTTAGGAAAATCACGGAGCATGATACTCTCTGATAAGGAATAAGCCTCCTTTTATCTTTATCCCTAAACCTCTCACAACCCATATAAGAGTTTTTTTGAAACCTTCGCTCACCCCTTGATCTCTTACCCTCACTCTCCCCATAGTTTATTGATGACACAAGTCCGTCACCCCTTACGCACATCTAGGTCGACATCCCACCTCCCTGTGTAAGTTGAAGCCCCCTCTCATTATATGGCCTTTTGATCTCGATTTTCCCTCTCACCACTTAGAAAGTTAGTTAAATGGTGCTTTCCTACTTCCCCCAATTCTCTAAGGCACATAATAGAATCCGTTGCAGAAACAAAATCAATTGGGACTCATAGGATGCGGCCACTAATATCCTGTTTACTCACTAGGCCCTTCAAGGCTACAGTGTTAAAACTAGTTAGCACTTGGTCAGAAGATACAACATTGGGGTTAAAAAGAGAGATAGAAAAAGGCAGAAGGCCTGACCGTAAACTGAAGAGGCTTGATTTTCTTAATCAATTCTCAAACAATGAGTTTATATCCCGAAGTACATGGGTAAAATAATTTAATGCATATGTGTGAAGACTTGGATTCTATCAATATCCAATTGAAAGCGACGAGATTATGGGTGGATCAACCTTCATCCGCATATACTGATTCAGGTGTGTAATGCTCCATAGTAGTGGCAATTGGATCCCCCCTTTTCTCTTTTCCAATCAGAAATGACATGTCTAAGACTGGAGATAGCCAGCATCTCTCTGAGTATCTCCATGTCTCCACAGTCCACACAGCAGCTCTTTAGTTTGTTTCTGCATCATTGAAAATTGGTCGCTGAAGGCTCCATTCTTTTAGATGAGCGTGATTATCTAGTTTTGTGTAACGGCTGGAACAACCAGAGAATGGTTCATAATTCATGCATTTGAAATGATAAGGCAAGTCCCAGTGAATAAAGGAGTTCTAATCAAGTTAAGATTTGATGGACACAATTTGCTAAATTTACTATTATCTAAGATTTGAATTGCAGGGGACTGAAAATGTCAGATAGACCAAATACTCTGTCAGGATAAAAAGGGTTGCAATCATTCATGCAGAGGTTTTTGTCTTTGGTCTTATCTCCTTATGTTAGCAGGTTATGTACTTGAATAGCTCAAATATATGGTCAAGAATAGGAAGTATTGGTTTGTGATTGTCATTTGTCTTTCCCATCAAATCTTTTATATGTTTCACGCACTGTCTAGTTTTAGATCTTGACTTTTCCATTTTCCTTACACTGCCTTTTTTCCCCATATATATTAATTTTTGGCCCGTATTTACTGCATGAATCATCTTAGAGTGCCTAATTGCACTTTAGCAGTAAGTAATAGTTTGCGGGATCAGTTGGCTGCCAGCTGTATCTGTATTACTTGGGGTTTTTCGTCAGGATTTAATAGTTCCTTGCTATGAATTTGGGCGCATTTACTTCACAAGAATTATGCTCCCTCACACTTAGTGTTTCTGCTTATTCGATTTTCCTTGCCTTTGGTGATCATATTTTAAGTTAATTTAATTAACTTGGATATTGCTGGCCTTCTTTTGGCTTATTTTTCTATTGCAGCTGCTTTAGTTAATTGGAGTTTGATATCGCTTGTTGATCTGGTAGCTTTTCTTGTCATTCAATTTAATTTGCCAAGAAGAGGTGAGTTCTGCTGCTTGTCCTGCTCTTTTATATTTTCTATCAGTTTTCTAGTAAAACTGGTTACTCGTTGCTATCTTCATTTGCTCTATTGCACAAGACTTTAAAATTTTGTGCTGACTGGTTTTCTGCAGACTTCCGTTTTCGTAGGCTGTTTTCGTTATTGTGGGGTATTAGTATATATTCCCTGCTTGTTGCCTTTATACAAGCAATTTTCATCGTTACATGGGCAGTCAAGGGTGACAATTGGAGCCTGGCAGATGCTTCGTGGGTGAAGCTAACCGGGTTCATGAGGTAATTGAAATCTATAGTTTTCTAGAGCTCTTGAAAAATTTTCTGTCTCTGATGTTTCACTGACCTTGCACCACCTGGACAAATTGGTTACCTGCTGCAGATTCCAGTCCTGGAGATCCCCGACTGCAGTATTCTATGTGGTTTTACAAGTTTTTCTTGGCTTTGTTTGTTTAACTTGGATATATCAGCACAAACTCGGTATAGCTCCATGGAGAGGTTCATGCTGGGGGAGCTTCGCTTCCATATTGGTGCAGTTAGGTACCTGAACTCTTCTGTTTTTTTCAATAATCTGTTTGTATTCCATTAATTTTTCAGCAACAAAGTTTCCTTGTTTATCTATAACTGTGTTTTCTTTTTTTCTTTTCAAAATCGCATGTACTTCTGCAACATCTCATGTGAAAAAATGGTAATTGAAAAAGAAGGTGATGATTATTGAATCCATAAGCAAAAGAGGGCATGTGGAATTTTTTAAAATTTTGCATCTGTATGCAAAAAAATGGCATGTGGAAACTTTTTCAAGACAGTTGATGGCCCATCTTTTGTCAAACATCTGTAAGTTGAAAGAAGATTGCTTCGCGAGAGAAGACAGAATAAAATGATAAAACTTGTGGAAATTCTAAGATAAGACAGGAATATAGAATAAGATGATCAAAATCACTCTATATCCCTTTGAAAGCCATCATCTATGTAAAAGTCACACATGAATTTAACTGCATATCCTGTAAAAAGGACTTGAAAAAAAATCCTGTAAAAAGGTCACCATTATCTTAGTATCTTTACTGGATGCCCGTCTTCGATTAGAACTAAGATAGAAACTTGCACCTAAGTAGATTATCAATAATCTTTGTGTATTTCTAGGCTTTAGTTTTTGGTCCTTCCTTTCTAGTATCTTATGTTTTGCTTAATACAAACCCTTCAAAACTTTTATATACGACATTGTCCTTACTTTAAATAAGTTTTGTTAATGGTGGTGGTTACTTTTAGTTAGTTGATATATAAATAAAGAGCATATTACTTTTTCCATGCTTGATTGAGAGTGATAAGTTATCACTAAGTTGTTCTGTACTTCTGTCATAGAAAACCTCTATTGGTTTGGTTTGGAAGGTATTGTCCTTTTTCGGACACGTATAATTATGAAGAAAAATTTGGGACAGAGAAAATTACTAGTTAGGGAAATAATCAAGTATACTAAAGAGGACTGTGAGTCCTTTTTATGAAATTTGAAAATTAAATAAATGTACGTAAATGCCAAGTGTCCTTAAATATATATCTATACCAGTAGTTTTAAAGGAGCAATGCAAGTTTGTTAAACGATCATTTTCCAACAAGAAATGAAAGGAGATTCCATCATGTCTTTCCATCCAACAACCTAAGGGGTAGCCATGGAAAGTAACTGCCATAAAGATTCCTCCTATTTGGTTTCACACACTGCTTCTCAACTAAATTACCTTAAAAAACATCTTCTCATTTATTTTTGAACCCCACATGAATGGAGGAAGAGAGCTAGTGAGCAATCCCATCTGATCCTCATGATTTCATAGAACCTGTTCCACAAGAAGCAAGCTAGTTCACAGCGAAACCCCACTGCTTAGGCATACAAATATACAATGCACAATGTAGGAGATGAAAATAACAGAGACTGATTTGCTTACATAAAGAGCTTAGAGAAATCACTAGAAGATTTCCCTGACCAAATTCTCTAGTGCTGAAGAAGCACCCTCCAAGACACCACAATTGTACGGAACTTTCCATCTAAAAAATGCAAATTTTATGAGGAAAGCGCATCCTCTTGAAATAGGAATTCTTATGTTAGGGCAGTAGGGTGATATGTAGAGTAAAGATGTGGTAGAGATGGATGAAAGAGGCAGAAGAAGGCTATTACCTTTCTAGGATCCTCCAAAACCTAATACTATTTGTAGTACTTACTTCACACCTCATAAATCGAAAATAGCAAGGATGCTAAGAAGTGTGCAACATTGCACTAAATACAACATCTCAATAGTTCTATCTCAAAAGAAAATTTTTTTCAGTTAGATATAGAACCATGAAAGTATGAAATAAAACAAAGGACAAGGAAAAACACATGGAGGACACCTCTTAGTGGGGGGAGACTAAACTGTAGACTAAACTGAGAGCTAATTATGCTAGACATGGAAAAGCAAAAGATAAGGAAAAACACCATTTATTCGTAGGCTAAAAGAAGTAGATAAAACCACACTGCACTGAACACCTCCACCCCGTTAGCCATTTTTTCGTAGGCTAAACGAAGACTACAATCATTAAGTTTTAACTGAAGCACCCCTCCAAGAAACCTTCTCATGTTTCCTGACTTGCATATGATCCAACATAAAACCCAGGCATGTCAAATGTTCTCTATCAAAAGCCTACGTCATAAACCTAACCATTCCTTTAGTCCCTTGACGTTGAAAAAATTAGTTTTCGGTTCAACAGTGAATTGGCATAGGCACTTCACCAGCAACAAAGTATTCTTGGATACCAATTTTTCGTGTTAGTTAAACAAAGTCTTCAAAACCCTTTTAAGATTTACTAGCAACACGAATGGGAATTAAAAAAAAAAAACAAACATGAATTGATGATGGTAATTTTCCTCTTCCTCTCCACATATTAAACCTCTTGTCTATTAGAGACTATTTCCTCAATGGGTTGCATGGCAATGGTGGCAAGCGATGCCAAGTAGAATCTTGATACATCCAACTTGATATTGACTTCCTAAAATCAATTTTTTTTTCCTCAAAAGGAACTTTTGAACTTTAATGTCCACCTTAACCTAAAACTGCAATTTACCAACAAATATTTATGCCATCAATGTGTAACTTAGCCTTTTAACTAAGGCTCACAATCCCACATATACTTTACATGAAACGCATTGGACATCATTAAATCAGAATCAGAACAGACTTCAAAATCAGTTGAAAAATGTTAGCTGCAGGCCACATGCCCTATTTATGACCAGATATGTGTCTTGTGCCTCTAGAGACTAGAATACTAAGGCAATGAATTGTTGTATTTGCATGGTGAGGCGGTTGCATATCTTTGGACTAACTTCAGTATTTGTCTTATGTACAAGTTTGTTGCGTAGTTCTTGAAGGAATAAGGGAAGGAATTTCTGAGGAGGCTAGCATGTTCAGGTGTTTTTTGGGGTCCTTAATTAGAGAGAAATTGACAGAATGTCTTTTGAAGTATAAGGTAAGTGAGGCTGTCTATGATACATAATAGAGTAGTTTACCAGTGTTCCTTCTTTGTTACGTTATAGGGGTTCTTTCGGGTTATTTCCTAGTGATGTACGTTCTAGTACATCACTGTCACCCAATGGATAGGACTAGTGGGTTTGAGATGATGTCGGATCTTGTGGTTTTCACTTATCTGGTTTTCAATATTCAGTAATCATCATGCTTCCTTGAAGGTTTATTCCTTTTGTAGAAAACAACTTGTGCTTTTGGTCATACTCCTTCTGCTTTTTCAATACAAGCATCATGTGGGTTGGGTACGTTGTTTAAGGAAGAGATTAGAGAAGGTAAACAGACAAATAAATTAAAAGAATTAATACTTAATAACCCAAGCTTTACGTGGTGTTTGTATATCAGTTCTTTTAATTATTGTGCGGCCTATGTTCTCTAATCTCTTCCTTCAATTATGTGCCCAACTAGTATTATTCAAGCCATTGTGCTATATGTACATCCACTCATTAGAAAGAAGAAGCTAATCGACCTATAATCTACAGTTTAGTCTCCCCCCACTAAGAGGTGTCCTCCATGTAGATTAGAAGAAACGATGTGGTTATTCTTCATCAAAGTTCCTCGGTACAAGCGTTGTGAAGGTTTTATAGTTTATACTTAGTAAATATGAGGTTCGAAAATGGATGGTGGCTGCTGATCCATATTAGAGGAGCTTCAATGATATCTATACATGGATATATTTATAGTCATTATATAGAGGGTTTTGAGGCTTTGATAAGTATAGATAACAAGTAAACTGTAAAAGAGCTGATCCTGAATCAAATTTGATCATAAAACCCCTTGATTCAAGAAGTGTAATCAGTAATCACTAATCTGAACATCAAAGCTTAATAGAAAATTGGCCTACAGAGGAGTCATTGTGATGCTTTAAGAGGAAACAACCTTATGGACTTCCCTATGAAGGAGTTATGTTGAACTCCATGCACTAAGGCTTTTACCTCCTTAGGTAATAGAAAGATGATGCAGTTGCAATCGCGGTAACGGACTAATGGTCCACGATGTCATAGACACGGCATCTCGTGTGTATTACAAAACTTTGCAGCAGGAATTGTCCAAGTAAAAAAAAGGTCCATTTCATCATTGTATCTCAAAACGTTGCATAACTTTCTTTAGATTATAGCTTAAAGTATACTCTTTGAAACTTTATCCTGTTCTATTGTGTACAAGGAAATGGTATTGCATATAAGGAAATGGTTTTAAACATGTATACTGTATAGTGGCTAAATTATGAGTAAAATGTTTTTATAAATGTTCTCTCACTATCTCTGGGCACAACCAAGTGAAGGTACTCTCTTCTATCTGTGGAGGTTCTCAACCACCATAAAAGACTTTTCCATTCACTACTACTTTTGCTTCTGCTAATTGTTTTTTTACATCAAGCAAATAGCTACTCATCAATACTCATGTTTTGTCGTTTAATAGAACTAAAGATGAAAAGGGATATAAACCCTAGGGCCCTTGAAATCTTGTTCTATCGTACAAGGGAAATTCTGACTTATCATCTTGCTTATTTTCATATAAGCTGTCGTGGTTTATCTTTGAACTTGTTTGATGAATGATTTTCCTAATGGCTGTAAAGCTGGATGAATGAAGTTGCTTGTAGTGAGCTTTCCAACCAAAAATGTAAACGTGGTCATTTTGCGTATTAACAAATAACGAATAACAACTAACCACGCCAAACATCTTTATAGACGATGAATGATACTAGCTAAGTGAAGAAGCCAATATAAATCGCTTATACTACAATTTGGTCAAGCCAAGTGAACCTGCTAACTGCTAAGTGCCAACAGTAAAAAAATCCACTAGCTGATTGCAAAAAAAGGCCTTTATTATTGCTGACAATTTTTGTCTACCATGGATATGCTTTGAGAAACGTGAACTGGATTTTCCTTTCTAACACAAATCTTACATGGACACTCATGACTCATGAGGCATATCGCCTGGAACATGAACCTTCGGCTTTTGGTCATTGTTTAGGAGTGAGTTTACATCTAAATTAAGTTATTTATGCCCCTGCGTAGTGAGAAATTTCCGATTCAGGGATGGGTAGGGCTGGTTTACACTTGGAACATCCTTTAGCTGTTGGGTTGACACTTGACAGTTGAGAATACAAATACATGGTCTACAAGTTTGATTTAGTTTTACTTTCTTGGTCATTCTTTCTTATTTTTTTTCATGATATTTGAACCTCAGCTAAGTAGCTGATTGATTACTGGTTTCCTCACTTTTCATTTTGGCCACATCAAAGGTTCCTACTTCAGGGTTGTGTCCTGCTTCCTGTTGCCGGCCATCCAACTGGTAGTGGGGATAAGTCATCCATCTTGGGTATCTTTGCCCTTTTTCATTTGTAGCTGTGTTGGACTAGTGGACTGGTCTTTGACGAGCAACTTTTCAGGCCTTTTTAGGTATTGTTGTGGCAGTTCAAGTCATTATCAATTTTATTATTTAGATGGAGGTTTTTGTTTAATCATACACAACTGATCTTTGATTTCCTATATGTTATCTTGAAGGTGGTGGAGGTCTCTTCAACTTTATGCTGGCTTCATTATTCTTTTACTGTATATGTATCAGCTCCCAGTGCTCCTCCCAACACTGCTTCAACAGATGGCTAACTTTATTGGTCTTTACAAGATATCAGCAGAATCTGGGTGGCTGGAAATATGTTCTGGTCTTTCTCTCATTTGTTTCTACGCAATGGTATGCATATAATTAATCTTTGGTTCGAGTCGTGGAAGTTTTTATTTATTTTTAGACGTACAATGTTCTCTCTCTCTCTCTCTCTCTCTCTTTCTGTCGAGGATCATAATGTCTCCCTTGTCATGGGTTAGCTCAATTAGGTAAGACTATGGTTCAAAACAGGCCACCGTATCGTACGCCCGTGTCGTAAAGGTTTTCAAATCTACCGAACCGATTGCGCATCATAAAGGTGTAAAATAACCGCATTTTAGGCGGGTTTAGGGATATTTCATGGTTTAAGCCGATATTTAGCGGTACGACAACCGCGTCATCCCGTTCCGCATCACGTGACTGTTACCCAACCGTGACCGAAACCGTATTCGAACATGGGTAAGACATATCTATGTTCATTTGTGCCCTTGTAGGACATGAAGAACCCAGAGTCTTTTACCCACTAAATTTTGTTGTTAGCAGGAGGAAGTGAGGAACTAAAATTGTATAATTTAATGTTTGAGACATCTCTGCCATGGATTTTTTAACTAGTGAGTTCCGGAGTCCGGACATTTGGGCATAGCGCACTAGACATGTCTCCATGTAAGAGCTCATGGTATATTGGTGATTGACTTATACTCTCATGTCCTGAGGTATATTGGTGATTGACTTATACTCTCATATCCTGAGGTGGTCCTGCACTTGTGGCTCATCATCTCTGTTTGACCTCATGCTCTATTTTATGTCCAAGCATATAGATGAAAATTTCTGGAATTTCCCTTATTCACCTTAAATGAATCATCGAATTTCAGTTCATCTTGGTATAAAAGTAAAGCTCAAAGTTGAAGTGGTGTTGTCCTCCAAGTCTGGTCTAGGCTGTTGACTGTAGGAGGATTCCAGGGAACTTCAGGGAGAATGATATTGAAGAAGCCATTGTTCTCGCTATCTAATTTTTTGTGTCTGCCCTGGGAAAACAAGGATGAAGAAGACAATATGTGAAAATGAAATTATGACTCTAGAGAGCTACCATTTCTTTGAACCCAAATTAATAATACAGACAAAGTCGGAGCTGTGTGATCAATGATCAATCTCATCGATTAGTCATGTTATGTATTCAATTTATATATTAAGGAGTCTGTTTTGGGAGGATTTTCTCTCTCTCTGTCTCTCTGCTTCCCTCTTGCAACATTCTCTCTCTCGTCAACTGTCAAAATAGCCGATCAACATCCTCTGAAGAAAATTGTTGAAAGTTACTTAAGTTTGTTACTTTTGGGAGTGAGTCAAGCCACTCGAAAGAATGACAAATCTAATTATTTACGTTCTGTCTTTTATGGCATATCAATCAAAATTACTTTTATTTTCTGCTCACATATGCTAATTCATACTATACACAAACAAAGACTATGCCAAATGTGGAAGTCTCAATGGTTATTTCCTAGGTTCCTCACACTCTTCTACCCAACCCATTGTGCTGTGTATATTTTGATACATTAGATTGAAACAGAAATATAACTCTCAAAAACTTTAATCCTGTCTCCAAGTAAGTGCACACCGTTTTAGATGAGTGAATATGTAGCTGTCTATTTCTTTTCTCTTTTTTTACCTATGCCTAGATCGCGGATACATGGAAATCTTATTGATTAGACCGTCTATTAAATTAATGTTTAATTGTGTAACCACTTGGTATCATTACTCTCCATATGTATGACTTTACTTCTATTTTGTGTTTTAATCATTTCTCTGACCTGTATTGAGCACATTATTTCTTCTTATTGAGCAGCTGTCATTTATCAAAAACGACTTGGAGGAAATGGAATTTATGATGTCCACTACTGAAAGTGATTTGACTGAGCAACTTCTTCCTGCAAGGCATTCTTTTTTATTCGTCAGTCAAGGTATTTTCATTTTATTATTTCGAGAATGATGATATATTCCCTCCGCCCACTTAAAGTGTACCTGTAATTGTTTTTGGGATATTTACAAAGAATTTCTGCTGACATTTAGAAATGCAGATCTTTCCCACCCAGCCCATATGATGTGGACGCCCCACTAACTCTTTCCCTTGTACACTTTCTCATATCCTGAGGACCCTCTGCTAACTTTTTCTGTCACAAATTTTCAACATTCTTACATTTATCCACTATCTACAATAAAGCCTTCCCCACTCTATCAAAACTCTTAATATGCGTTTCCAGACCTACGTGATTCTTTTTTGACGAAGAGGGAAGTATTTTCTTTTCCTTCTATGTGTAGCTTTAAATTTCTTACTCTCTTCATCGTGTTTATTGTAGGGTAGGGTTGTTGAACATTTGTACAAAAAGCTCTGTAATCATGTTTGCCTGTAGTACAAAAAGTGGAAAATGTATTAGATTATGTTTTTCCCTCCTGGAGTGAAAAATATGTTCACGTACCTTAATTTAGAATTATAAGGGGGAGTATCCAATTTTGGCTTGTTATTCTCTCCGATGATTAGTCTATTCCATCAATAAATGTACTTTTCTAATGAGATATATTCCACTTCTAGAGAAATCCCTCATTATTCATTGATACTAGTGGTTTTGATGTGATGATTAGTAACATGAGAACGAGAATTTGTCAATCAACCTATTTAATAGGTCACTTTATTGCTTTCTTAAACATGTAACATTTACTATTAGCTACCTCTTGCGAATTACTCTGGATTTATTCCCCAAAAATGTCATTATAATGCATTTCAATTTATGAAGTAATTCTGCTGATATTGACCTCATAATGTGGTTTTAGCCCAAGAAAAATCTACTAGATTTAGCAAAAGGTAGCAATACTGCATGTGAAGTGTTTGAAAGGCAGGACTTTACAACATCTTTTAGAAAGGCTATAAGTCACAAAACGACCCGTTGAATAGGTAGTTATTAACAAGTTTTCCAAATGAGAATGATACCAATTTTGGATGTGAGATATGGAGGGAGGTAAAGGGAGGGAGAGCAAGGAATCCTCTTCTATTGTTTGAACGATAATTATGTTGAGTTGGGAAGGAAGGGTGTGAAAAGATTTGGGGAGAGGATTGATTGTGGGATAAGGCATTGTACAACAGAAAGGTTCTACTGTTTATTGTAATCACTCAAAAGTGCACCTTAATCATGAATTCTAGAGAATGATATTGACTTTAACTGAAGTTATAGAACTGCAATTTTCATTAATATGGAGTAATTATGGTCTATTATGCATTTCATTCTCCCAACTCTCGGGGGAGAAAACAATGAAGATAATTCAGTAACCAAAGTATCTAACTTTTATAAGGTTAGCATCATTAGGGATGCTCCGAGAATATCGTGCAGGAATTCATCAGACATCAGTTGGTGTTGAGGTGAATTCTTTTATTGTATATATAGGATTTTTTGGGATCAAAGAAGGAATTTAATTTTACTTGTGCTTATATAGTTATATCTGGTTGTAAAGAAATTTTGAATTCTTTTATCATACACCTTGGTGTCCAGATATTTATATTCAATTTTTTTTGGGTAAAGATTCATTTAGACGTCGAATTGGTTTGTCTCTTGAGCTCATTTGAATCTACCTTTTTTCTAGGTCAGGAGAGAGACATACCAATGTTTTGGTGAAAGGCGCAGTTTTTCGGACATTTACCATCAATTTTTTCACTTATGGTTTCCCGGTAACTATCTTGAACTACAAAATATGACCAAGTTAGGGCTTTTGCTATTTCCCTTTTAGCTGCAAGAAGCATGAGGTATCTGAATGATTGTTTTTCAGTTTATTAACTTCTTCACATAATAGCCCTAGTTTCTTCTTTTATCTTTTTCTAGCTGCTATCTGCTACCTATTGAATATAGGCTTAAGAGATTGTTGATTAAATGTTGATGTACAGTGCGATTGGAGCTCATTATTATAGTCTTTAGTTTAGTCAAGAATTGGTTTGTCCCCTATACACTAACTTCTCTTGAAATACGTTTCTTTTTATTATAAAAGTCTATTTGTTTTGTTGTTTGTCTCTTGAATGTTCTTCATCTGTGTATATTATGTAATGTTTCTTGTGTCTACTTGTATTCTTGATAATAATTCACAATTTCTGAACATGACAGCTGTCTTTGGTTGCACTTTCCTTTTGGAGTTTCCATTTTGCAAGTATATGCGCATTTGGATTGCTGGCATATGTTGGCTACATCGTCTATGCTTTCCCGTCATTGTTTCGTTTGCACCGGTTGAATAGTCTTCTGCTTGTGTTCATACTCTTGTGGGCCATCAGTACATATGTATTCAATGTGGCATTTTCAATTGTAAACTGGAAACTTGGAAAGGTAATTTTCCATTATCGTGGTACTTGAATATTTTCTTTTCAACTGGATGTGCCTAACTCATAAAATGTGCAGGATATGGAGATCTGGGAGCTTGTTGGCTTGTGGCGTTACTCAATTCCTGGATATTTCCTGCTTGCTCAATTTGGCCTTGGAGTCCTGGTTGCAGTTGGTAATCTTGTGAACAATTCTGTGTTTACATACCTCTCAAATGAGAATGATCATATTCCGAATGGCGAACATACAATAGAAGGTAATCTAATTTATGTCTTGCTGTCTTCTGGTCCTGCTTAATAAATTTGTTTCTCATATATTTTCGTATACAACTGATCTTCCTTCCTGGTTGGACATTGTTTCCTGCAGTTTTATTGTTAATATGTTACAACCGAAAAAGCAAAAATAATGTATATTAGTGTCGTCGTCTCAACTACACATATCCACCCTAATTGGTCGAGCAAGTCCACGACCATTCATCATATACTCCCTCATTTCTCAATTTACTTGCTAAATTAGCTTTTGGCACGAGTTCCAAGGGAATTGAATAAGTAGAGAGAACAAAGTGGGTGGGTGGATGTGGGGCCCAATTTTAGGGAAAAAGTAAAGAGAAAATTTGCCAAGAAAGTTATGTAACAAGTGAATTGGGACATCCATAAAAGGAATATGTAGCAAGTAAACTGGGTGGAAGGAGTATAATTTTGCGAAGTTTGAATAAATACAAGTGAAGAAAGTTATATTCCTTGCCTTGTCAAAGACCAGCATTCTTCACCAAATTCATGAAGCTCGTTGTGGAAGAGCATGCCTTAGTTGAAACCCATTATCTAGTGTTCACACTTCACACTTCCACATTGCCTAGCTGATGATCAAGTTTGGTTCAGATGAATTTGGCATGTCATACTCGGTTCATGATTAACTTAGTTCTTATTTCAGTTCATTCAATCAAATTTGGGCTGTGGGTCTATAGTCGATTAGTTTGTCATAAGAAGTAAATAAATTTTGCGAGACCTGATGGTGGAATATTTTTGTGTTTCTTTGATGGAAACCGTGGATATGGGTTTAGTACCAGTAAGATGATAATCAGACTACCAAAAACTTGAGATACAGTCACTTAGATGTCTAATTCATGTTCTTAACTCGCTAAGTTGTTTGAATTCATTTTTGTCAAGCCTCTAGATCAATGATAGTACATAAACATTGGCCTCACTAAGAAACCAGAATTCAAATAAAGTCAGAATTCCTTCTGATCTTGGGCTGAAAGCTCCTCTAAGTGGGGGGCGAATCTTTACATGGATCCCTAAGTGGAATCTTGAAATAAAAGACCTAATAGTCCTATTTTGTCTATCGATTAACACCCCCACTCTATTCCATATACAAGATGTTACTCCGTCTGTTTTTTTTTGTTCTTTACACTTGCTTTTGCACAATCTCGAACGCACATCTTTGACTTTTTATATCTTTAAACACGTACTAGTAAAAAATCTTAAAATATGATATTGTGAAAATATACAATGGTACAAATCTAGCAAGACCCACATGAGCATATTTTTTTTTCTTATATATTCTCTTCAAAAGGTGGTCAAAGTTTTGAATCTTTGACCACAAGATTCTAAGTGTAAATAACAAAAGTATTTGGGGAGGGGGGGGGGTAACTGAAACATGGTCAATCAGTTGATAATAATAAGCAATAATTCCATCTAAATAAAGTAGCTGTTAAAGAGTGTCGTTCGTTTAGTTCTTTTATTTCCTTCCAGGTCTTTCTCTTCTGTGTCTACCTTCTTTTTTGTTTCTATTTCGCCTATTGTAACTATTATCTCCACCAATATGCTGAACTTGCAGTGAAGGAGGAGACCAAAGTGCTTATTGTTGCCACAATTGCTTGGGGATTACGAAAATGCTCTCGCGCCATAATGTTAGCTTTGATATTTCTCATAGCGATGAAGCCTGGATTTACTCATGCTATATACAGTACGTTAAAGGGAGTATATTTTTTTTCCTTATTTGTTCTTATTCTTTTAAAAAAAAATCTAGTTTCTGTCATTTGTCCTGAATGGAACTAATGTATTCAAATTCAATTGAGGATTTCAATAAATGTTAATTTGTCAACTTTCTCCCTATTGCAGTGATATTCTTCTTGATATATCTTCTCGGACACAACATCAGCAAGAAGATAAGGCAGGCATTAATATTACTATGTGAAACTCATTTTGCATTGTTGTACATTCTCCAAATAAATCTGATATCAAATAATCTGGAGCGTGAAGGCTCATTAAGTAGGGAAGTTTTGTCGCAACTAGGTATATTTATGCATGTGTTTTTTTTCTTGGTTTTGTCCTTTACATCAGTAATTTCACTGTCTTGCTTACTATTAATAGGGCTAACTGGAAGGAATCATCTTTATTAATCTTCTATCTGCCTTGATGTAGGTCTCCTTGATCGTGATAGTTCCTGGGATCTCCTTGAAACAGCTCTTCTTGCGTGTTTTTGTGCCATACATAATCATGGATTTGACATGCTATTTTCATTCTCAGCATTCGTACAGCATACACCTTACCCTCCAGTTGGATTCAGTGTGCTTAAAGCTGGTTTAAACAAGTCAGTTTTATTGTCAGTTTATTGCTCTTCAGCTAATGGAGGTAGCAGCAATGGAAATTCTCATGGTATGTTAATTTTGGAAATGCTTCTTTTATGATGTGTTATCTGTAGACTTTCCTTCCATACTTGGGTAATGCTTGTAGTTTGAGGGAGGGGGGAGGAGGTAATGATCTATTTTGTAATTGTTTTGCTATATAAATAATGAATAACTGAAGAGGATTTTTTATATACACAATATACAAAATATGCATACATATATATCTATTCATACATATAAATCTGTACACATGTGTATACATATATATTTATATCTGTATGATGCCATTTTAGCTGCATGTCTTAATTTCTGTATTCATTTAAACTTTTGCTGTAATGTTCTTTTTGTTGGGTTTTTGCAGAGAGAAGAATAGCATCATACCTGAGTGCAGTAGGGCAGAAATTTCTTGCAGTATATCGATCATGGGGAACCTATATTGCTTTTCTGACGATACTTGTTGCAGTTTACCTGGTCAGACCCAATTATATATCGTTTGGGTATGTTTTCCTTTTACTTTTCTGGATCATTGGAAGGCAACTTGTTGAGCAGACAAAAAGACGCCTATGGTTTCCCTTGAAGGCATATGCAATTCTGGTATTTATCTTCCTGTATAGCCTTGGCATTTTTCCTAGCTTTCAAATATGGTTGTCTCATATTATTCATCTCTATCCAAACTTGGGTTATAAACCTGAAGCTTCTATGTTGGATAACATCTGGGAATCTCTGGCAATTTTGATCGTTATGCAACTTTATAGCTATGAAAGGAGACAGAGCAAGTATAATGAACCATGTGATGCTAATGTGCTGGAGTCAGGGATCCTTGGTTTTGTGAGAAGGTTTCTGATATGGCACAGCAATAAGCTTCTGTTTGCTGCTTTATTTTATGCATCTATATCTCCAATAAGTGCATTTGGTTTCCTGTACCTTCTTGGCCTGATAATTTGCTCAACTTTCCCCAAAACTTCAAGGGTCCCTTCAAAGTCTTTTTTAGTTTATACAGGATTTGTGGTGATGGTGGAATATCTTTTCCAGATGTGGGGTCAGCAGGCCAAGATGTTTCCAGGCCAAAAGCATTCTTCTTTGTCTCGTTTCTTGGGTCTCCAAGTATTTGAACCTGGGTTTTGGGGAATAGAATCAAGCTTGAGGGGAAATGTTCTAGTGATTGCTGCATGTACTCTCCAATACAATGTCTTCCGTTGGCTGGATAGGATGCCAAACACTAATGTATTGATAGGTGAATGGGAGGAGCCATGTCCACTATTTGTCACAGCTGAAGATGATACAGTTTCTATGTCCACTTATGATGAAGAGAACAGAGTAGTGTCACATTCCACGCTTGCTGATAAGCTGAAGACGATAGCAAGCTATACTTGGCAATCATTGACCACTGGCCATTCTCAGCAATCGTTTTTGGGAAGAGAATCCGAGAATTCGAGGTACAAAAGATATTCATCTGGGTACTTCTGGGAAAGTGTCAAGGAGAGTCAAAAGTGGAATAAAAGGAGGATTCTCGCCTTAAGAAATGAGAGATTTGACATGCAAATAACGACCTTGAAAGTTTACTTGATGTTCTGGATTGAAAACATGTTCAATCTCTTTGGTCTAGAAATTAACATGATTGTCTTGCTTCTTGCTAGTTTTGCCCTCTTGAATGTCATTTCACTGCTCTATATTGGTCTGCTTGCTGCTTTTGTTCTTTTAGATCGGCGTATTATTCGTAGGCTATGGTCCATTTTGGTTTTCCTGTTCGCTTGTGTCCTGAGTCTTGAATACTTTTCCATCTGGAAGAATCAGTTCTCTCTGAACCAGCAATCCCCACAAGAGACTACTGTTAATTGTCATGACTGCTGGAAAACCTCAAAGCTACACTTTCAGTATTGTCAAAGCTGTTGGTTGGGTAAGTTCTTATTCTTTTATAATACCATTTTGTTTGAGACAAGTTTGTTGATAGATGTTCAAAATTTATATGGTGTCAAGAGTTCAAGATAAAAGAAAGGAAGGGGGGGAGGGGGGGGGGGGAGGGTGTACAGCATCAGATGCAACTGGATGTACCAAGAATCATCAATAAATAAACAGGCTCGAACTTCGATTATCAGTTTTAGCATATAGTCACTCTGTTGCGTAAACATCTATCCTATTACTATATAGTATAGATACACATATCAAGTACGGAGGAGAGAAATTGTGAAAGTGATTCTTAAGTGCTTCACTCTTTTTTAGGGTAAGAGAGAGATAGAGAGTGTAAGGTAGGTTCAATATGTTATGGTAAGGAGAAGTTAAGTGAGGAATTAAAGTTTTGGCAAAAAATATATACAGCATAAGTGGCTAGATCTTTATGGAATGGATGAAAACAGTTTAACATTGTGGATCGAGGGAGTATATATATTTATAGATGGCAAAAGTTCTGTGTTTCAACTTCTTTTTGGATAATAAGAACCATGGCTCTAAATCTCGGGCTTAGTTGCTATCGCGGAACAACTTTCGTGGGCAATGCAGATAGTTTGCGGCTTATGTAGCCAAATATCTCGGTCGCGGTAAGCTCAAAAACCTTTTACAATGCGGTGATGTAGCCGAGATTTACCATAATAAGAACTGAGGTTAATGGAGGATAATTAAGCTCTTATTATTTACATTATTAGCCATGTAATTTTATGTTAATTAAAATCTAAACAAGATTTTTATCATAAGGACTTGTACAAAAGCAACAATGTGGAGCCTTGATCCAACAAATTGGGTTGGCTTGGCTGAGTCAATATGTCGTCTCCAGTGGTCGTTTACATGGCTCCTTTGCATCCATTCTCTTCTATCAAGTGCTACATGCTCTTGCAATATAATCCCGACTGATAATATAATTATGTTTGATAGTTATATGTTCTTAACATATATTAGTATTGTTAAACAGTCCTAACATAAGCATTGGCAACTACATATTACAAGTACATAGAATTTTCTTATTATAAAAGTATCCTAATCAGTTTTGCTGCAACCGTGCATATCACAAGTACCATGTATATGTCATTTATCAATGAAGCCATCTTCTATAAAGCCAACACATACCTTAGGTGCCCATCACATGTGATGCACTTCATGGGGATCCATCAATGTCACACCTAGGCCTGTGGTCCACCAGACTCCAAATCGATGTCCACATAGTGTCTCTTGCGTCATGCTATTACCCCCGTTGTCCAAACTCCAAACTACAACCGACACCATGCTCCATGACTAAATGCTAAGAGGTCTCTAAGGCTTGGTCTTCGGTGCCCTAAAACACTAGTGGCTCCATACTTAGTGTCAGAACAACACATGTCCTTTCGCGCACTTCGCCCTTATTCTTGCGCACCTTTTTAAATTTCCATTAAGTCGCCAATTCCAAAAGTATTTCACGCATACTTGTGGAGTATCTTAATATATGATCTCCTTAAAAGAAACGTACTTCTTGATATAGTACCATCAAGTCCCACTAAAAGCAGTCTGTGAACCATCACTAGAGCATATGTAGTTACTTCTCAAGGATATGGGGTGGGGGTGAATCAAGAGCTTTGTGCCGTGTTTACCATGGCAAGATAATTGCAATAGAGTATTAGAGAATTTGCGAAATTGTTAAGTTTGTTTGGGGTTACTTTAAGTAAAGGTTTTCTTAATAGGTGTTGATTTGATGTCCCTGTTCCTCAGATATGTGATGTCAGGAAATAATATCAACTAGAGTTCCTTCATTCTTCTTTACAATGCATTCTCTTATCAAAATAATATTTTTTTTGGAGTTTCTTTATTCTTGGAATCTAACATTTGCTAAACTTTTATATTGATCAATAATTCTTTAATAATATTGTAAATCTACTATTTCTATATTAATCATATGTTGTATATCTATGATCTGTGACAGTTGGAAAAAGATTTTGTACAGAATTTCTCTCTACCTCCCCCCTCCCCCACCCCCACGGCCCACCTCTAGTGGAAAAATTTGCTTCTTGATGATTACAATACTATAGTAGGCTTTGATTTGTTATAGAGTGTGATTCTAAGTTTTTTTTCTATGCTAAAATTGAAGCAGAAGTTAGAAAATTTAAAACTAATACTTTACAATGTTTTGCAGGACTTGTTGTGGATGATCCTCGAATGCTTATGAGCTACTTTATAGTCTTCATGGTTGCTTGTTTCAAGTTACGTGCTGACAGATCACCCAATTTATCTGGGTCCTTTACTTATCATCAGATGATGTCTCAACGTAAGAACATATTTGTTTGGAAGGACCTGTCATTTGAAACGAAAAGTATGTGGACTATATTTGACTATCTAAGACTTTACTGTTATTGTCACCTCCTGGATCTTGTGCTCACTTTGGTTTTAATCACTGGAACTTTGGAGTATGACATTCTGCACCTCGGGTATCTTGGTTTTGCTTTGGTTTTCTTCCGGATGAGATTGGAAATTCTACGGAAAAGGAACAAGATCTTCAAGTTCCTGCGGATATACAATTTTGTCCTCATTGTTCTGTCTCTTGCTTATCAGTCTCCTTTTGTTGGTGTCTTCAATGAAGGAAAGTGTGGAACTGTAGGTTACATATATGAGGTCATAGGATTTTATAAATATGATTACGGGTTTCGTATTACTTCAAGATCTGCGTTGGTTGAGATCATCATCTTCATGCTAGTCTCACTGCAGTCATATATGTTCTCATCTCCCGAATTTGAACATGTATCACGATACCTTGAGGCAGAGCAAATTGGGGCAATTGTACGCGAGCAAGAGAAAAAGGCTGCATGGAAGACTGCACAACTACAGCATATCCGCGAGACTGAAGAGAAGAAAAGACAACGTAATATGCAAGTGGAGAAAATGAAGTCGGAGATGCTTGATCTTCAAGTCCAGCTTCACAGTCTGAACTCTCCTGGCAATCGTGGTCAAGTTACTCCGGGGAGTGGAGGTTTAAGGAGGAGAAGAAGTGCCTCTGTAATTGTAGATAAAGATGTTACTGCTGCTGATAAGGAGGAGCTTCTGTTCCCCTCTTTTAATCTGGATAGAGATTTTAGGGCTGCTCATAAGGAAGAGGTATCATTGAGAGAAGGGCAGAGAACATCTAGCGACTTCATACTGCCTTCAGAATTGTTTGGGTCCCCAATTAGCAAAAAATCTGAAAGTCCAATTGCAGAACAATCAACAAGACAAGATTCAAAAGAATTTACTTTTGGTGAAATTACTGAAATCGAAGATAGTGCTTACCATTCAGTAGTTGAAGGTAAAAAGGAAAGTGCTAAAGGCCAATCAAAGGATCACCCACTAAAATCTGCAGTGCAGCTGATAGGTGATGGTGTTTCTCAAGTACAATCTCTTGGAAATCAAGCCGTTACCAATCTTGCTAGTCTCTTGAATGTGGCCCATGAGGATGGGGATTCAAATAGCCATTCTTCTGAAGAAGATGGAGTATGTGGAGAGATGGAGAGCCAAAATGCGGACAATGTTCATATAGCCCGTACATGTTCTCTGCTGTCTGATAAGAGTAGAACTATCTCGGAGTCTGTAAGGCTGCAGCTTCTTAGGATCTTCCGTCACATATGGTCCAAGATGCGATCCAACAATGATATTGTTTGTTATTGCTGCTTTATTCTTGTCTTTCTTTGGAACTTCAGTCTGTTATCTATGGTATACCTTGCAGCTCTGTTTTTGTATGCTCTGTGTGTTAATGCTGGCCCAAGCTATACCTTCTGGGTTGTCATGCTAATCTATACAGAGTTTTACATCTTAATCGAATACTTGTACCAAATCATCATTCAGCACTGTGGGTTGATCAACTTGACATTGCTTCAAGAGTTGGGTTTTCCTTATCATAAAATTAATTCATCATTTGTGATAAGCTCATTGCCTGTCTTTTTGGTCTACCTATTTACTCTCTTACAAAGCTCCATAACTGCACAAGACGGTGATTGGACTGCATTATCGGAATTTGATGATTTTAAGAGAAAATTGCAAGACAAGAAACATGTAAGCCCATGTTTTAGCTGGAGTGAGAAGCTAATGAAACTTCTCCAACCAGTGAAAGATTTAGTGGAGATGATAGCTAGAAGCTGCTTGAAATACTGGAAATCTCTAACCCATGGAGCAGAATCTCCTCCATATTTTGTTCAGCTGTCCATGGATGTTGGAGCGTGGCCAGAAGATGGTATTCAACCTGAGAAGATTGAATCAGGAATGAATCAGTTGCTTAAGATAGTCCATAGTGAACGTTGCAAAGAGGAAAACCCTAATGTTTGCCCCTCAGCTAGCAGAGTTAACATTCAGAGCATTGAGAGAAGTCAAGAAGACCCCAATTTGGCTTTGGCTGTGTTTGAAGTTGTACGTGCCTCTCCATTGCCGGAATGCGTGCCAATGGTTTGGTCAAAGTCACTTACACCAGCTGCTGATGTTGCAAAGGAGATTCTTATTGCAAAACGTTCTGGATTTATTGAAGAGGTCGGATTTCCGTATCCTGTACTTTCAGTAATTGGTGGTGGAAAAAGAGAAGTTGATCTATATGCTTATGTATTTGGAGCTGATCTAGCAGTTTTCTTTTTGGTGGCTATTTTCTACCAATCGGTCATTAAAAACAAAAGTGAATTTCTAGGCGTTTATCAACTTGAAGATCAGTTCCCTAAGGAGTTTGTGTTTATTTTAATGGTAAGCCTCCCTGCTACAGTATCTGATTATCGTTGCCCTTTTTTTTTGTGTGTCTCTGTTCTATGAAAGAAGATTATCTTTTTCCCGATAAAGTAGAGAAATACCTGTTCTGCAGTGCCCCATGTAATATTGGGCTCCCTACTCAGCGCACCACATGTTAGCCTATTGATGATTTTTAGACTGTTTACTTTGGGACCACTGTAGAAATACGAATAACAGTATGGATAATGATATAAACAGTAATACCAGCAATATAAATCATGTTTATAATTGTCATCATTATGTTTATCTTGTCTTTGTCTTTGCACGGAAAAATTACTTCTATTACTGTTATTCCCTTGGTATCTGCATTTGGTTAAATATTAAAGCTTGTGTTACATGTCATCATATCAACTTTGCTGATTGCTTCTTTGCAGATTATCTTTTTCTTGATAGTGGTTGATCGAGTTATCTACCTATGTTCGTTTGCAACGGGAAAAGTTCTATTCTACCTTTTCAACCTTGTACTCTTTACATATTCAGTTACAGAGTATGCTTGGAACATGCAACCATCCCAACAGTATGCTGGAATATTAGCACTACGTGCTATCTTTCTGACAAAAGCAGTGTCCCTAGCACTTCAGGCTATACAGATCCGCTATGGAATGCCACATAAAAGTACCCTGTATCGTCAATTTTTGACCAGCAAGGTTTCAAGGATTAACTACCTTGGTTATCGACTCTATCGTGCTCTTCCTTTCCTTTACGAATTACGTTGTGTACTTGACTGGTCGTGTACAACAACATCATTGACGATGTATGACTGGCTGAAGGTAAAGTTACTTGCCATACAAACATTATCTTCCCCCATTATCACCATAGGTGCTGTGTGCATTTGTATCTTTGCTCTTGTTTTTTCATATTTTAGTTCTACCATGAACACTGATCTTGTCTTGATATGTCTGAATTTCTAAACTCTCTTTGTCCTTCTCCCTCTCTCAGAGTTAATGCTTAGATATGATATTATATAATGCATCACAGATGACTGCGATTGACCTCACTTAGGCTTGTAAGTGGATGAAACTCTCCTCCTCACTTTTGGGCAGCCTAGGCCCATTTTCACATTCTTTCATAATTTAGGAAAATTGTTAAATAAAAGAACAAGGTTCAAAGTTCACAAACTCTAGTTCCACTCAGGAAGGTCAGTTGTCCACAGAGGATTCTAAAAATGGAGAAAAAATATTATAAAAATCACAAAAGATTCTATCGGTGGATGTAAGATTCTCTAATAGTAGGAGAAGATATAACTAAGGCCCAATTCATAAATAACTCATATATTTATGGCAACACTTAAGCTAGAACCTAGCATGAGATGGTTTCACTGAGTAATAATTTTGAGGTAGGTGGTTTCTTAAAAAACAGATTGAGGTAATTATCTGAAAATTCCATATTTTGTAAATAAATTTTTTGTCATTTTTTCTTTGGGTACTTCAAAGAAATTTGAGGACGGATGAGATTTTAATATTCATCAAGCAATATTGTTTCTACTGTATGTTAGTTTTAGGAATTTCATTTGCTGTCTTTATACTCCCATCTCATAAGTAACCAATAAGTGTAAACTCAATGTCAGTGGTGTTGGACTGTGCAAAAGAACATTTGATTAGGTCTATTATTTAAGTGTCTATGTAGCTTTCTCGAGACCTTATTTTGCTTGCTAATTAAGCTTGCTTACTTGTATCTTTTGGATATGATTGTGTTTTGGTCAGTCCATACACTGTTCATTTTTATAAAACTAATTTATGAATGTTTAAGATGTTTTCACCGTCTTTTATTTATATTATTATTTTCTTTTGTTTAGTTGTTTTGCATTGACCATAATTATGTAATAATAACCTTATTTTATGTTCACTTCCTTTGTTCTGTGATATTTGTCAATATAAGGGAAACCTATTCGACCTCTAACAATGATGTCATATATCTTGAACAGTTGGAGGACATAAATGCAAGCTTGTATCTTGTCAAGTGTGATGCCATTTTGAATAGAGCAAATCATAAACAAGGAGAGAAACAGTCAAAAATGACCAAGTTCTGCAGTGGCATCTGTCTATTCTTCATTTTGATGTGTGTTATTTGGGCTCCTATGCTGGTAAGAAACTTGTTAATGTACATGCTTTCAAATAATTTGCAGTTTCTGTATGTACTCGGAATCTATTTGGACTATTTACCAGACAGGTCTCTAATTCCTTTTTTTTTCCCCCTTTGTAAGCTGATAGAGTGATAGATAACAGAACTTAGAGTTTACTATTCCTCTTTGCTAGAATTGTTTGCTCCTCTCCTGCACCAACGCCTCTTCTACTCAGAAGTGAAGTTGGCTTCCTCTAGAAATTACAAATCCTATGGGGGCTTTTATTTTTTCAGTTACAATTATGGAGATTACATCTAGTATTGTCAAAGAACAAAAAAAATTTATCATTATTAAGCCTCTTTTCTTTTCCTTGATCAACTGTAATGGTAAAAAGGAAAAGTCAGTTGAGTCTTGGGAGGCGGAGAACCTAATATCACGTAGAAACAGATGCTTTTTGATGCTTCTTCCTTATCAGGGGGAAGCCACTAGATTGGCAACTGGTTTCTCACAAGTTATATTAGAGTCTAGATCTTTTCCAAGTAATTTTGATGAAAAGTTGTAAAGGTTCGACCATCTACAGTTTTCTTGTATCTCATTCATTAAGACGTTAAAATAGTCCTCGCATCTTAATACTACCTTTTATTGAGTTTTCTGTGAAAGTCAGAAGTCTGTAATTCCAGAGAGTCTGGGCAAGTTCTTCTGGCTAAAATCAGAAGAATCAATTCCGAGGACAGATTGCAGACTGAGATCAATGATTAACTAGACTGTCTTGCCTGATTATTGTGTTTACACAATGGGAAGAAAACAGTTGAATTTGGCTGTGAGGGCAGTTCTGCCCTTGTGTAGCAGAATTGCGTAAAGCCAAAACATTTAATCCTGTTGATGAATTAGGCCAATGACAGACATGATCTTAACCCATTAGGAGTACCTTCACGAATGGTCGAAACAATAAGATCCCCTTTTTTGCCTCCAAGCTCAGGAATTTTGTGTATAAACCAGTGATACCGGGAACGCGGGACGGAGCCACGTTTTCCGATCTGGATCGTTCGTTCCCGATCACGGAACAAACGCGACCCAGATCGCTCGGAGTCGCGCATCAGATCGGTGATGACAGCGTTCCGATTTTTGATGCCCACGCCGATACAATCTGCCGGAGAGATGAATTTCGTTGGTGTAAAGGTCGCCGGCTAATCCTCCGGCCACTATAGATAGAAGAGAGAAGTAGCAAAGAGAGAAGAATATGGAAGACAAAGAGAGAGTAGTTACTTTTTCTTTTAGAAAGAAATAAATTTCAGCATGTGATATTGTACAGCACTACAGCTGTATACAACTTTTTTTATAAAAAGAATGTAGTACAGTACAGCTGTATGTATACACCTCTTTGTTTCTCTTAAATTCTCATTGCTGGAAGATTTTATCATCACTCAAAAGTCACGTGGACTTATTTTGTATTGAGGTTTTTCAAAATTTTTAATTCTTTCTACTTTTTTTTTTGGCAGTGTATTCTATCTACTTATTAGATCTTTTTTAGTTTGTAGATTTAAATTATTTATATTATCATTTTTTAATTATATTTTGATAGAATTACTAAGAGTTCTAATATTTTAAATTTATTGAAAAAAAATCAGTAAAAAAATGACCCAACGTTCCCGATTCACCCAAGGTAGCGTTTCCCGTACCCGTTTCCGTACCACGTTTCGCATCGACTCTCGTTCCTTGTATCATTGGTATAAACACAAGTAGTCTTTAACACAGGGTGTTTCCAGATATATTACGCAAAAGATTTATCTTGCTGAATTATTGTGTTTTTCTCTGAGATGGCCCATTTTTGTATCATAAATCTTTTGCGGTAATAGGTATGCGACCGTTTACTTTTGGAGCATCTCCAACCATTGTATGTTGTGCATGTTTAAAGAACATAGCTCCTAATATTATGTGCCTTTTGTTGTGGATGGATAATAGTGTTTCCCTGAACATGATTCTGGCAAATGTAACTTCTTTTAGGTTGGATTGTGTTTCTAATCTTTCCCAGAAAAATGTTGGGATTTTAAAGCCATGAGAGGCCAAAGATGATTTGAATGAAAGGAGCTGAATATGATATTAAGATGATGGGTCTGCATAAGTATATATAACACTTGGTAGAAGTGAATAGTATTTATTGAAGACCACATCAGATACATTCTTGGTTCATGCAACCGACCCCATCTTCTGATAGAAGTCGTGGTTCCTTGATCTATTACAAATTTGTGTTTTAGCTAGTTCTTAAAATGATTGAAAGTTGAAACCCTCTTGTTCATCTGTCTTTTGTATTCTGAGTTGGGATTAAACAAAATTCTGATTGAAATTCTTATTTCTGGTTGACAAACATTGAGAAGGACCATATCACCCTCTTTTGGTTAATAGGAAAGACTAAAATTCCCCTTTTAAGATATGACCCGAAGAAAACAAAAAAAAACCCTCCACTGTATCATACATTTGAGATGTACTTTAATCCAATTGGTTTGATCAACTACATGTTTATGCATAAAACAATTAATGAAGCAACATTTTCCCATATTATAGACCTCATCATTTTCTTTAACATAAATAATGAAGTGACAAAAAGTATATTTTGAAAATGTTATTCAAGTGTAACTAAATTGATATTAAAGACAGTGGATCTTTTCATATGGTTATCTTGTAAAATTTGGTTTATTTATCAATATAGAATGTAAAAAGATATTCTTTAAATTGAAAGGTAGATTTGTCCTTTCTATACATATTTAACGATAATAAATCCTTGTGTTAAAGGAATATTTGTTTGTAAAATTACAAATTGTTGAAATACTTGAATTATATGTGACTCATCGTCTCTTCCAGCAGACATTAAGAGCTTTACTATGTATTTGAAAATAGTTCACCTAAACGGCTAAACGTGAGGCCGTTCTAGTCTAATGTGAACTTATCAGAAGTTTGATCTTATTAGCCTTGAACTTAACCTATGTGTCAGCCCTAGCCCCTAAGCTTAACCTATCTATAACTATTAGAACTTTTTGTTGCTGTGTGTTTAACTTGTGTATCCCTTATCAGCCTTGAATAACCAATCTGAATTTATATCAATGCCCTTGAACATAACTAGCCTAAACTTATCAGCGTTAAATTAGTTATTAGAACTAATCTAGACTTCTACATCTTGGGAAAAAGTGAGGCGAAAAGAGCAACAACAACAACAGAAGTTTCAGAGCATTAACCCATTAAAACAGGGTCAGCTGCATAAGTCAAGATTATTTCTTCGGTGGTCGTCCAAATGGTTCTACTGCCTCCATTCTCTTCCATTAAGCGTTACAATCTCCTGCAAACCTAATTTCTTCCTGTGTTTTTTTGATGCACCATTTGCCCTTTGGGTGAGTAGATTAACAAAATCAAACGTTGCTTCTGAAAAAATGGTGGTAGTAGTTTCTAACTCCCTTTATTCAAGTCATTTTCACTTTGTTTTTTAAATCTCTAGTATCCTAACCTTTCACTACCCTAATTTATGCATCTGCTAGATGACGTCTCACATGCCCAAACCACCAAAATCCGTTCTCTTATCCTCAGTATTGGCAACTCCAACCTTCATTCGAATATCTTCATTCCGAAGTCTATCTCTTAATGTGTTCCCGCGCATCTATCTCAACATGCGCATCTCTGCTATCCCATCTTCCTCATATGACCTTCACTAAATACCCAACACTTAAGACATATGACACAACCGGTCTGATAGTTGTCCTATAGAACATTTCTTTCAACCTTGAAGATACACTACAGTCGCATAAAATCCCGATTCCCTTCTCCATTTCAGCCACCCTGATTGGATTTTATTAGTAACTTCTTGGTCAATATCCCAATGCGTCTTTAAGATAGGCCCAAGGTATTTAAAACACTCACTAGTGGACAACTCTTTTCATCCAATGTTAACCCCATCGTCAACCCTCTCATTGCTAAGATTGCGCTCCATGTACTCTGTTTTGCTCTGGCTTAGCCTAAACCCTCGAGTTTCCTATTTTTGCTTCCATCTCTCTAATTTAGCATTAACCCCATCCCTACTTATCCTTTGGGTTTTGTGGCTACATGATTGGATTATCCAAGATAGATGTAGTGGTGTGAATACATGTTAGATATACTAATTTGCCTTTTCCTTTGATGCTTCAATGCCACTATGGTCTTTTGATTGCCTTTCCATAATATATATTTTCTTGAGTGCTGATTTTTTATAGTGGCACTCCTACAAACTTGTTTTTTATGAGAAGAAATGGGAGTGTCGTTATAAACATAAAATGTGTACAAAATTTGCCTTTAATGTTATTCCTCATCAGCTTCTGATAGAGGACACCTTGTCTGCTAATATTACACTTGAATTTTGTTTATTATATACATAATTACCTCTTCTAACAATATACTTCCTCGTCCCATTTGTTAGCCCCATTAATATTTGTTTTTTTTTTGGCTGGGTGGAGTTGATGAAGACAAAAGTGGTGGGACCAATTATAATAATGTGAGAGTAAAGTGATGGTCCTTGTTCATTTTTAGCATGGGGTAATATTTCGGGACATCCCAAAAAGAACTTGGGGCAAACAAAAGGAGACGAAAGGAGTATATATGTAGTCAAATGCATAGAATGTTTGTGATCAAATTGAGACATTGAAACATCAATTTCTTTGCAGATGTACAGCAGTGGCAATCCTACGAACATCGCAAATCCCATCAAAGATGTCAGTGTTCAGGTTGATATTAAGTCAAATGGTGGTCGGCTAACCCTGTATCAAACAACCCTCTGTGAAAGGCTAAACTGGGAAAACGTTAAGGAGAAAGTTGACCTTGACCCTCAAGGTTTCTTGACTACATATGATAAGAGTGACATTCAAATAATATGTTGCCAAGCTGACGCTAGTACCCTTTGGCTTGTCCCAGAACTAGTTCAAACGAGATTCACTAAGTCTCTTGATGTAGGCATGAATATGAGTATAATTTTTTCTTGGGTATTTACCAGGGACAGACCTAAAGGGAAAGAGGTTGTGAAATATGACAGAAATATTGAAGACGAGCCCGATCTCCCAAAAAAGTCAGAAGTACAAGCTGTTTTCAATGGTTCTATGGATAGTTTCCGAGTGTATAATATCTTTCCAAGATACTTCCGGGTTACAGGTTCTGGTGATGTAAGGCCCTTTGAACCAGAGGTATGCTATGCTTAACTCTCTGGTTTCCATCATTTTTCTTAGCTATATATTTACTTTTTTATTATCGAACACAGCATTGTTGGTCAGGATGTGATGTGCTTATAATGTCCTTTTCAATTTAATAGAATAAATCCAGTACAAATCAATTTTAATAAGTGAAACCGGTGACTGCATGTAACAAAAAATACCAGTAAATCAGTAAAAATTAGTAATTGCATATGACCAAAAAAAAATAGCACTAAAGAATCAATAAAATTCAGTTAAATTAGTTCTAGTGGTATGTATATTGATTCTTATTAATTATTTATTTTATTATGCATGTTTATTTTTAGTTAATTCAAAAGTGTGCTCAATATGGTGTTACTGGATTCACTGAAGCTGCAGTGACCACATTGTGGAACGTGAGAGGCACTGGATCAAAATTACTCTCAGAACCTAGCTGAATTTGGAGTTTGGAATGTGATCTGGATCTCTCCAAATATGTACCTACTCATGGGCTAGTTAAAATTAGCCATTATGAGTAATATACAGGAAAAGATGGTAAAGTTGTGGGGGGTTGCTGAGTAAATTATAATGAAGAGGTTTAATTTGAATTCATTAAGCAAGGGAACAAATGTTTAGAGAACACCAACACAACTGAATATCATTGTGCTCGAGTAAAGGACTTGATCATAACATAGCTCTGAGCAAGAGCACTTGAGTGTTAGAGCCAGACAAAAACATATAAAACAACATTATTTTACCTGAGATGGAACAGTTTAGCAATTAGTTGAATAAACTCGTTATTAAGGGCAATGATTTATAATTTAATTCAAGTAGATCGTAATTCAGACACAAGAATGAAAAAGTAGCTATTTGATGAGAAAGCAAAAGATTTGATTATTGATGAATAAAAAGTATGTCGCACTAACCACTATCCGAGGTACATAGCATACCACTTAGCCTGCTGTTAATACAGAGTATAAAAAGCTAAGTAGCTATGTTCCTTTGCTCTCTCCATATAATGTTGCTTCATGGACCAGACAAGGACCAGATTGGGCGGAAGCTATAAAGTATAAACAGAACCTTTGGGGTTTTCTTTTTTCTTTTTCTTAATGTAAAACATATAATGATTGTATACGAATCTAGGAAGCACTGATTAAATCTATGAAATAAACTAAAACTAATGCTGTGATTGTTGTCACTTGTCACTTAAAGCAATCACACTAATTTAAGGGGACGTTTGGTTATGAAGGGGTAAAGGGAATGGAATCAAGAAAGGGGTAGGAGGGGAAAGGAAAGCCTTACCCTTTGATTAAAAAAGTTGTTTGGTTGGTTTTTTTTTTGAAATTTTTCTTCCCTCTCCCTTAGGGCTTGAGCCACCACAAGAACTTTTCCTCCTCCCCTCCCTCCTTCCTTCCATGCCATCTCTTTCCTCTCAGTTTGACCGTCACCGCCGCCGCCGGCCGACCATTCGCGTGTCTGTTTCTCTCTACTCCTCTTTTATTGACTGGGCTTCGGGTTTTGAGGTGGCGGGTTAGGGTTTTCAGCGTCTAGTGGGTGGTTTTCGGAGCAGGGACGGTGGTTTTCGGGGGAGGGAAGGTTGTTCGCTTGGGTGGTTTTCGGAGCAGATATAAAATAGAATGGCAAACTCCTCCTTGAATGAGATTATGGATTACTAGGAGTCGGAGTCGTAAAGTGCTCAAAAAAAGATCTCGAGATCCCTTAGGACCTCAAATCTTCAGTCCATATAAGAAAATATCCACTTTGGAACCACTTGGATGATAAGTATAAAATTGCTGCTAGCATAAACCAGCTCCAAACCTAGCTGTGGCGGTTATTTCTCCGTCTCCCATTTGCCTGAGTGAGATTGCACATTCTCAAATTATAGAAACAAGAGAAACAATCATATAAATATTAAAAAAAAAAAATTAATTTTTAAAATTGTATTTCTCATAAATATGTTTTTTGATTTCTTTTTTTCTATAGAACAATATATAGAGTGTTCTTTGACGGAGGAACTTTTTTATGAGAAACTATTGTTATTCAACTGAAAATAATGCTGTACTGCATCAAAACCTTGGAAAGGAAAGGAAAAAAAGGAAAGAGTTGATATAAGTTAAAATTACATGTCCACTTTTTCTTTTTACTTGCAACTATGGTTAACAACTTCCAGGAAAGTCATTATCCTTCCCTCCTGCTTTTGTCTTGTTACCAGATGACAGTTAAAAATTATACTTTTCACTAAAGTGAGAAGTACAGTTACATGCTATAGAAGTGGAAGTTTGCTATTCGTCCAGATTACCAAAATGGAAATGCTTCCTTTTGTAAGTGCCAAAATACAAGTTTGCAAATGGATTTTTTAGTATAGGATTACAAAAGTGACACTATTATATAATCAAAGGTTAAAAAATTGGAAATTTGAAAAATACATGTCGCCGCTGCAGAAATTCCTAATTATGTTGTCTAAATCATTGTGTTTCAGGTAAATGCAGTCAGTGCGGATCTTGTCATCAATCATCAAAATCCTGATTGGTGGTCATTCTATGATGTCAATCCACTAAATGTTACTGCATGTAAAGGTTTTACTGGACCAACAACAATCGTGGTGTCAGAAGAAACGCCACGTAAGTATGAATAAGACAGGCATACCGTAAAGTTGTGAAGACATGAGTTAAAATTTTCTGTCTTCTAATTCTTGAGTTTGTATTGTAGAGGGCCTTCTTGGAGATACTTTGAGCAAGTTCAGCATTTGGGGTCTCTACATTACATTTGTGCTTGCTGTTGGTCGGTTTATCAGGCTACAGTGCTCTGACCTGAGAATGAGAATTCCATATGAGAATCTTCCTTCCTGTGACAGGTATTTTGCTACCTCTGGTTTCCGTCATTTTACATGTGCCTGTTTCCGTTGCTTACTTATCCTACATTTAAATAGACAAGATTCACGGTGTATGCTTAGTTTAATTTGCACAGAATAGTGTTAGTAACAATAGTTTGAGAAGTTAGTGATTAAAGTAAGGTAAGACACATACAGGTGCCCGAGGTTTAATTGTCAACTATCACTCTGTCCAAGCTTTGGAATCAAAAGCTTTTAAATATTCCGTTTGCTTTCACTTTCTGAATAATTGGTGCGGACATCATCTGGTTCCAGCACATCGTAAAATGCCAAAACTGGACCCATAATCAGTATGCATGGTTCCACAATTGGTGCCTGTAAGTGGTCCCAGAACAGGTAAGCGGTACAATTGCACAGAGCCACAGACAGCTAAAAATCTAAACATGAGAAAAACAAAAGTTATAGTTACTTTCATGACCCCGCTCATGATAAATGTCTTCACAGTATAAATTTTTTTTCAGAAGATATAAAAATAAAATTAAGACCGTATGCTTTATATATGCATATTTTTAATGTTTGTAGTATAAATGTAAATGCATCAAATTCTCTACAAGATACTTGGTCTAGCTTCTAGATGAAGAAATTGTACTTGGAATCACAGATTCATATTATATAGGGAACACAAAGGTTCTACTTACACTACAGGGGAGACAGAATAAATTTGAGAGTATTACTTGCTTAAGTGATTGTTTTGAAGGGTGCTTTATACTCCGGGCCAGTTTCCAATTTTAGGACTAAAAACTTTGTCATCATTAATCATCCATAGTTATATCTGCTTTTTCCATCTTTCATTTCAATTCCGGAAAAATGTAATGTCAAACCCTCTTGCTCCAGGATGTGCTATGACATGGCTTGAAATTAGTTCCAAGCAGAAAGGATACTCGTGTAAATCAATAAGTCTTTAACTCTTAGGTCCGCACTTTTTCCCCTGTAAGTATGAGTGACATATCTGGAAAAGTGCTAAATTTGCTTTACGGAATTCCTTGGGAGATAGAACTCTTGTATTCATTTGCAATGATTTTTCACATGACGACCGATCATGTTTAATGTCTTCTGCTTCATTTCTTTGTTTCTATGATTCTATCATACCCTCAGTGGTTTGGCTAAGGGAAAAGGAACAAAGGAATCGAGAATTTTCATGTTGCCCGCTCTATTCAGAATCAATTCACATATACTTTTAGGTCTTGAAAAAGTTCTCATTTCCTATAATGTAATGGTTTATGGTTGGATTGTTCCATATGGCACTACATATATTAACTGATAGGGAGAGAATAGAATGACCAAGTAGTAAAGCGTTTATGTACAGAATATCAGAACTTTTATTATGAGTGGTTAGGAGAATATGACCACTAATTTCAGACATAGTAGTAATGTTAATTTGCATATGATACTGAAATCAAAAGTACCGTTCTGATGCAGGTTGATAGCTATTTGTGAGGACCTATATGCTGCAAGAGCAGAAGGTGAACTAGGAGTGGAGGAAGTTCTTTACTGGACAATAGTAAAAATTTATAGGTCGCCTCACATGCTGCTTGAGTACACCAAACCTGATTAGATGCAAGAAGGGAAAATTTGAAGAAAATTTGTTGATATGCTCTTCTTGGACAAAGAAATCAAATCTCTATGACGAGTAACCGTTCTCAGCAGGACGTTCTCCTAGCTGTAGAGCTGCTCTTGAAGACCATTATTTTGTGTCAGTGATATTTATACTGGTCTACTTTCTGAAGAAATTCTCATAGAGGATCCTAGACGTGTGCAATATTTTACTCAGAAATGGGGCTAGTGCCGCCTGCTCTTCTTGCGCCTGTTCCTGCCAATGAAGTCCCTTCTTGAATACTTGCTCTGATTGTTTGGGGGGAAATCAACGTGGACACAAGCTGTATACATAGTATCCTTAATAGATGTTCTGTAAATACTTGTTCCTAATGTTTGTAGAATCATTCAAAGCATAACTGTATATATAAAGGTATCAGAATTATGAACTTCTGGATGTTATTTAGATTGAGAATTCAACTTGTTATTTGTTCCATTTAAAATTAGTATGTTATTATTTTTTTGGGCCATTGAGAAGACAAAATGTTGAGCCAAATATCAAGAGGAACTTGTGTCTTGCCTAAACTAATATAACGATATGGCTGTTCAGTCTTCTCCCTTTGCCGAGCTGCTTGATGTAAGACATCAAATCAAGGAGAGGCAAATAGAACAGGACAAAATCAGGGAGTAGAGGCGTTCAACACCAAGGAGGTCTGTAAGAGCACATACATTATATAGGATATCCTCGTCTCATCAATAGACCTGGTTATTGGATAGGGTAGCCCAATGGCTAAAGGATTAGGATCAAATTTACAGGGCTTTTATTGGACAGGGCTTTATTGGACAGAGTCATTATTGGACAGGGCCATTATAGGGCCAACAAAGAAACCCAATAATTTTGAAAAATAAAATAGGTTTTGTAAAAACAATTACATATTCGGATTCGCATACATTTATATTCACTTTTGGCTCTCTTTGTTCTTCTTGCTCGTTTACCGACCCACCCATTATCGACCCGCTACCCATTTGGCCCGACCCGCTACCGACCCTGTATGAGGCGACCCTCTTATGACCCAACCCGCTTCCGACCCGCACTTACCCTGACCCGCCCCGTCCAATAACCAGGTCTACTCATCAATGGTGCCATGGTGGTGCCTTCAGCGTTGCAGAAATAAGAAACATGAAGCACAAGCGAGTTCATCCAAGAAAAAATCTTTGATATGCTGGCAGAGCAACAAAATATAAACATGGGAAAATGTCGGACGGACGTCTAAGACCTCACAAGAAATAACAAGCGTCCAAGCAACTCTTTCATGTCTTTTATTTCCTTCTTTAAACAACGGCTATCATTCGATGTACTTTTGGGTATCTTAGACTTGATGTATCAATGAAAAGGTTTTCCAAAAAAAGTTGGACTGCAGATATGAATTTATAGGAATGGAGCTAACTTCCTTTCAGAAGCCCTTAAGAAGTGGTGATCCACACCAACTTCCCTCGTGTTATATATAATCGTCATAGATTTTAGCTAGTTCATCCATTCATGAAGCATCGATTAGTGGCCTTTGCTACAAACAATTCGTAAGGTACTCTCACGGAAGACTTTTCTGCGCTCGAGAAACCATATTGAAGAACAATCTGAAAATTTAATCTGTTCTAAATTCACTAGAGGACCTGACTAGCTACTAATCTAGTACATGAGCTATCCCTTTGCAATATTTGGCAGAACTTATGATTTGCTTCTATCTAGATGGCTAATAATTAACCTCTGCAATGGATGCAAATTAAGCCAAGAGAACTCAAAGTTAAAACCGTTGGGACTGCAAGCTGCTCACTGAACTTGATCAGAAAATCTTTGATAAACTGATAAGTCATATAAGTCCTAAAGGTTAATCATCATACAACTTCCGGAATGCAAATCGGGAGCAAAGCTAATGCAACATCCAACAAGCATACACAGGAAACTCTAATAATTTGCTCTACAGATACGTATCAGAATTATACAAAATGAAGACACTCACAAGATAGAAAATGTTTCCGAAAGCAAGTCCTACCATTGCTAGGCGCTAGCTATCTAAGCTACTGTGGTTCTAAATTTCTTCTACGAAGAACAGGGAAAAAGGTGAAACGAAAGAGCATTAGAAATGTTGCCAACTTGGCTTACTAATTGCTGGTAATCTTCTTCTTCTTCCCATCAGAATCTTCCCTTTTGCTTGCAGATTTCTCTGCCCGTTTCTTTCTCGCATCTGCAGGGATAGTATCTTCCAGTATTTTCGGAACAGTAAAGTTGAAGTTTTCCAGCTTTAAATGTTTGTATTCTGGGTGCTTCTCAAGGAATTGGACAACTTCTCCATGACATCTCACTTTCTTTCCGGTTGGTGTTACATAATGTGCATCCAACTTTGAGTAATCTGATCTCACGATAAGTTCCCTCTTGAATCCTTCTGGAGTCTTTGGAAGATTAGGCTTGTCAATTACCCAAGTTCTTGTTGCATCACATTCAAGGTCCGCTGGGTCATCACAGGTTACATCCGGTTTTCTGTCGCAGGAATATGGCTCTTCCATAAATCTACTTCGCAGTTCCTCATACTCTTCCTTTGAATCGATTGACCTCCATTTCTGGCATTTGCCACACTGTACAGCATATAGGTCTATAGCTCCACGCCGTGGCTACGGGAAACAAAGAGATGAACAATTAATTTGGAGCAAGGCCATTCAACAATTTTGTGCAACAAAAAGCTCGGCAAAACCCGAGATTTCTAGAACAGGTAACTTATAAAGCAACCACCGTTTATTGCTGATTAGATGAATGATTTATTGCTGATTAGATGAATGAATCTTCTCTTTCAGCTTCTTATTCATCATAACATCTTGATGGACCATACATGAATCAAATTTATACATCAAACAAACAAAGAGGAAGTTTCCTGCCATTCCTACATCCTCTATTCATATCACTGGGCACACAGATGAGTGAGGCAAACTGCTGAACCAGAGTATACAACAGTCAAATAATTAGAAAGATACCAATGATTCCTCCAATCTTTATTCTGAGTTACTAGACATAAAGATCACTGAGGCGAATAGTATATCAATAAAAATTAAACACCCACTTAAGGAACTATGTACACAAGGTTCTGGCACAATGAGGGCAAATAGATATAGATCTAGCAAGTGTCCACTGGTGGTGAAGATTGTTTCCTGAAGACGACAAAGAGGTCCTTGAAACGCAGTAGCTTCTTCATTTATGTAACAATATATCTTGAACAATAGCAGTTTATAGTCCCTTAGCAAGCCAACTTCTTGCTATAGTCGCACATTTTAGGCCATCTAAAGAAATTAAGCACCTAAAAGAGGTTGTGGGGATTGGGGAATGGCAAAGTAGAGTTCAAAATCATAGGCTTGTATGTAATGGTACTGCAGGGCGGATATCAAAGGAGTGAGCAACCAAATGTTATTGTCATACATCGCATCAAAAAGAATTCTATGATATATGCTAGATGCAAAAGAAGCACTTGAACCCCATATGGTTAGACAGAAGACACCGGTTTACAAACAAGTCAACTAACCAAAATAAAGGTAGAGACAGAATCAAATTCTGGGTCACTGGTCAGAGTAGTATGGCTCTAAGCATAAAGGAACCAATTCAAAGTTGTCATTTCAGTGACCTACAGACACTGGCGGATGCAGCAGGGTCATTGGGGGTACTGCAGTACCCCCAAAGTGAGTTTTTTTTGTGAAATTTAAAACCTTAATAAGAACACTAGAGGAAGAGATGAAGCGTGGAACTGGGAAAGAGAAGAAAGAGTTTAGGTAGTATAGTTTCAGGAAAAAATGTCATCCAGGTCTGCTGCCTCCTCCAATTCATCTGGCCTCAAGTCTTGACAAGGGTTAGGTTAAACGTTAAATGATTTTCCTTGACTTTCTCATTCAACAGTAAAGGTATATATATACCAAGTACAAGGGAGGAAAAGCCTACAGCCCACAAAGCTATACAAAGTTATATAAAGCATGAATATAACGAGGCCCTAAATACAACAAAGCCCAAACTAGTTGAATGTTAATTGTTCATTGTTGAATTTAAATACTACTTTTTTTAGGGGACTTAAATACTTAAATTAGTTGAATATTGATTCACATCACTTGGTATTAAAAATTAGGTCTTTTTTTAATGTTTAGTTGATAAATTGATAATTTAACGCTAATAACAAATTAAGAGTAATGATGATGTATGAATGAAAAAATAAGTTAGTTTGAATTGATTGATTTGTATGATAAATTAATCATTGGTCATTGATTTGATTTCAAATGGACTATTTAGTAGATAATAATTAGTTTATTTTGTTTATTGAATATAGAAAATGACACATGAATCAAAAAAATGGAAGAGAAAACAACCCGATCTTCTACAATTTGTGTAATTTTATTTATTTATTTTCGTATTTTGAGATTTATGCCGTTAAATATTGAACAATGTTTTGGATTGTAATATTTATGATGTTAAATATCGAGAACAAGGTTTACTTAATTAATCATAGTACCCCCGATATGAAAATCCTGGATCCGCCACTGCCTACAGACAAAACATTGCAAGTAATGGACACTAAGTACGATAAGCTATCCATTGCAACACACAAGCATACACAGCGACTAAAGATCCTTAGTTTTGCAAGATCCTATGAGAGTTGTTTAACTTATGTACATCAACCCCACCAAAAGAAATTTAGTACATAGAAAACACAAACTAAAGCCTCCCGTAACCCTTACAGAGTTGTCTAACACTCTTAATAGCAAGGCAGCTGCTATAACTAGAGTCCTAGATGCTTGCTAGTTGAGGTCTTCATATGTTCTATAACGAGATTTGTAAGTGAATCATTCTATAGCACTGTATAGCTATAACATTGAAATTCAAAAGGGGAAAGAAACAAACAACCATACATACTGGCCACCCTATGCATATCCGAAAAGTGACGCTCTCTGCACTTATCATGCCATAAAATTCAGTAAAATAAAAGAAAAAGGTTTCACATATAATGTCTCAAAATATTTTCAAGTTCATATATACATATAAAGCTAATGGACGCGCCCCCAGAACGCTAGATAAGAAGAACATATAGTGTTAATTTTTTAATTCATATAATTTAATTCCGCCCCGCTAGGGAATTTAATCAATCAGGAAAGTGAAAACTATTAAATGTTTTGCATACGCAAGAGAAAAATATTAAATGCTTTTTCATTGGAATTATGTATTGTTCAATTATTTTATATAAATATGAGTAGTAAACACAAAAGTATAAATTTCATTCAGTTAATATTATGGCTTTAGATCATAGCAACATTGCAACAAACACACAATCCAACAACAAATTTCTATAGTACTCCAAAAGTTTGTTCTATATTTTAATTCCACAATTCCCATTGATTCCTAAAAACACAACCATCATTTATTTCCCTAAATAGTTTTTCTTGTTTAATAAACCAAAGGTTGAATTAGTCATATATTTAACGCTCTTTCACCCATTATACACCCTCTCTCCTAAAATCATTTTTTTCCCACAACATTAATTGTTTATCATTCATTTCCACTTTCCTTAATTCCCAAAAAAATGAAAATAAGCACCATATTATGAGGAATCTTAAATTGAGTAACAAAAGGACCTTCAAAATACATTTAAAAAGAACCCCCACAATGTTAAAGAAGATGAGGAACAAAAAAATCCTCTTTTGCACCCAATCGAATACCATAAGTTCAACACACTCAAAAAAGAAATCCCTAACATCAAAATGATATTCTTCTTCAATAACTATAATTTTTGGCCCGTCAAAGCTAAATTAAATGCATATACCACTGACCCAGAGAAAAATATAACACATATGGCAAAACATTAGATGCAAATTTTCAAGCATAAATCATATATTTCAGCCCAAATTATATAGTAGTACCGTTTTTCTGACAAAAAATAGAAAGTTCAATAAACAAAAAGTAAAGTAGGGATAAGAATACAATTACAAGAGGATCGAAAGGATCGTGGATGAGAAAAAGCGTTGCGAAAAATGAAGTGTGGATGAGGAGAGTAATTAACATGCATACCTTAGATTCGTCTTGGATTTTCTGTTTCTTGTTCATAATTCCAGATGATTTTCTCTCTCCTCCACAGTTTAACTCTCTCTAATGGCGAATGACAGTCCTGTGTGGACTTAAAAACGCACTTTAAACCATCATGCCGATTAATAGATTTAATACACTGACATTTCGAAGTCGGTGCCAAGTATAGGAACGATAAATTTGAACAAATTTTATCACCCGATTATCTCTATTATAGAAAAAGAAAAAAAAAAAGAAAAGGGAGATAACTAACTTCTTTATTTAAGCAAAAAAAAAGGGAAAAAAAAAAAGAGTACCACATTTAAAATGAACATCAGTTTTTTAAAAAAATAAAATATAAAGACAGTTCGTACGCATTGCGTACATATAAGACTAGTATAAGTAGACAGTGGTATCTCTATTATATAAGGGAAGGGGAGAAAGATGGTGTCTCCCTCTGAAAATACTAAATTACCCTTAATGATATAATGGAACAAAAAAAAAAATACAAAATAAACCAATTTAAGAATCATTTCTCATTTCAACTTGCCATTCTAAATAAGTTAAAAATGGTATATGCATCAAATATTTTAATATTTTTACCAAAAAAAATCAAATATTTCAATCAAAAAAATAAATAGACAAAATATCTTGACCTTTTTTATAAGAGAAGATGGTATACACTCACTACCTTTGATACTCTTTAATTCCGTCAAACCAACTCATTATATCTATTCTTTTTGTTCAAAATTCATTCACCAAAAATTAATATTAAAATTCACTCACAACCTTTGTTAGTTTTTTACATTAGCGAAATTAATATATCTAAATTCATCTAACTCTTAATCTTTTACATTTTAGTGTAATCATAACTATAGTGCGAGTTGAGTATATAATCGAATAACATGTTTTGAAATTAACGCACGCATCGCGTGCATATAAATTATTATAAAATTTTTTTTTTTTCTAATTATATGTATAATCCGATTTTTGTTTATATTGATTCGGGTAATAAAATTTTGTTAGATAAATATGCTTGCACAAGTGTTTGGGGTGTTTGGGGAAGGGGGAGAAGGGAGGAATTGGGGATCCTATTTTGCAAGGGGCAATAATCGAACCTTATCATAAGACCAACCTTGATTCTGGAATAGAATTATATTTGGGTTGTTGTTATTTATCGCCGGTATTTTACTAAAATCATCATTTTTCTTATACGTATTATGTATTTTTTTTACTTATTCTATCTCAAAAATATAATAATGGGAACACTTTTTGGCATGGAACGATCCAAATTTTCCGGTTCCACCATAGACTACCGAAAAATATTACATGTATAGTTATAAAATGAAAATTATGATTGCCAAAAAGATAAAAATGACATTATGAGAACTTTATTTCAATAGATACCTTCGTCTATGAAAATAATTAATTATAGAATATTGAAGGTTAATCTAGAAAAATCTAGATGTCTAATGTATCTTAAAGATAGTTTAGAAATATCTTGTAAAATATCTAATAATATGTGATTTAGAAAAATCTAGACATGAGAGATTAGAAATATCTATTAGATGAGTATAGAAAATTCTAGAGTTAAGTATGCAACCATTATAAATATGTACCAAGTGATTGTGTTTAATGATGTAGAAACATAAGTGTTCTAGCAAGGTTATGGGTAGCTAAGAGCACCCACGTGTAGTGAGAAACATGAGTTCTCACAAGATCAAGTAAGAGTGAGAGGTGAGCTAATCAAGAGAGCTCCCACAAAATATTTTACGTGGTAGAAACAAGGGTTCTACCAAAGAGATAAGTGAGAGATATGGGATCTCACAAATAAAGTTGTACAATTCTTATGAATGTAATCAATAAAATGCAATTTTGTTATATTATGAAGAGTCCATCAAAACTTCCGCGTGCGCCCCCAAATTTCTATCATAGAAAGCATTTTGGGTGTAACATATTACACAATAATTATTGAGTAACAAAACTTCACATATGCGAAATCATAAGCACTAAATATATATAAGCGCCGCCCGAGAAAAAAAAGCAGCTTGATCAACTCAAAAAACGATTCTCGACAAAAATAAAACCTAAAACTCACTCAAAGCTCGATCAACAATGGCAGAAATTGGAGAAACTAGTTGTTTGAACTTGGAAACTCATCGAAATAATACAATTCGTCTTCAAACGATTTGATGAACGCATCAACATACTTATGAAACTCCTTAAATCGAAAAATTGTACCATTCAATGAAGAACACGATGAAACGAGCAATTACACTGGAAAGCAAGAATTAAAGTATCATAAGGTTAGATATCAGATGAACTGACTATCACACAAAATTTTTTATGTGCACATTGTTGCATTAAAAAAGTTCAACGATTTATAATGACATATGTTGCACTTGTAATGACATAGGATTAACAAAAGAATGTACATTTACTGTCGTAAAACATTCTTAGAAATGTAAGTTATAATGACACAAAATAAACCTAATGACACAAATTGGATTACTAATGACATATATAACCTAAAAAAATGACATTGAATGCAGTTATAATGACACACAAAAAACCAATAATAACATCATCAATACTGACATATAAGTAACTAATAATGACATATAGTGCATTAATAATGATATAAATATAACTCTCAATGACATTAAACTCAGCAAAAGTGATACGAGAAAATAATGAATTTAATGACATATATTAATGTACTTTATGTCATTATTAAACTAATTCATGTCATTGTTAATCTTATTTTTTGTCATTATAAAATGTATGTCATTATTACCGCATTATATGTCATTATAATACCTTTACATATCATATGCCTAAGTTTCATGTCATTATATATTCAATACTGGCAGTAAGTCAATGAGAATATACAATCTCTAATAATGACACAAATTGTATAAATAATGACATTTATAAACATAGCAAAATGATACGAACAAATAATAGTTCAAATATCATTACAAATTCAAGAGATTTAATGACATATATTAATGATATAAAAATAACTCATAATGACATTAAATTGAGCAAAAGTGATACGAGGAAATAATGACTTATATTGATGGACTTAACGTCATTATGAATGTTTTTATGTCATGAATAGTATGTTGCGTGTCATTGTTAATCTCATTTTCTGTCGTATTAAAACGTCTGTCATTATTATTGCATTCTATGTCATTATAGTTACATTTTCATATCATTATGTGTAAGTTTCGTATCATTATATATTAAATATTGATAGTATCACTACTACAAAAAGGGGCAAAGAGAACTGTCGAAATAGGCTTTATAGAACGCCTCAAGACCGATATCTAGCTAAGCGCTTTATAAAGATTATAGAACGAGTAGAAGATGTGTTCTATATGTCCGGTTATAGAGAACGTTGTCTTACTTGTTACTTCTATAGGAATACTACAAGAGGGGGGTGAATTGTATGTGTGGGAAATGATCGTAACTTTTTGCGGAATTATAAAACAATGAAAGGAACAAGAGAAAGACATAAGAGATTTTACGAGGAAAAACTTCTTGGGCCCAACAAGAAGAAACAACCTCAACTACTAGGGGTTTTAGACTCAACTCTTTCACTATAATAGGCCAAAACACCTTTGTTACAAACCTATTATCTCTCGGGCCACTCCTTGAGTTTTTCTACAAACTCAAGTCCCAACAACAGTTCCCTCTAACTGTTGTTCCTCTTGAACTTCACTCGAAGTTCCTTTCTCTTTCTTTGCTTCACTCAAAGTCTCACATTTTATAGGAGTTCACTCAAACCCCTTCCCCAAACTCAAACTATAAGAGTTCTTCTCAACTCGAAATACAGAATAGTAGAATGATAGAAAGTACTAATGAAACAATGAACTCATATGGTAATGAAACTTGGAACTTGGAACTTTGAACTTTGGTGACTTACTCAATAAACGTGATACTCAAATTAATACATTTGTAGATTAATTATCACTTTGTCAGACACACACTGGAACTTAATTAGACATAAGTATTTATAGCAGTGATGAACTAGAACGTGGGATAAAATCATGTGTTAGTGGTAAAAACATTTTCCCATGATGTTCCTCAACTAGAGGAACACGTTCCTTTTGTTACCCATGATCTCCACGATCTTAGTTGAACGTGTGTTATGGAATTATACTGCTTCCTTAATTTTAGCAACCACTTATGCAACAATCCTAAATCTGTTTTTTAATTAAAAAGTATTTTAATTAATAAAACCAAAATTAAATACTTTTAACAAAATAATATCTTTTAAAATATTTTTCTTTAAAAATCGAAAAGGATTTTATTTCCATTAAAGACCTTTAAAAATATTTTCCTTAAAATCAGATTTTTAACAAACAAAAAACAGTTTCCTATTTTCTAGGCTTTAATCACTCAATCGACACAATTTAACTGTTGCACCATTTATATGTCTAGTTCTTTTTAGTTAGTTAGTTCCTTTAACTTAACTCATTAGTACCAGTTCATCAGTTTTAGACGCATGTTTCCTATGTCAGTTCCACTAACATAGTTCCATAGGAACAATTCCTAAATTCAAAAGAACAGCTCCATAGTTCCAATTTATTTACCTTATGATGATCTTTGTTTCTTACATAAGAAACCTAATTACACCCTTATGTAACTAAGCTCTAATTCTCTTAGAGTTCCAACGCAAGAACTTCATTCTTCTCTTGGAGTTCCAACTCAGGAACTTCACTTATTATCTTTATAAAACACCATTATTAATTCATGAACCTTGCACACATAAAACTTATAAACCTTGTTAGTTATTACTTTAGTTTGTCATCATCAAAACCATATTGGCTCAACATTACATAACAGTTCCCTATTCCCTTCCTAAATTAGAAAATGAAGAAGGAATATAGAGAACAATTGCCTTAGACAACCGTTCTCTATTCTTCCTTTTTTAAAAAAAAAAAAATTACGCCTAAAAACGTGCAGTTGAAATCTTCCAAATACACGATGCCCAAGTTCACTAAAATCACGCAAATCAAAATATTCAATCTCAAATACACAGGCAACATATTTTCGAGTAACTGCCGAGTATTGATTTTATACAATATTGAAATACAATCTATGAACATTTAATAACTCCCTTCTTATTTACATAACATCATTAGATAATGTGTTGGACCACATAATCTCGATTTCGAGTTTTCTGAATCAATCTTTATTGCTGTCATGATTAAGGTTAAAAAATCCGCTGTAGAAGCCTTCTTATCAATTTGAATGGTGACTCTACCAAGAGTCGTCTGCAGAACCACAATCATATTGTTAGAAACAAAAAAGTAAAGGAGATATATGGTTGCTTGGCCATAATGGTTAACGAACAGAGATACATGTTCAAAGTAATATTGTGCTATTGCGATCAACCACCATGCATTATCAGTATTGGGTAATACGGACCTGAGTGATGCAAGTAAGTGCAAAACTATAATCAATCAGTGCAAATGATAATCATCTTTCCAAAAGTGTTTTTGCTTTGGCATATGATGCGGAGTTTTTGTCCCTTTGGTGGCACATCAAATGCCCACATAAAGGCTTATTTCCACTCTGGAGAGACGCTATGATTAATGACCTGAAAACCAGCGCCATGAACAAGATAATCATGTACCAATGACGAAAGTTAATTTAAAAATAGAAAATCAATAAAATAACTATACAACTTTTTTTAAAAAAAAAAAAACCTTACCATGAGATCTATCTCATACTTGTCTTCTCTGTGATATTCTTGCTTAGCCATGGTTGAATTTCTGCACGATTAAAAAAAATTGAATATAAATTTTTCAAAGAAGTGGAAATTTAATTCCGAAAATAACAAGGGGGAATAATTTGATTATTGAGATTGACGGTTTAGTGGATGTGGTGGTGGATTCAACACGATCGTGATTATTAGGAGATTCCAACTTCGAAGTTGGGAGACGAGAAAACTAGCAACGGTGTCGTTCGCCGGAGATGGGAGCGAGATGAAAGTGGGAGAAGAAGAGAGAGAAACTGCACTAGATCTTATATGAATACCTAGTGATAATGAAGAGATGAAAGGAGAGAGAGAGAGAGGAGAAGTAAAGGAGCGACCGAAGAATTTGATTGGGGTGGGGGAGGTGTTGGGTGGGGGGGGTTCGGGCTAATGTTACAAAAATTTACACACTACTAAACAATTAATGTATACAACCGTTTTGTACTATAAATTTATTAATTTGATAAAAAAAATTATCGAATAAAAAAAACAAATAAAACAGGTAGGTATGAAAAGTGTTTTGTATTATTTTCCTTATAAAACGGTTATATAAGACAAGCGTTCTCTATAGTTGCAGAAGACGCTTATCCAAGTTGACAGTTCTCTATCTTGTGTTTCTTATTCCGCTTTTTGTAGTAGTGTATAGTCAAAGTGAATAAAAAATTTCTAATAATGACACACACTGAATAAATAATAACATATACATCATTATAATGACACAGGTTACATAAATATAACTCTCAATGACATTAAAAAGGGAAAAAATGGTACGAGCAAATAATAATTTTAATATCATTACCGATGTGTTTTATGTCATTATTGATATGTTACGTGTCATAATAAAAGAGTTAATATTTTTTTGGTTTTTTTTATTGGGTTTTTTTTTGATTGGGGTATTTTTTGGGGGAAAAATATTAGGGGAAAAAAAAAACCCAATAATTTTGAAAAAAAAAATAGGTTTTGCAAAAACAATTACATGTCCATTCATTATATACTCATTATCTCTTATTGTTGCATGTATCGAAGCCAATTACCCCCCCCCGACCCTTTACCTCTGACCCCCCCCCCCCCCCCAAACCGCTTTATTTTATCTTTAAGCAGAACGATATTGTATTAAGCAAAAATAACAAACAAACCAAAGGAATTGCAACTTGCTTACTTGGACAGCAACTTAGTAGTCTAGATGAAAGGTATGCATTGTACAATGCTCATGCAAGAGCATTTGGATTCAGCATCAGAAAATACACAACAAGAAAACGACCGCAGACTGAGTTCTATTTATGTTGTTCTTGTGCGGGATGATCACTAAGAGACAAGTCTGACATGAACAACCTAAAATCACATGAGGACACAAATATAAATAAGTTAGTAACAATGGATATTAAGACAGAGACAACAAGTAAAAGGAAAAGAAAACCACGCACAGTGAATATCATAAGAACCGGCTGCAAGGCGTTCATAAAATTCCAACTACAAAGTGCAAGGGTTTATGGTAATGAAGCCTTTGGAAGCACATCATTTGAAGTCCCAAAGAAATATCTCATAAAATGTTGGAGATGTCATAGAAAAAATGACAAAAGTTGGCATAAAACCAATGGATTCATACAACTACTTATGTACTGAAGTTGGAGGAGAAGAAAGTTTTTGCCACACAAAGAAGGATCATCTAAACTATATAACACAGTTGAAGGGGAGACATGCAATTTGTACTAGATTTGATGGATGAGATGACCACTAATGACACATCCTTCTTCTATAGGGTAAAGGTGGAACAAAATAATTAGATTGTGTGCATATTTTGGAGGGACTCAATGATGATTACAAGTTATTTGGAGATGTCCTAATCTTTGACACAACATATAGGACAAACAAATACAATATAATATCTTCATTTGTTGGGATCAACAACCATTAGCGTACATCGATGTTTGCTTGCGCTTTTGTAAGGGATGAAAAAACAGAGACATTTGTGTGGCTGTTGGAGACATTCAAAAAATCAATGTGTCATGAAGAACCAAAAACAATCTTCACATACCAAGATCTAGCAATGAGCAATGCAATTGAAAGGGTATGTAATACTGTGTCATTATGTATCTGTATCAATGTCATTATAACTCAGTATTATGTCATTCAAATTTAATATATTTGAATTGAGTGTCAAGACATGTTTTTATGTCATTATGTAGCTTTATTCGTATCATTTTAAGTGAGTACTATGTCTGTAAAATTTAATACACTGCTATGTATATAGATTTTTTTTGTGTCATTATTGTATATACATTGAAGTAATAATGACACAGATTAGACTAATAATGACATTGAAATGCACTAATAATGACATATTACAAAAAGCAAACAAAACATTATCAAATGACAACATTGAAAAAAATGACATAAAAATACTTAAATGGAGATATAATGACATAAAACATACTAATAATGACATGTATTGAAACAATAATGACATAAAGAATCATTAAAATGACATAGACATCAGATATAATGTACTAATAATCAAATAAACTAGTGATAACATACAATGCATTGCTAATGACATATTTAAAGAAAAATGACATAGAATAGATTAATAAGGACACATAGAACTTGTAATGACATTAAAAACACTAACAATGAAAACATACTCAAATGACAAATACTCACACATAAATGACTTATAATGACATATATTCAACTTATAATGACATCAATTAACACAAGAAATTGTATTAAAATTGTAATAAAACATGAGTAATGACACAAATAAAACCTCTGACAATGACATGCATTGAACTAATGACAAAAACTTCACAAATAATGACATAAACTTCATAAATAATAACATAAAAACTTCAAATGACATGACCAAAATAAATGTTTTATGCCATTTTTTTTGTCTTGTTTCATGTCATTATGGATGTGTTTTATGTAATTATGTGTATGCATGATATACATGTAATTTCTAATCAGTTTCATTTCACTTTGCACACAACATTCACTAGAAGAAAAAACATCATCGAATCCAGTCAAACACAGAGGTTGCTGATCTGATTTTGGGCCGGGTCAGTTGGGCTCAAATCAGTTGACAAAAGTCAACTGATCCGGATGAACTACTGATCCGATTTTCACCAAAAACCGAATCAGTTAGTGGATAACTGATCTGGTTTTGACCAAAATCAGATCAGTTAATCCAAAAAAAATGCATTTTTTCATTTTAAATTAATACAAAAATAGTTATATATATCAATACTCTCAACTAGTGGAAAAAACGTCAAGGGCTGCGGTCAAAATAGCCCTAAGGGCTGCGTTTTTGGCCCACAGCCCTTGGCGCAGCAACCATTGGGCAAAAAGGAAGGGTTGCGGTTTTGGGCCTAAACCGCAACCCTTTTTACAAATTAAGGGTTGCGGTTTTGATGAAAACCGCAGCCCTTGTGACCTGAAAAAACAATTTTTTTTTTTTGCATTTTTAATCCTAAATGATCCCCAAACAGTTATTGATAAATAAAAGTATCATTTTCCACTGCAAATTATGCTTTTGATACAAATATAAGAAATTTACAAAAATATAGATGCTGGGGAGGCTGGGCAGGGGGAGTGCAGCAGGAGGGCAGCAGTGGGGGGAGGGCTGCGAGTATGCAGGGGGGTGCAGGGGAGGGCTGAGGGTGTGCAGGGGGAGTGCAGTAGGGGGGAGAGCTGGCAGGGGCTGGGGAGGCTGGGAATAGATTGATTCATATTGTCAGCTAGATTACGAGTGAAATCTCATAGCTGCTACGGATTCTGGAGTGCCATATCTTTGCACTGGACTAACTTGTTTCACATCATCCACACCTGAAAAATAAAAAATATCATATAGAGTTACACTGAAACCCCATACACTAGATTGCAAAATATGTCTTGTCTAAAAAAATATATAGAGTGAAGAGTATTACCTGACAATTTCTTCACTTGTTCATCTGTAAGATCTGCAAAGAAGAAATATGTGAAGTATGAACTAGTCTGGGATTCAGAACTGTCAAAGATAAACCCAGCAAACATCATATAACCTAACAAGCTCCTAGACAAAAGAAAGAAACAATATGAAATAGAAGATTGTTTTGGTATACTATATAAAATCAATAGGTAAAGCGGACACTGGGAGCACAATGGTGTCATCTTCTCGCACAATGGTGTCCCAGTACAAACCTCACCGATATACAAACTTGTAGAAACCCATCTTAGAAGTCAAATGGACAAAATCTAACGCTCCTAGTCATCTCAAAACCATCAAAGACACCAAGTTCTATATACTTCGTGCTATATGATATTTGGAAACCTTAACCGTATTTGAACATAACATTTCACAATTTGCACGTGGATTCCTACGAATTTGCAACGAGAAGGGAAAACCTAACTCCTGTGTTTATGGGGTTTGTAATAAATTGACAGAGCATTGGTAATACCAGCCAGCTTTTTCCATCAGACTTGAGTAATATGACTTCAGAGCCTCGTCAGACGAGTCATGTTCTCTGCAAAACTTGAATCCCACACGGACAGAGTACTGTAGTTTTACAAACAAACAAAAAAATTGAGTTTGTAATTTACCACAAAAGCACAAGTGGATAACTATTGCAATTGCATATATAAACTTGAAGGTAAACGGAATAACAAATTTTCAAAGAAACAAAATGGGGGTACCCCAAAGTACCCCCTAGATCCGCCAGGACGGCCACTGAGCACAAGGATGGACATTTCAAAGAGATAAAGAAGAACAAGGAGTTGATGTATGAGACATGATACCCTATTGTAATTTTCAGGATCTTCTGCATTTGTTCCTGTACAGATGTAAATTAAACACAATAAAGTAAAGATAAGATTAGCTGCACAAGGGTAAGAGTCCGTTTAGTTCGTTGTAATTTCAATGAACTTGTTGTATCTGACCTGGATTTTTCGAAAAAAGATTCTTAGTTTCCAAATTCCATGAGAGCTTTGATTTGAGTTCGTGGAAATTTTTCATAAGTTTTCAGAAAATAAGGTAAGTTAAGGCGAACTAAACAGAACCTATACAAACATGACAAAACAATAGTGCAAGAAAGAGGAGTAGAATCCTTTGTCCAATCTGCCATCCCACCACCTCCTCTTTTTGGCACATCAACAATAATTTTGTGCTAAGAGGGGGTGTCTGGACAAGAGTCGGAAACGAGGATACGTGAGACTTGCCGTTTTGGGATTTGCAGATGTCCTCATTCGCACTAAACTTCATCTTCTTGGCAGCTAAACAAAAATCAATCCAACAAAAAGAGGTAAATCAAGCCATCCATGGAAATACATTAAGCAACTGAGCATTTTGCAACCAACTAGGAACATTGAATTTTCAACTTCCAACAAGACATTCATGATCTTCAATTGAAAAAAAGAGAAAAAGAAATTGTATGACTTAGGGTGTAAGTAAATTCCAAATAATATACATACGATTAGTGTCTTTATCGTCAATGTTACAACCGGAAGCCATTGTTGATGTCATCCAAAAAAACCTAATTCAAACAAGTCGAAGAAAGATTATTATTAGCACATAATAAAAAAAAAAAAAAAGCAGAGTATAAACCTAAGAGTTCCGAAGATTCTTGACAAAATATTTCGAAAGCTCAATCTCTCTGCTAGTGGCTATTCTAGGATTCTCATATGGGGGCTGTGAATGAAAAACATATAGACAAATAAATGATGGAATTGGCTAAAATCAGTAAATCCAAATTAACATATCATCAATTCAATTACAGCAATAGAATGATTTCTCTAGTAAGAGAAAATATCATGCTTACGCATTTGCTCAAATAACAACACATACGAATCCATCTCCCCAGCCGCAGCCAATTCAAACTAGTGTGGTGCGGATTGGCGCTATGCTACTATGCTGGAGTTCTTAATTCAATATAAAACCAGTTTTCGCAAAATTAAAAATCAATACAGTGTATTACCAATCCAATAAACTAGAAAATTGATTAAAGTAACAGAATTTGAATGTTAAAGCCACCAAAAATATTTTTTTAATGTAATTAGGAATACACAAGGGCTTGAAAAGAAAGAAAAAAAAACCTTACCTCTAAATTGCCCGCAATAATGGCGTTTTTGATGCCCGTGTGAAGAATAGCAGCAGCAGCAGCAGCACCGTGGTGGCAGAACCAACAACCACCACTGAACAGAACCACAACCAGCGGCAGACGCAAAGGAGGGAGGAGATTAGCGGAGGCGAGCCGCAACCACGGCGACCCTTGTGAACATCCAACCCGCCTTGCGAACATCCAACCCTCCTTGCGAACCCTAACCCTCGCTAGCCCTCCCCAGCCAACCACCAACCGTTGCGAACGGAAAAGATGATGATGCAATATCGCCGGCGAAGAAGGATGAGAGGAGAGAGATGATGCGGTGAGTGGTGATAGACGAAAGAGAGAGAAATGGGGTTCACTGGTTCAGCGAAGGATGAGAGAAGAACGATTATGCGATGAGTGGTGATAAATTGAAGCGAGGGGATTTATTTTTTTAGGGCTGCTCAAGGGTTGCAGTTAGCCCAAAAAACTGCAACCCTTTAGTGAAGGGCTGCGGTTTTTGGGCTAACCGCCCTTCACTATTAAGGGCTGGGTTTTGCAATAAACCGCAACTCTTGCGTTTTTTTCCACTAGTGTCTTTTTATTATGCTTAATTGGCTTAAATAATTAGATACAATAAATTTATTAACAGCTATAATTTCAACATGAGACTCAACACTCACCAATTATAATCCTCTTCCTTGAATTACCACCCGAAGATAACTTTAGGAATCTCGTTCTCAACATGTTGTTGTATTACACGCTTAACTGGCCTAGCACCATAATTGGGATCATATCCAAGGCTGCCAAGAAGCCAAATAGCAGCATCTGTCACTTGTTAGGTGCAAGTGTGAGTAGTATTTGTCCCACATTGAAAAAGTAAGCAAAGAGCTTTCAGTTTATAACCCAGGCAGGCTACTCCTCCTATTGCCAATTGGTTTTGGGATGGAACCTCGCTGTGGGCTGTGGTTTGTGGGCTTCTGGGTTTCTCTCCCTTGTGTTCTCCCCAATCCGTTATAACAAGTGGTACCAGAGCCAGGTTCGATCTTGTCGCACCAACTGATAGGGACACAGTCTGTGTTAGGTCTTATGGCATTAAGGCCGGTCTGTGAGTGTCGCCTTGCCTTAGAGCCAGGGTCGTCTTGGAGATTTACGGGGCCCTGTTCTAAAATGTAAATTGGGCCCTAAACACATATATTCATTTTCAACATAACAAATATCTTTTTTATAAACACTAAAAGATTCAAATTTTTATTCAAATCAATAATAGCAAATCAATAATTAAACTTAATTGCAGAAAAATAAAAATAAAAATAAAAAATTAAACTAAATAATCGCATAAAGACGAAATAATTCAGAGAAATTAATACCACTGTTACTGTACCTAGGGGTGTTAACGAGCCGAATCGAGACCGAACTTAACTAAGCTCGGCTCGGCTCGAAAACATTTTTAATTGAGCTCGGCTCGAGCTCGAAGCTCGTCGAGCTTAAAATATTAGGTCCGGGCTCGAGCTCGAGTCCCAAAATTACGGCTCGGCTCGAGCTCGTCAGGCTCGAAATCTAACTTCAACGTTAACAAGTCCAAGGATGGATGGAGGCCCAAACGTTTAAGAGTTAAAGGCCCAATGTCCAAACTTGTTAATTTGCATAGCCAAGCAAAGAAGCCAACCAATAGTGGAGTAATGAGATGTCAAATATTTCTTTTATAGAGTTTTGAACTCCCACCCTCATGCTATTCCAGCGATGTGGGATGCCCAAGATGTAACACACTTCTTCGCCATCCTCTGCTCTCAGTCTCTCACAAATGTCTCGTACCTCTCGCTGCTCTCCCTCCCTCTCGCTGCACTTTCTCTCTCCTCAACTCGGTTGCGCCGACAAGCTGCGACCCAGAGATGACCACCTTCATCTTCGCCGGTGCACTGTCACGTCGCCGGTGTTCCTGCTGTAGCTTTACTCTCTTGTCAATGTTGCTGAGGTTTTTGTAGAAGGTTTGAAGGGTCAAGGGTATTGTCGATTTGCCGTATTGGTACACCACTTTTCAAAGGCGCATAGTATTAAGAGTTTAAAATAGTAAAACAGAAAGCTGGACTGAGAAATGACATTGAAATTTTCTAATCACATGAGAACGGAAGTTTGTTACTAAAGTCAGTTTATTGAAGATGAAGGTTTAACAAAAAAAAAATTGAGTCAAGGGTACTATATATATGTAGTTTTGCTTTGTTCCTTTTGAAGGTTTTTCTTAACATTAGCGGAAGTTTCATATGATTTAAAACACAAACATACTACACTCTACATAAATTTTGATTATGTTTTGTTAATAACAACACTTATCTTTCAAATTTAAAACCACTCAATATTTAAAAATATTATAATTATTAAATGGTTGTTATTAACCATAGTTATTCATTAATTTTTTTATCTTATATTAAATATTAATGAAAAAATTTTAGTAATTAAAAATTATCGAGCCTGTTCGCGAGCTTTCGAGCCGAACTTAAGGTAGCTCAGGCTCGGCTCGTTAAGGTCTCGAGCCGATCTCGAACTCGAATCGAGCCCGCTCGAGCCGAGCTTTGACCGAGCTTTGACCGAGCCGAACTCGGATAGTTTGCGAGCCACCCTGGCTCATTAACACCCCTAACTGTACCAGTACGTAGACGAAAAATTCACAATAATTGCATAAAGAGGAATCATGAAACAATTGCATAACAAAATAATCAAAATCAAAATTAAAAATTAAGTTTTGGTGATTCAAGATTTGCATGGTGGCAGAATAAAGAATGGAATTAAAAATTCATGGTAGCAGTACCATCTTTCACTTGGAGATGGCGGCAGACAAGAAATAAGTTTTGGTAATTGGTGATTCAAGATTTTAGCATATGAACAATAATCAAAATCAAAATTAAAAATTAAATCAAACATATTCTACTTACTCAAACTCAAAATTAATCGCACAAAAAATAATCGAATTCAAAATTAAAACAAAATCAAGCATAAGGAAACAAAATTGCAGAAAAATCAAAATACTACTTACTAATTGTTGCTTGCCATTGATAATGAATGACAATCTCAAATTGGGTAAAGATAAATTTTTTCCTTTAGAGAGAAAAAAAAAACCCCAACTTTCCATAGATAATAGAGAGAATTGATGAAGAGCCAAAAAATTTGGAGAAAGAATTGATGGAGAACCAAAGAAGTTTGAAAGACTTGAAGATTGAGTAAGGTGAATCATGAATGCCGTGTGAATGCTGAGTTACGAGGGAGGAGATTGAGGAAGAAGATGAGTAGCGTAATTAGTGCGTGAATTTCAAGGGAGGAAAGACTGGTTCCCATTTAGGGATTACTGATTTACAACCCACCAAACTTAAATTGGGGCCCTTCAAATTAAACCAATTTTTTTTTTGGGCTGGGGGCCCTGTGCAAAGGGGCACTTTGCACACCCCCAGCTACGGGCCTGCTTAGAGCTGAGCTCTGTAGGTTGTGGGTGCGAATCTGTTCAAGGGGGAGGGGGGAGATTGTTAGGTGCAAGTGTGAGTAGTATTTGTCCCACATTGAAAAAGTAAGCAAAGAGCTTTCAGTTTATAACCCAGGCAGGCTACTCCTCCTATTGCCAATTGGTTTTGGGATGAAACCTCGCTGTGGGCTCTGGTTTGTGGGCTTCTGGGTTTCTCTCCCTTGTGTTCTCCCCAATCCGTTATAACATCACTTCTATGAGCTTGCTCATTTAAGTCCACGTCTCTGCAGCTCCTCTGATCTTCTGGGTTCAGATTTAAGAAATTGCAAACTGCACCACTGACAGCTATAATAATAAAGAATGCCACTACGAGTGCAATTCCACTTTCTATGATACAAACTTCCGGTGAAAAAGTAATTACATGATATATGGTCTTATATTATGAATAGAAAGGATGTCTGAAGCGTTAGAACATGCAAAAGCAAGTAACAGACACAAACACGAATTCTATACATGTATTTGTTTTTAATTATCCAAACCTACTCTTTCAGTTAAAAGTTCACGGAGTGTATTACCTTGATACCACTAACAGACGGAAGTATTTTTCTGGAGAGCACCAATGCTGAATGGAGGAACAGATTGTAGCTGAATCAAGCAATCAATAGTCAGACTACACCTTTAGAATCAGAAGGAGCACTAAGAGAGATATAACAGAACTCAAAATACATTACAAAATTAAACTTATGGCATAACCATAGCACCTAGTAAGGAAATAGCAAGGCCAGTTGCACCATCTCCTTTAAGTTGAAGAACAAATAGTCCATGCGTGACTTCTGAAGCAACTATACAGATTTAATTTAATTCAGACAGATTCTAACATTCAAGAATATCGCAAGCAACTATTGTGATTTCAACCAAAATCCATAAAATGAAGTTTGGGACCTTTGAGTACTCAAATCTACAATGTTCCGCTAAATGCTTCCCTTAAAGTCATGAGGCATATGTTATGTAATAACAGGCATGGATTCTGAATATAATGGAACAAGCATAAGAATAACTTGGGTGAAGGACATGCTTGTAACAACCCCAAGATTAGCAGCCATAGAATGATTAATGAGAGCAGCACATGAAGCCAATAATATGATCCAAAGTAACTGAAGCCATGCAATAATTAGATTATTAATATTAGATAGAGAAACTGTACCAAGCGAGAGAGCGAACAATAAGCATATCATAGCATCATACACATGGAAATTTGTATCTGCCTCGCTCTTTGCAAAAATATCTGAAAAATCCTGTGACGGGCATTCCAGTGTGGCTCGGTGTACTCGGATTCCATGTGGGCTTCTTGCCGAATCATCTTCACTATAGGTGTATCCAGATTCACTATCAAGTGCACGTTATAAAACTTTGTAAAGCAGAGGTGAGAAGAAAAAGGAAGAAAGGAATAGCAGAACCTAAGGCATGATAGGCAAATCAATAAGAAACTGACCTCATGAGATATAATAGTCAAAGTAAACCTAATGCTTCAAAAGCACATGACAGAAAGATAGGTAGGTTTAAGAATTTACACATAATGAGACACTAACCACACAACAATTTATTAAACTCTAAACTGATCAAAGCAAACAAATAAACTAAATATAAAGATATTAATTAAAGAAAACAAAGCAATAAAATCAAAAGATCATACTTGAATAGATGATAAATTGTAATTTAATAAGCTAGATAATGAGTTTTTTTTTCTCTAAAATCTAAACTAATATAATTTAATACCTTAAAAACTAAACTAAGCTAAACTAATTTTGTGAGGATAAAAACTAATTATATGTGTTGTCTAATCCCTTAGGGTTAATAAAAGAGAATAATATAAAAAAAGGAAGAAGAGAAAAGAAAATGAAAAATAAAACAAAAGTTGAACATTACATGCGAGAGAAACGAGCTGGGTCGCAAGCAAAGTTACGGGCGCAGCAGAGAAAACACCACGTGTAATGCCCCTTATGATTGCTTGATTTAGCAGGCTACTCATTCCAAAAGATGCATCTTTCTTTTTGGGAGCTCATTTCCTAAGTTAATCCATAGTTAAGCGTGTTTGGCTGGGGGTAGTTAAGAGATGGATGACCTCCTGGTAAGTTTCTCAAGGTACGCATGAGCGAGAACAAAATGCGTAGGAAGAACTTGTGTTGGTTATTAAGGACAGTTGTTGGCCTTTGATGTGCATTGGCCATGGTGACGATAGACTCGACTCCATATGGGTCGGGTGTTACAAATGGTATTACAGCAACTCTACGACCGCGTGCTGATCGTGTGGATAATTAATCCAAGGTTAGTATCCAAGGTTAGTCGCCTAGTGGGGGAGGATTCTTGGGCTATATCATCGGTTGCGGTCGAATATGTGATTAGTTTTCAGGCTAAGGAGACCCACAAGTCATTGTGGTCGAATATTTGGAAACCTCAAGTGGGGGTGTATGTAATACCCCTCAGGATTGCTTCAAAAGGATTTAGCAGGCTACTTATTCCCACAAGTTGCATCTTTCTTTTAGGGAGCTTATATTCTAAGTTACTCCACAGCTAAGCGTGCTTCGCTGGGAGTAGTCTAGAGATGGGTGACCTCCTAAGAAATTTCTCAGGGTAAGCATGAGTGAGGACAAAATGTGCCAGAAGAACTTGTTGGTTATTGAGGACAGTTGTTGTCCCTGGATGCGCATTGGTGACGATATACTCGACTCCATATAGGTCGGGTGTTACTGAAGAAATTCAAACTTGAATTATTAGCTATGCTATATTTAGTATTAACTAATATAAAGTGAATGGATTTTATTGTAAAGATAATTTGCACCTAAGAAAACTTAGCTTTGTACATAAGCTTGTAATCAATTTTGTAAACTATAAATAAGTTGTAATATCATTTACTTGATATAAGAGAGAAACATATAATTGTAGGCGTGTTTTTTATTTCGCCTACGCGGTGTGAGCGCGTATTATATTTGACTACCCAACTGTTAAGGTTTTATTGAAAATTGTTTTGAAAGAAGTCGCCAACAATTCTTTTTAGGAAGAATCATAAACCTAATTGGATATGGGAAAACCGTAGGGACAAATTATCCAATGTAGATTTCCCCATCCTGACTCCATAGATGGTCAAAATGAACCAAAGATTGATTTTGGGGGTGAGGGTACAATACAGTCAGGAACCATATTGCCCATTCCTGGCCTCTACTAAATATCGATTTATTACAAATTTTATGCCAAAGAATAATCATATAATGTTTTCAACACCCAAAAAAATATTAGTCTAAGTTGGTTCAGGAAACACATAAAAAGACTAATTTTAGTGACATGTTATTAGGCAATCAATTTACAGGAAACCTAGCAGGTTGTCCAAATTAATCTGATTAATATTTGAACAGTTCTTTAGGTCTTTGATTAGCAAAAATAGCATGTGGGTGATAAAAGCATTGAAACAGGACAATCATATGGCATACATATAATGATCAGGCAAGTATGATAATAAAGTATGAAAATAAATAAAAATAAAGAAGGAGGTTTAGAATGTACAGTAGAGCGATTTTACATTAAAGATCTACATCATGAAATAAATGGTTAGTAACTTCAATATAAAAATATAGAATTAAAGGATCCTCAGGATTATACCTATGCGGCTTAGATTAAGGAGCGCAACGATTTTTAGGCGGAGCAATCGTGGAACCAAGAACGCATCGTGAAAGTATTGATTGATTGAAAGTATTGAAAGTATTTGAGTGTTTGAGTATTTGAGAATTCGAAGTGTATTGTAGAGGTATTCGTAAGTTTTTGTATTCGTGAAAAAATAATATGAAATGCCGTCCGTAATTCGGGAAAATACGGGTATTTATAGGAAAAAGGAAACTTGCGCTCCACGCAAGCCCTGCGCCAGGCGCAGTGCCACGCGTCAGGCGCACATTGGTGTACCTGACGCAGTCAGCCCAATAAGAGATGCACATGTGTAAACGCGTTTTGAAAAGATAGAAAAGTATGTTGCGTATCACACAAGACTTGCGTCTGACGCATGACTCTGTGTGAGTCACAAAATCTACGTGTCAGGCGCTCATTGGCTCGCCTGACGCGTTATGGCCAATGTGCTGGACGCACGTGGTGCGCTGAGCGCAGCCCCCGCGTCCGGCGCATTTTCTGGAATATTCGAGCATATTCCATTGCACGTCTTTCGAAGATACTTTTTTATCCCTAAAATTTCGGAGATGAAATTTTACGGATTAAAAATCTGATTTATTTATCAAAGATAATAAAATATTTATGAAAAATATCCATTAAAATAATAAATGTTTGATTGGGCTTTTAAAACGGATTTAAAACATTTTATGGGCTTGAAATACAATTAATCATCATGAACAATTAATTGGGCTTTAGAATATCATTTCGAAACACATTTTAGAATGGTTCTTTTGATTGCTCTTCCATTGGGTCGCGCCAACTAATGCCGCGGTATGTTTCATCATTGGATCCTTGAATGGGGAGACACGATTATGTGTCTACAGAAGCCCCCACTTTGAATGAGGTTCAGGAAACCGATAGTCAAAGTATACGGTGTCGGAACGGAGAACAATTCTAAACGCTCCAGCTTTAGAACCGATCTATAACCGCCGGTCTCTGCAAAACAAAGTTAGTATGCAGGACAATAACTACAAGAAATCTGATTACCTGCAGAAGAAGATGTTAGCAGACAGGTGCAAACAACTCAGATGAAGCACATAATGATGCAAGTAATGCAAACTTAGACTCTTGCTCTAAGGATGCATGAGACGCAATGCAAGGATTTAGGTTATGCAAAGCTAAGGGTTGACACGTCATGCAAGGTCAGGGTTATGCAAGACTAGAATGTATGAAATGTAATGCAAGGTCAGGGTTTTGCAAAGCTGCAATGCAATGTCAGGATTTTGCACGGCTAGAAGATGTGTAGAATGATAGAATGAGTAGGATGATTAGAAATAGATTGAATGATTTTCGAAAATCGTTTTGTAGTAAATGATCGGGGTCCGTAAACGAGGTCCACGGATTACAACTCTTCGGGAGTTTGATTTGAATTGGAGGAACCACCACACATAAAAAGTCCCCACTTTAGGTGAGCTTGCCTTTAATTAGGCATTATGAGCCTTGACTGAAATATACTTGATCTGATATTGCAATGTAGTTGATCTGTCTTGAACGTTGAAAGTTGTCACTGGGGATTGTTTATTGGGAAGTTGATAAGGCAAAGTCAAATATCGCCAGAGACCATGGAATTGTCGGAGAGTCCATTAGGGAAAAAGAGAGCTTGGATTGAAAAATAAAAAAGGTTTAAATTTATGACTCAAATAGATATAGGTGGGAAAAGGCTTTGACGTAGCTAGGTTCAGACTCGAGTCTATGTCGGGATCTAGAAAGAACATGCTCTGAACTCTAGAAAATCAAATCATTAGACCTTGACTAATTTATTTTATTTAAGCGGTCGGACCTCGAGATGAGGATTCCTACGTATCCTTGCGGAATCAGACCATTCGTAGTTCTGGATCTGATTTCTTTTTATTCTTTTTTGTGCCCTAACTTTTGCCTAGGCCGCCCTTTCGGGTTTTCAGCCTAGCGGGCTTGGACATACCTTGAAAAAGGAGTTATGGTTGATGAAAGGTTGAAAGGTTAAAGGCTTTAGGCTTGATGAAGGTTGAATTGGTTGAAATAAGGTAAGGATCATGGATTTGGGTTATATGGGTTAAGGTTTAATGGATTGAAGGATTTGAATGAAGGGTAGAACTTGTGTGCAAGCCCCCTAACTTGACTATTATTTGCCTTTGGCTCTTTCTTTTTGAATCTTTTCTTTTTGTCCTGTGCGTTTTTGCTTTTTTCATTTTTTTTGCACTTTGGATTTTTTCACTATTTTATTTTGCATGGCATTGATTTTTTTTGTAGTGAAGCTTGCACACAATTTTGGTTTAGAGTATTGGAAGGCTTGAAGGATATCTGTGGAGCTTTGATGTTGAAGGGATTTTGTTTTTCTTTGGTTGTATGAGGATGACTTATGAAAGGTAATGGAAGGGAGAGGGGAATAACTCCTGATCCAAAGGATGTCCTTTTTTCTTTATTCTACTTTTTTTTTCCAGAATTTTTTTTAATTATTAGTCAAGTTCATTAGGTGATTTAAGTTTCATCATTGAATTAGAAGCATAAATAAAATGATGGGAGGCCAATGAAAATGAAAATGAATTTCTTTTATTAATCAGAAATAAATAGAACAAGGCTAATTAGATATAAAAACCTAAATGCCATAGACTCGACAAGAAAGGAAATGAAGGAGCTAAGGGAGGTACTCTCCGACTCAACCTAAAAAACTAGTGTTAAATGACTAAGCCCCGACGTTATTTAGGTATTGTCCAAGGGGTTGCTGCTATTGCTGACTTTTGCTGCAGGCGGAATTGGCAATCTACCATCTTCAACCATATCCTGCAGGTGATTCTTTAAGGTCCAACACGCAGATGTTGGGTGTCCATGTAATCCCCCGTATTTTTATGAATTTTATAAATATATTTTAATATATAGTTATTTATATTTTAATATATATTAGCATTTTAATGATTTCATATTTCAAAGGTTGACCATTTTGAAAGTCAAAGAAATTATTTTAAGGATTTAAGAAAGTTAAAATATTTTGTTAGGCATGCTTTGAAAAATGTTTGAAATACTAATTGGATTTGGAAAAGAAGTTTAAATGGGTTTGAGGAACCCAAATATTAATCCTGGTGATGTTAGGAGTTCAATCATCAATCCTATTCATCACCAAACTCTATTTGAACCCCAAATACTTTTCCTAAGCCCACAAAGGGGAAACTATAAATACCCATAAACCCCAAATATTTTACCCACACATTATTTTCTCTCTCCTCCCTCCTCCCACATATTTCGGCCTTCTCTCTCTCCTTTCGTTTTTTTTTCGTGCGACTTCCGTCCACCGCCGGTCAGCATCGCCACCTGCTGCCGCCGGGTTGCCGCCGCGCCGCCGCCCTGCTGCCACCGCCGGCCTTCCCTCCTCTTCTTGCTTTGGTTTGTTTCTTTTCTTCCTCCTCAAGTTTTCTTCAAAGATTATATTTTTAGGTTTTGTTTTAATTAGTTTATGTTTAAAAGTTATAAGTTGATGATTAATTATTGAATCTAAGTTATATAATTTGTGTATTGATAAAATAAAATTCAGATTTGCATATTTGAGTTTAAAGTAGATTTTAATTATCAAAGCATGAATTTTTAGGGTTTTGAAAGTTAGAATTCATAGTAGTTTATTATAAGTTATCAAATTTATTATTCTTATGATTTTAAATATGTTTAAGCATGTTTAAAGGGAGTTTTAATAAATTATATGTTGCTGGAATTTTAAAAAGGATGTTATTAAAGGAGTTTTAAGGTTTTAAATGACTAGTATAGTAGTACTATGCTAGGAAGTATTAGTAATTGAAGTTTTAATGATGGAAACAACTTTTAAATATTTTTAAAGGAGGTTTAAAGTATTTGAGTATTGATTATAAATTTATATTGGTTATTTTAGGAGGAGAATTCTCTCTAGGCGACTTTTAAAGTTGTTAAAGTAGCCTCGAATTTTGTCTACACAAGGTACGTACATACCTATGTGTTGATTGAGATAGTATCATGATTTAAGGAAGGAAAATTATGTAGTATCATATATAGGAGCTATGTTGAGTTCATATATGATATTGATTATGTTGGATTTTGCATGTTTTATGCTGTGGTGTAAACATGTTGATTATGATATTATATTATGAGATTTATATCATGTTTGTATGGAAAATTGATGTAAGCATGTTGGTTGGGAACTTTAATTTATTAATTCACATGGGGGAATTAATATATTTATTAGTGTTGGATCATGATTGATCATTGTTCCCTTTGAGTATTTCACTGCATTATAAGGACCGATGGCCTTATCTGGTAAGTTGATATTTTCAACCTATGAAAGGTAATTTGGTTGTTGGCTAGGTTCAACAAATAAGAAGGATTGAAATAAGAAATAATTAATCTTGGGTTGTAAGTTGTATGATCACTTATTTAATCCTAAAATAAAAAGGAGTTAAGTTGTGAATGTTTGATTATATGTTATCAGTATTGCTTGTGTGTCATAACAAGTAATAATTGGTAAATCATGTAAAGTGTAACGTGGATAGTAATAAACTTTAGACTGGTGCACGTCCAAGTTGGACAATCAGGAGTTGGGGTACATGGTGAGCGTGCCATGGCTTTTTCTGGGAATTGGATTGATCACCGTTCCTATTTTTATTCAAAGGTTCCTCGATATCGCAGGTCGTTATGGAATACGGAGTCGTGCCCGTATTTCGTCTTCCTAGGTGAAGGCCGGTTTTTAGTTAGACAACTCGGTCCAATAACTATTCCATTAAAGTAATAAAAAGATGGTTAAAGTGTAGTTTAGTAAAAGTTGTCTGCAGATTGTTAGATTGTTATGTTATTATTTATCCCTGCTTATTATTTATTAGTATCATGTTAGGAATGTTTATGTATTATTATGTAGTACTCAGCTTTGCTGATTACGTGCTTTGTTTGTATGTGTTGATCATGGCTTTGCCTTATTGATCCCGTGATGACCCATTCCCGTGAGCGAATTCTTTAGTGCATTGACATCTACAGGTTTGCAGATGTTGCATCATGGGGATCTGGGAATGGAGAGCTTGTGTAGAAGATTGTTTTATCTAGTGCTTTAGTAGATACTTTATATTTAAGTTTGGTTTGAAGTTAACCTTAATAGTGTTGTTTGGTTTTAAAGTACTTTGTTTATTTATTATATTTTCAATTCAAAAAGTTTAGTTATATGTTTTCCGCTGCAAAATTCTGAATAAGCCGATACGTTTTCATACGGGCGATAATACTTTGATAATTCTCTATGTTTTATATTAAAAAGGTATTTAAGAAAAGAGAGAATTATCGGGGTGTTACAGTCCATTCCCTTGGTGGTACTTGCAGTAGGCATTTGGATCCCACCTCTTGGATCTATTTTTGGGACCAGGATCTGGAGTAGGGCCAATAGGCTGAAGTGCTCCCTTTGCATGAAGCCTAGTGAAGGCTTCTTCTAAGGGCATGCCTAATGGTGTGAATGTTCTTTGAGGCTTTTGATAACCTCTCTTTTCAGCAGCTATGACATTGACCTTATTGCTTTTGGAGCTAGAAGGATTATTGTTACTCTTCTTGAAAGAGTTGCTGCTGTTGTTGGAAGTCTTATTCTTGTTGGCTTGTATCTCCTCCTCAATCAGCAGGCCTACCTTATAGAGCTTCGTGAAAGACTCTATGGGTTGGAACTTGATATGATCCCCATACTTCGGCTGCAGGTTACGGATCACCAGTCGGACTTGATCCTCCTGAGATGGCCTGTTAATCATTTGTGCAGCTTTATCCCTCCATCTGTTAAGGAAGGTGACGAAGTCTTCGTTGGAGTTTTGTTTGGTTAACTCCAACTCACGAAGGCCAATGGGAAGCTGAGTATTGTATACATATTATTTGTGGAACTCTTCTCCTCGATGTAGTCCCGAGTCATTCATCCGGCCTTATTCGAGTGATCGAACCACTTGGATGGATGTGCATCCAAGGTCAAAGGGAATACATAAGCAAACTGGTCCTTGCTCATGCCTTTGAGAGCCATAGAGATGGAAAATGCTCTCAAGTGATCATCTGGGTCTTCGACCCCCTTGAATTTTAGGAGGTCACCCAATGTTACCTTTTTAGGGAGCTTTTCCCTCAGTTCAGGATCAATGATGTCATGGCCATGAGTCTGACTCTCGAGTGCAGGAATTGACTGGATCAATTGCTCGAGTTTTTCAAACCTCAATTCTGTGTTGGTCTTGATCGGTGGTGGAGGGCCGCCTTGCTCGTCCTCTTCGTTAGCTTCTCCCTCAGTGCCTTAATCTCTTTGTCTTGTTCCTCAAGATGAGAGTTCATCAGTGTGAGTTGAGCCATAATGGCACTAAGCTGTTCATTAGTGTCTCCCATTTCAAATGATGATTCAGAAGAGTCGGAGGATTCGTCTCAAAAGGTGAGGATGCGCTTGACGAGTCTGGGAGTAGGTCGACCTTGTTGCCTCTCTGTCGGATGTTCCCAAGTTATAATCTCACGACCTGTCCTGAACATAAATCTAATAAACCTCGTGAATTTTAAGAAATAATGTTTTCGAAATGAGAAAATGAGATGAGAAATGGAAATTAGAGATGAGAAATGAGAAGTGGAAATGGAAATGGGGAATGAAAATGGGAAATGAAAATGGAAAATGATTTTGAAATGAAAATGAAAATGGTTATGGGTTTTGGGCTAATGGACTTGACCATGATGGAGACATAGGCCTAACTATATGCAAATGTAGACATGGACTGGACTAGACTATGCAAGCAGACTGGATTGGGGTTTGGTGATGATAGGAGAGACTAGACTTTGAACTTACGGGTGAGCAAGTAGGCTAGACTTTAAGGAAGACTGGACAATAAGGGAGACTAGACTCTTAACTTAAGGCAAGCAGGCTAGGCAACTAGACTTTGAACTTACGGGTGAGCAAGCAGGCTAGACAACTAGACTTCGAAACTTACATTAGACTAGCGAGGCTAGACTCAAAAGTTGCTTATGTGGACTTATGGAATGCTAGACTTTGAACTTACGGGTGAGCAAGTAGGCTAGACATTAAGGAAGGCTGGACAATAACAGAGACCAAACTCTTAACTTATGGCAAGCAGGCTGGGCAACTAGACTTTGAACTTACGGGTGAGCAAGCAGGCTAGACAACTAGACTTCAAAACTTACATTAAACTAAGCAGGCTAGACTCAAAAATTGCCTATGGACTTAAGGAATGCTAGAGTTTGAACTTACGGGTGAGCAAGCAGGCTAGACACAAAAATTACCTATAGACTTAAGGAATGCTAGACCTTGAACTTACGGGTGAGCAAGCAGGCTAGACACAAAAATTACCTATAGACTTAAGGAATGCTAGACCTTGGACTTACGGGTGAGCAAGTAGGCTAGACTTTAAGGGGTGAACTTTTATAGTCCTAAGACTGAATTTTTATAGTTCGAAGACTGACTAGGGCTTACATGGAGATGCAAACTAGACCTAGGATATGAATTGACAACATATAGGTTTGACTTAGACTGGGAGATGCACATGGGCTTGACATTGGAGATGGACTAGGATTGGACTTAGAATGAAATAGACTGGGATTAGACTTGGACTGGGCTTGACATAGACTAGGGTTCACATAGAGATGCACATGGGCCTACCTTTGACTTGAACTAGACTTATATGGGCCTAAGATGGACTACTCTAATGCTTGCGGGCCTAATATGCATGCATGAACTCAAATTTAGAAGGGACCTAGAATGAATGCAAAATGGACTCTAATGCATATAGGCCTAAAATGAATGCGAGTTGGATTGGATTTGGATGATTGGATTGGATCGGATTGAAGGTGTTTAGACTGGGCATAGAATTTTCGAAATTCGTTTTTGAAAGGAACCCCTTGTTTTATCTTTTGTTAGGAAAAGATGATGGATAGACTTTGAAGAATTTTTTTTTTGAAATGTCGTGGTATGATGATGATTAGTAAATGTTTTTTGAAAAAGGTAGAACAGACATGGGTGTAGGATTGATTTTGAAAAGATGTAAGTTTTTTTTTTTTGAAATTGATTGAATATGGTAGGGTAAGAATGATAGGAAAAACTTGTTGGACAGCAGGGAGGAAATGGGAAGAGGTAGACATGCATGACAACTTTAGCTCTACAATGACCCTTTAGATGCATTTTTTTAGGACAGACTCGACCTTGCATGAAAAGATCCTTTTTGAACGTTTGATTAGGTGAGACCTCTAATTAGACCATGTATCACGCGAATGCAGATAGACAAGCATAGGACTGAACGTAGGATCGACCATTATGGCGGCTAAATTGACGAAAAGCGTGCGATGCACAGACTGCGTGCCACGCAGCATTACTGCGCGCGGCGCACAACCGTGCGTCTCGCGCGGAATGGTGCACCAGCGCACTTAATGCGCTTAGCGCACTACTCCCCGACACGTTTTTCGGGGATTTAGGCGACGAATTGGCCGATTGATGAATTTTTCTTGTTTTTAGACGCGGTTTTAGGAACGACGCATAATAATGACAATTTGACAGAATAATAGCAGGCAAGAATTGCAATCACAGCCAAATGTCATATAACATGGATGCAAAAGTTCCAACCTAAAAGTCCAGTTCTATGTTTGAAACTATTGGTCAGGTTTAAGTTCAGTCTGAAAAGGGTCCATGACTAAGAGATTGATCCCACGCTTCGTACCCCTGCTTAAAGAGGTGGCCACGTGTAAGACGCACTCCAGTCTCAAGTCAGGAACAAGAGAACAATGCCATGGTTGGGTAGGTTTGCTTATGACTAAGATCCAACACTATCGCTCAGGAAGCTTTTTGGAAGGACAAAGTGCAAACCCCCCAGGGGTGACCTTACACATAGAACATGTGCTAATGAGGCAAGGTAGATTGTCCTTATAGTGGCTGAACAATAGCCATGCATATGCAAAACTCTATATTATTCAAAGGCATAAAAATAAGAATGAATCGTATTTTTCAAGTTTCACCCACTCATTTAAGAAATTAATTTTTTAAAATCCTCCCAAGTGGAGTCGCCAAATTGTAGGCGTATTTTTTATTTCGCCTACGCGGTGTGAGCGCGTATTATATTTGACTACCCCACTGTTAAGATTTTATTGATAATTATTTTGAAAGAAGTCGCCAACAATTCTTTTGAGGAAGAATCATAAACCTAATTGGATATGGGAAAACCGTAGGGATAAATTATCCAATGTAGATTTCCCCGTCCTGACTCCATAGATGGTCAAAATGAACCAAAGATTGAGTTCGGGGGTGAAGGTACAATACAGTCAGGAATCATATTGCCCATTGTTGGCCTCTACTAAATATCGATTCATTACAAATTTTATGCCAAAGAATAATCATATAATGTTTTCAACACCCTAAAAAATATTAGTCTAAGTTGGTTCAGGAAACACATAAAAAGACTAATTTTAGTGACATGTTATTAGGCAATCAATTTACAGGGAACCTAGCAGGTTGTCCAAATTAATCTGATTAATATTTGAACAGTTCTTTAGGTATTTGATTAGCAAAAATAGCATGTGGGTGATAAAAGCATTGAAACAGGACAATCATATGGCATGCATATAATGATCAGGCAAGTATGATAATAAAGTATGAAAATAAATAAAAATAAAGAGGGAGGTTTAGAATGTACAGTAGAGCGATTTTACTTAAAGATCTACATCATGAAATAAATGGTTAGTAACTTCAATATAAAAATATAGAATTTAAGGATCCTCAGGATTATACCTATGCGGCTTAGATTGAGGAGCGCAACGATCTTCAGGCGGAGCAATCGTGGAACCAAGAACGCAGCGTGAAAGTATTGATTAATTGAAAGTATTGAAAGTATTTGAGTGTTTGAGTAATTGAGAATTCGAAGTGTATTGTAGAGGTATTCGTAAGTTTTTGCATTCGTGAAAAAATAATATGAAAAGCCGTCCGTAATTCGGGACAATACGGGTATTTATAGGAAAAAGGAAACTTGCGCTCCACGCAAGCCCTGCGCCAGGCGCAGTGCCACGCGTCAGGCGCACATTGGTGTACCTGACGCAGCCAGCCAGTCACAAAATCTACGTGTCAGGCGCTCATTGGCTCGCGTGACGCGTTATGGCCAATGTGCTGGACGCACGTGGCGCGCTGAGCGCAACCCCCGCGTCCGGCGCATTTTCTGGAATATTCGAGCATATTCCATTGCGTGTCTTTCGAAGATACTTTTGTATCCCTAAAATTACGGAGATGGAATTTTACGGATTAAAAATCTGATTTATTTATCAAAGAGAATAAAATATTTATGAAAAATATCCATTAAAATAATAAATATTTGATTGGGCTTTTAAAATGGATTTAAAATATTTTTTGGGCTTGAAATACAATTAATCATCATGAACAATTAATTGGGCTTTAGAATATCATTTCGAAACACATTTTAGAATTGTTCTTTATATTGCTCTTCCATTGGGTCGCGCCAACTAATGTCACGGTATGTTTCGTCATTGGATCCTTAAATGGAGAGACACGATTATGTGTCTACAATAATATAATTCCTAGGCATACTTTTCCTCACATATTGTTATTTTATTAGAATTAGAATAAGCAAATTCTTGTTCTAAAATTTGGTATCAAGAGCCATAATATTTATTTGAGAAATTATGTCAACTTCTGCCGTTGCGAATAAAACAATGCAGGTGCAACTCCCGAAATTGAATGGAAAAAAATATGATAATTGGTCCATCCAATTAAAAGTATTTTTTCACTCACAAGATGTGTGGGAGATTGTGGAAAAAGGATTCATAGATTTTACGGATGCAACTGCATTTCAAGCATTGTCTGAATATGAAAAAAATACATTATTGGAGACACGGAGAAAAGACCAAAAGGCATTATACACTATTTTTCAAGCAGTAGAGGAGCCTGTATTTTTTAAAATATCTATGGCGAGAGACATCTAATGAAGCCCTCGGAAGATTCACGAAATCTTACAAAGGCGATGATCGTGTCAGCGTATACGTTTACAAACATTGCGAGGGGAATTCAAGTCACTAAGCATGGATGACTCGGAATCAATCTCGACATATTTCGATCGTGTGCAATCAACTATTAATCAAATGAAGATTAATGGAGAGAACATTACCGACGGAGGGTAGTGCAAAAGATTATACGATCATTAAATAGCGATTTCGATTATGTTGCTTCCGCAATTGAAGAGGCGCATGATTTGTCAACCTTGTCCATTGAAAGGTTGTTGGGTTCGTTGTCGTCACATGAGCAAAGAATGAGGCAACGAGGTAAAAGTTCCAATTCAGTTGAAGCTTTGCAAAGTAGAGCAAATGTGACTAACCGTGGTGGCTATCATGGTGGTCGTGGACGAGGTCGTGGTAGAGGAAGATGTGGTAATTTCTCTTCTTATAACAGAGATAAAAATGTGGAAAGCTGATCCACAGGAGACCAGAAAAAGACACCGTTTGTACGCCGGGATAAATCAAAGATTCAGTGTCACAGGTGTAAACACTTCGGACATTATGCATCTGAGTGTCGAACCAAATTAAAAGGAAACCAAAGTGAATGAGCTAATGTCGCTGAAGCGGAGGAGAATTTGGTTCTTGCTTGTAAAGAAGGACCAATAAACGAAATAAACAATACTTGGTATCTTGACACAGGGTGTAGCAATCACATGACAGGAAAGAAGGAATTGTTCTCTTACTTGGATGAATCGGTAAGTGGAGAAGTTAGCTTTGGAAATAAAAGCAAAGTTCCTGTCAAAGGTAAAGGTAACATAAATATTCAATCAAAAGATGGTACTAATGTCACTATTGCTAATGTGTATTATGTGCCTGACATATTTTGGAATTTATTGAGCATGGGCCAACAAACTGAGAAGGGGCACAAAATTTATATTCAAAATGGCATTTGCGAGATCAAAGGTAAAGATAACAAAGTTATTACAAGAGTGAAAATGACGAAGAATCGCATGTTTCCTTTATCTCTCCAGCCAAAAACAGTTATGAGTTTGCAGTCAATGATGAAAGACCATAATTGGTTATGGCATTTGCGTTTCCGGGGCTTGAAGTTATTAGCTCAAAAGGAAATGGTGAAAGGCCTACCTCTTATTGATACTCCTGACGACCTTTGTGAAGGTTGTATTCTCGGAAAGCATCACCGAGACTCTTTTCCTTTTGGAAAATCAAGACGTGCTACGAAGCTGCTGGAGTTAGTCCATACAGATATATGTGGACCAGTTGAGGTAGAATCTCTTGGCAAAAAGAGGTACTTTTTACTTTTTATCGATGATTTCAGTAGAAAAAATTGGGTTTATTTTCTAAAGAAAAAATTGGGTTTATTTTCTAAAGAAAAAATCTGAAGCTTTTGAGATGTTTAAGGAGTTTAAAGCATTTGTGGAAAAGCAAAGTGGTCTTCTCATTAAGACATCGCGGTCTGATCGAGGCGGAGAATTTACATCTGATGATTTCTCCAATTATTGCAAAAGGAAGGTATTCACAGACAACTAACAGCTAGCTACACACCACAGCAAAATGGTGTAGCAGAGAGGAAGAATAGAACAATATTTGAAATGGCAAGAAGTATGTTAAAAGAAAAATCTTTGCCAAAGTCATTATAGGCTGAAGCAGTTTGTTGTGCTGCATATTTGTTAAACATATGTCCCACAAAGAGTGTTCGTGGAATGACACCTGAAGAAGCATGGAGCAGGAATAAGCCGGATGTATCCCATTTGAGAGTTTTTGGTTGTGTCGCTTATGCGCATGTACCAGATCAAAGAAGAAAGAAGCTTGATGATAAAAGTCAGAAATGTATACTTATTGGCTATAGTTCTTCGACAAAGGGCTATAAATTGTACGACCCCGTAAAAGAAGATGTTATAGTCAGTAGAGATGTTCTTTTCACCGAAAATGAAGCATGGCAGTGGAATCAAACAAATGATGTCAATATTGACGATACACCCCTTATTGAAACCACTAAAGAATCAAGTACTACAACTTCACAATCAGTAGAAGATACTTATATTCAGATCACACGACCTGAAGATGCATCTCCAACATCTGGTCCCTCTTCTCCAACTAAATTAGCTCCAAGAAAGCGTGTGATGCCATCTAAGTACAAAGATTATGTGGTAACTAGAGATGATGCGAATGCGATGAAGATGTCGATGATGAAACCTTGGTGAACTTTTGTTTATTTTCGATTGTGATCCAGTTTTATTTGAAGAAGCTGCAGCTGATGAGAAATGGATCTAAGCAATGCAAGAGGAGATTCATTCTATTGAGAAAAATAAAACGTGGGAGTTGATCGATTTACTGCTACCGAATGAAGCCTATTGGAGTAAAATGGGTATACAAGATAAAATATAGACCTACTGGTGAAGTTGATCGCTACAAAGCTAGATTGGTAGTCAAAGGCTACAAGCAAAAGCCTGGAATTGACTACTTTGAAGTGTTTGCTCCAGTATCTAGAATGGATAATGTTCGTATGATCCTGTCACTAGCCGCTCAAAAGAAATGGCAAGTTTATCAAATGGATGTGAAAACCGCATTTCTAAATGGAATACTTCAAGAGGAAGTATATGTAGAGCAACCTCCTGGTTTCATAAAGAATGGTGAAGAAAATAAAGTGTATCGACTAAGGAAAGCTCTATATGGTTTAAAACAAGCACCTCGTGCTTGGTATTCCCGTATTGATTCATACTTACTCCAAGATGGTTTTGAAAAATGTCCACATGAGCATACACTATATATGAAGACAAAGGATAATGGTGACATATTAATCTTATGTCTATACGTTGATGATTTAATCTTCACTTGAAATAGTAAAATCATGGTTGAAGAATTTAAGAAAGCCATGATGGAACATTTTGAAATGACGGACTGGGGATTGATGTCATATTTTCTTGGCATTGAAGTACGTCAAAATGATGAAGGCATATTTATATCGCAACAAAAATATGCCACAAATATCATAAAGAAGTTTAAAATGGATACAGCATCACCTATTATGACTCCTGTAGCAGAGAGAGTCGAAATAAAGAAAGAAGGTGGCGGAGAATTGGTCAACCCAACTTATTTTAAGAGTATTGTTGGTAGTCTATGATATTGACTTCCACAAGACCTGATATTGTCTATGGCGTCGGGTTAATTAGCAGATATATGAAAAAGCCTCGCCAATCACATTTGCAAGTAGCAAAGAGGATTCTTCGTTATGTAAATGGTACACGAGACCATGGGATCTTATACACCAACTCGAATACGGCAAAGTTGGTTGGTTACACTGACAGTTGACCTTATCGTAAGCCTTGAACATATCTGTATACATAAATTTCGAGTCAAATTATATAAGACAAGAAATAAAGTAACAAAGAAATTATATTTCAATAAGTGTATTGAGTACAATCTCCGTAAACAGTTTATAATGAAAATAAACTAAGTCCTATGATTCCGTTCCGTAGCTTGAGAGTGACACGTGTTGATGTCGATGTGGAATTGAGTGTAGACTGACGTTTTGTCAACGTCAACCTGAGTTTGAGTGTGGGATGACGTTTCAACGTCAACCTGAGTTTGAGTTTTGTTTGAGTGTATTCGAATGAGGGCTGACAAAAGCTTGAATCTCAATCGAATTTGTTTGAGTGTACCTGAGCAGTCGGCACGGATTTGATGTGCTTGTTGACTATTTGCAGATAGAATTCCAAGAGAATTTTATGAGCTCGTGAGAAAAATGATTTTTTGGTCCCCTCAAATGAGAGAGGTGAGGTCTATTTATAGGGAATGGATCTCCCTTCATGGACTTGGTAGCTTATGGGCTTGGGCCCGTTTATGACTTGGAAGTCTCTTTTTACTTTTTCCATTTGACCATCCTATTTGGACTAAGCTTTGTTTGGCCCAAATATTTTAGAACCCAGATTATATTTGTTTAATCTAATTTGGATATCTTATTTGAGTGGGCTAAATTAATTAAATTGGGCTAATCATATTTATTTTAGCTCAATAATAATTAACTTATTTTAATATAGAACACTAATAAATTTTTAGTGTCTACAAATTACCCCCTCGAGACCATGTCATGGACACAACTTGTTGTGTTTTGGTATGACGAGGTCTCGAATTTGAGTTTAGTTTAGCAATTAGGTTACAATCACCATGTTGCTAGACATGTTGTTTTTTGGGTAGAGTTATGTGTTGTCACAACTCTATCAAGTTTTGCTGTTTTTGACATGGAAAAATAATCATAATCACATGAGTATTTGATGTCTTGTTTATTGCTTTACTTTTTGATAGTTTTTAGTTGGTATTATAGTTGTTTTTGAGTTAGTTTAGGCTAGTTTGTTAGCTATTTCCTTAATTTGTGCAATTTTCCTTCTTGTATGCACTTTCTTTGGGCGATTTGTTTTGTTTCAGGATTTAGGAGCATGCTGGGAGGACACTTGCACAACCCCGAATATTAATTTCAAAGAGGAAGGTCAAGGAAGCATCAAGGAAGCATAACCGAGTTCCGGGGGCAAATATAAGAAGTTTTGGAAGGGTTTGCGCACAAGGGTCAACTTCAAATGACCATAACTTTCAGTACACAAAATATTTTTGAGCGATTCAAGTTGGAGATGAAAGCTTGGCTCAATATCTTTCCAACGAGTGGTCATAAGCTCAATTCCGATGAAAAACGAGTGAGATATGGCCGTTTGAAAATAAACTGACGAAACTGATTTCAGTTCTGACGGTCCGACCCGCCCGGGTCACTCCACCCGCCCGGGTCGCTGGGCTTTTCCGGAAATCTTTCATTTTAAATCCTCTTTTTGAATGGGGGTTAATTTGTAATTATGCCTAGTTTATTTTAGGACTATATAAGGCAAACTCCTCTCATTTTAGTGAAAGCTAATTTAGATTATATTTTAATAAAGTGAGATTTCAAATTCTTAGAACCCTAGGAGAGAGAAAATCTCATCTTCTAGAGAGAGAAGTGAGAGAAAACTTGTTGAAAACATGGAAATTGAAGAATCTAAGAAGGAAACTTGAAGATTTGGAATCTCCTTGCAACTTTAATGAGAATTTCTTACTCTCTCTCATATTTTATTGCTTTATTTTCATATTTCCATGTCATTTTCACTCTATTTACTTGTTCATCCTAGATTATTGTTTTAGTTCATGTTAATAGTTGTTAATGTCTTTTAGTTTATAATTTTTCATGATTTGTGAGTAGCTATTTCTTTGGGAAGGGTTTGAAGCCATTAATGAGTTTATGAACCTCTAAATCCAACATTGGGTTTTGACTTAGGATAATTTTGGTTAATTGATTTGGCATTTTCATGAATGTTTGTGTGATTGGCCATCATAGGAGCATAATTTAGGTACCCTTAGTGAAGGATCGAGAGATGAAGTTAAGGGGTTGCCTCAAATCGATTATTAGGCTTGAAGGACCATGAGAATAGGGACTACCTAGCCTAGGGGATTTAGTTTGCTTGTTTAAGTTCATCATGTTTATGGATATGCTTGGTTGAATGCCTTAGCCATGAGAATAGGTCTTCGGTAAGAGACTAGGCCAATCTAGCTAGCTCGAGAGAGTGGGTAGAGTACCAATGGATGAACAATTCCCCTCAATTGATCCCCATTGTTGATTCCCATTGTGATTGCTTGGTTTGTGAATGAGTTGATTGGTGGATACCCCTTCCCAAAGCCATTTTTCTTATTGTCCTTTCATCTATAAATCTTCAAAAACATAGAGTTTGCTTAGCTTATCATAAATCGATACTTATTGGTGCTTTCCTTAGTCCTTGTGGATTCGACCCTTTACTTGCCCTATATTGGGTAGTTTAGGTATTTTTGACGTGTTTACAACGAGCGCGTCAAATTTTGGCGCCGTTGCCGGGGACTTCGGCTTGCATTGATTCGTGTTGATTAGATAAGTCTAGGCTATTTGTGAATATTTTTTTTTCTTTTTTTTTCTTTCTTTTTGTTTTGAAAAAAAAATGGCAAATACTTCTTTTCCTCAATACGAAAATGAGTCTTTTTGGGTTTACTTTGAGAGACTTGGGGAATTTATAAAGTTTCATGGCTATGATATTGAGGAATCTTGTGAGATTACTTATTGGGGACTAAATGAGCATACTAGAGGAGTTGTTGAAAATATGTTTAACGGTGATTTTCGAGCGACATCTTCGGATGAAGCTTGGAATTTTTTTTGTGGTTAGCTAAGGACACTTATGATTCGACTTTTATGCAAATTGTCATGATTCCTCCGATATGTGCATGAATTTCAATGATGTGTCACATGTCCCCAATATTGATTCTCATATGCTTGATTGTAATCCCTCCCCCAAAATTGATTTTCAAGGTTCCTTGCATTCTGAATCATCGAAATCCGAATTGGAGCTGACTCTTGAGCGATATCTTATTGGGGCAAATTCAAGTGCCAATTATGAACCTCTCCCTAAAGTTGACTCCAAACCCATTGAGGATCTCTTTTTACAATTGAAAAGTGGTTTGAATTCGCGTGGGAAAAATCGGGGTTGCAAAAATGATATTCTCAAGTTTGATTATGTTGATTCGAGGTATATTGAAAATGAAAATCAATTGGAAAAACCCCATGATCTTGATGATGGTTTTTGGAGTAGTGACGATGAGGGGAATGTTTTTGAGGAGAAAAGGCCCATTATTGAAGATATTGTTGAAAGTGAGGATGTTTATGAGTCTCTACATACCCTTTTTGAGTCTCATGTATCTACATCTAGTGGATTGGACCTTACCTTCCCTCCTTGTGCTTTAGAGCATCCATCCTCTCCTACCCCTTCTTACTTGAGTGAAGATCTTGGTCAAGTTGAGGGTGAGATACCTCATTTGGTGATTGGTGATGATTTTGAAGTTTTGATGGATAATGAAAATGTTGTTGATAATAACTCATTAGTGGAAGAAGTCTCCCTTCTTAAGTCTTGCGATGTGAGTGAAGTGGTTAGTGAAAGCTTTGTTTCTATCTCTTCCCTCATATTCCATTTACAAGAAGGATTGACATTATTCCCTCTACTCCCATTTCATATCCATTTTCATCTCTCAAAACTCCACCTCTTGATGAGTTTCTTGCCTCTTTTGACATTCAAGTACCCAATTTGGTTGTTTTTGAGGAAAAGAGTGAGATTGCCAAGCAAAAAGAGTTTGTCGAGGAGAATTTACCGACTTTTTGTTCATTTTCTTATTATTTTGAGTCTTCTTCTTCCTATTTTCTTGATTTTTCTTTTGATTCCACTTCTTTTAGGCATCCCCCTCCTCAATTTTTGAATAGAATTACACTATATTTTGTGCATGCTTTTCATTTAAGTATTACATATGCTATAATAATGGAAATGTGCGCTAGTGCATTTGACAAACTCTTGCGATCTTTGAATTGCTATTTACTAGAAAGGTCAAGCTTAGGACCTTAAATAAGCCTTTCTCGGGAAGTAACCCGTGATTTATTGCTTTCATTTTTTTTATTTTAATTTTACTCATTTTTTTTTATCTTTACTTTTGATTTAGGTACATAATTAGAATAACACTCGTTCTCAATGGTACATGGAAAGCGAGATAATGGTTTTGAAGAAAGTTGATTACAAAAGGAGATATTGGGTCATTTGCGGGTATTTGCACCCACCTACTATCCGGTAGTTTCCTTCCTTTTGCTCTTTCTTCAATGCTCTATGATTTGTGGAACATATGCTTGTTGGTTGAATGTTTCTTCCCTCCCTCCTTCCCTTTGATCGTCTTGTTCAAGCATTGAGGACAATGCTTTATTCTAGCTTGGGGGAGTAGCTATTTGCTAGCTTGAGGGAGGTGTGTATAGTTTATTTCTTCATTTTTCCCATTTTCAAAAAAAAAAAAATTAATTATCTTCTTTCTTTCCATTTCATTTATTTCTCTTTCGAGTTTTGATTTCCTTCCCTCTAGTTCAAACAAAGTCAAAAAATGAAAAAAAAAATGAATGAATTGAAAAAACAAGAAAAAAAGAAACAAAAGAAGCGTTAGATATAAATAAAAATTTGGTCCGCTTGCCCAAGGAAGATGCTTAGTAATGATATGATGTGGATTCCTTGCTTTGACTTTGAGTATATGTTTAGAGGCTTCTTTTGGAAGAGTG